>JBAMMX010000026.1:6695222-7282722 GCA_037126225.1 Dillenia turbinata | reverse complement strand
ATTACTTTTTAAATTCCATTTTCAAAATTCAGTTGAACCAGAAATTGAGCATTCAAAATTTAAAATCCAATAAGAACGTAAACCTTAAATTCTAATTCTAATTCTAATTCTAATAGATCTTACTTTTTAAATTAAATTTTCAATTTAAAGGAGTAGATCTAAATTCTAACTCAATTCGTGTAAAAAATTATAAAAATGATTTTGTTTTGCATTTGTTAATATTTTAATATAAAAAATATTAAATAATATATGAATATATAATTTTTATTATTATATCTTTACAAAATGACTCATAAGATTTTGAGCCCAATAATTGAATTTTCAAATTCAAGATGTTTATCAAACAAGCGAACCAGTAGTCCCGGAACAGTCTATGATAATCATCAGTCCCTCCTCAATCTAATGATCTCATATTTAAATTCTCGTATAATCTTAAAAAAAAAAAAAAAAAAAAAAAAAGACCCCGTCATATCCTAGCTATTCATGGAAAAGACTAAAATACAAAAATATAGGATTTGAATACAAAAGGTTAATAACAGAAATAGCCCTCACTCTAGTTAGGGCATCGCACAAAAGTTCACTTGTTGGAAAACATGTTTCCCAATAAACTTTTCATTCTCCTAATCAACAGACAACAACCTACGGTCATCAATGAGAGATGGGGCAAACTGACAAACACACGTTCGATGCATATCCATGCTAGGTTGGAATTTTTAATTAATCTCTTCTGTCCCATAGTTTTTTTTTTTCTTTTATTGAGTAAAATTAGGTGCATATATTAATTTTAATTAGTTTTATTAATAATTCAAATTATCATATTAGCATGTTAGACTCTTATCTACTCTATTCACAAGGGTATTTAGACCTGATAATTGGGAAATATTAAAAAAAATGAAAGAATATTTTTGGAATGCTAAAATCATTAATTCAAAAGGGTACTTGTTTGAATTTTTTAAAATAATTTTTTTACTTATTTTTCTCGAAGAACATAATTTTCTTTCTTTTCTTTTTTATGAATTTTCATAATTATTAAAAGTTTAGGTCAGAATATTAAGATTCTCAAGAAAATCACACAAACTAATAATATGAATCCGGAGAAAAGGAAACTAAAACGGGAAGCGGATTATGATTCCATCTTCATTTATACAATGTCCTATTTTCGAGAGACTTTTTTTTTTTTTTGAGTTTATAAACGCAAACTATCTTGAGTTACTATTTTTAAAATACCTTTGAGTAAGGGTATCAGGTAAATGTATCTTGGTGTGGTCGAAAGAGCGGCTTACTCTTTAATCATATGTTTGGATTCAAATCTCTATGGAAATGGAAAAAACACTCTTGGGAGATCTCCCCCCTAATGGACCCGACAATAGGTCGATCTGATTAATTTGGGTAAAACTTCGGATATCGAACGGTAATATACAAAAAAAATTAATTCTATATATATTCAAAACTTTAGTAATAAAATTTATAGATTAAGTTAAATTGGGATTTTGATACCATTTGGTTTAATATTCTATATGTGCTAGAACAATCTTGAACTTGTTGAAAATCTTTCCAATACCTAGGCCCCTTTCTTATTTCTCTAATCTTCTCCTATTCTCCGGAAGTTTGGGGAGCTTTGGAAATGTATAGGAGGGTCAAGAAACCCCTACGAGACAATTTGATCCATGAGAAAATGCTCTTAAATTATCTTTGAGTTATTTAAAATACTTTTTTTTATTTATATTTTTTATATGCAATAAATACATAAAAACACATACAAATTTGTTGAGATGTCGATCTTTTTTCTTTTGTAAACCGAGGAAAAAGGACAACAAGAAACAAAAGGGGGGTTTCATCAATGAATCAAAGCAAGAAATATAAGATAATTTGGAAATCAAAAGTAAATAGGAAGAAATAAAGAGGATGATTTTTATTTTCCTTTTTCTGCATCATTGGAAATACTTTTTCCTATTTACTTGGTATTTTTGTATTAGAGGAGATAAGTTTTTTTTTTTTTTTTGGTCCATACTGAAACTTAAATTCGAGTCTATTACAAAGAAAAGAGATGAAGTATCACTTGAGATGAAACTCATTTGCAAAGGAGAGAAGTTATACCGGTGATGATAAGTTACCTGAAGTCTCCTATTGAATCTATCCAAATTTTGCTTGTAGGAAAAGTACTTCGCCCTAAATAACATTCAAGATTCATCATTATAAAGTTATATTAGAGAGGTTTTATAGAATAAACACGAGAATCATTGTCTTGCTTATTAAGTATGTGTGATTCATATATTATTAACGATGAGTAACTCGTTTTTAGTACCATCACCAAAAAAACACTATTTGTGAAAATTTAAACTCGAATATAATCTATTGAAAAATGTTATTCAATATATAATCGTCAAATTATGCTTATTTATGCTACTTTCTTTATTTTTATTACTTGGAATTGAACAAGGTCTTTTTTTTTCTTTGGTGTTTTTACATAAACATAAAAACAAATAGAATTCACATAATTTTTTATTTAAATAATCAATGCGATAAATATAAAATGGGTATGTAGATGATTACATGATTGACACCAGTCAATCATTGTTCCTTCTTGAACGTCATTTGCTTTTGGTTTGGGTAGAGAATCGATTGGTCTGGGGGAGGAGTGATAAGAAACAAAAGGAGAAAGAGGTGACATCAGAAGGCAAATGAAAGCCAGGATGAGGATGTCGAAAAGGCAAAATGGCTTTTTCTTGGCAGATAAGGAGGCGAAAAGGGTGTGGTGTTGGCAGCCAGCAAATTTTGGGTGCATATTGAAGATTTTTTTTTAACATAAAATTTGATTTGTTGTTTATGGTTAATTTACTTGATTGATTATTATTTTATTATTATTAAATTTTTAATTATATAAAAGAGAAAAAATATTAGGTGCAATTAGGCTATGATAACGGGAAAGGTGACGAAGAACATAAATCTATAACATTTACGATCGTACTAATATGAAACTTATCAAATTATTACAGATGAAAAATATTTGTGTTTGATTGAAACTATGTTATATAATATGAATTTATTTGATTATTATTGAAAATCATATATATCGATTAATATGATTTGGTTATATGTTTAATTTATTTGACTTGATAGGACGTAGAGATAAAACATGGGATGCGAGTGGATAAAATCGGAAGATGAGAAGACGTGAGACGTTATTTGGATAAAAATATACGTGGAGGGCGGGAGACATTAATTGGATATACATACTTATGTAGGCCGATGTTACAATTTGCCGGAGGATTAGCTTGGTCGCATTAGCACAAACGAGTGGCTCAAGTAATCCTACACTAACGTACGTAACCATTTTACAGACACAATCTGACGTCGTAACCACTTGGCAAACCTTAATTCTCAGGTCACGACAACACTCCGCGTGTCCACTTGCCACGTATGACGCTGTGACCAAATCAAAACAACCTCACGTCTCATATTTTCACCGTCCAACTCCACTGCCCTCAGCCCCCACGTGTCAACTCAATCCTCCTCCTCTTCTTTTCGTGGACGTCAAACCTGCCGTTGAAAACTAAACGACAAAGACACTCATTTCATTCGTACTCCCCCCCCGACATGTCTCATTCGCCTTCGGCCTTAAGTTTCGGAGAACACGTGACCTGTCACGTGATTTCCACTTGTTGACTCCTCATTAGATCCACTCGAGAAGTTTCCCGCGTTATTTTTTTTAATCCCACCGTCCACCAATTGCGGATTTCCTATGGATCTGAGCCGTAATCATTGAGGCCCATCTTCCAGCCACGTGTTGGCTGGACACGTGGCGTTAGATGAATTTTAGCATTTAAAATTTTAAATTATAAAGAAATCTTATCTGAAGTTCACGAGTTCTATATGTAGACCACGACTCCCAACCCTTTCATTTGAAAGTTAAGCAAATCCAAATCCTTAAAAACTACAAAAGTACTTCTCGCTAGCGCGCGCTCTCTCTCTCGAGAAACAAGAATTAAAATTGCAAATCGTAAAGAAATGGCGTTGAGCATGCCGCACCAGATCGGAACCTTGAGAGGGACCCCGATCACGACAGAAGAATCATCGTCGTCGTTGGCGAAGGCGCCAACAACAGTATCGGCAACCGCGATGTGGAAAACTCCGACATCGGGTCGACAATGCAGTGTTCAAAAATCGGACATAGGAGCAATATCTCCGCCGTTGATTTCGCCGCCACGAAGTCCACGTCGGGGGGCGACTTTCCGGCCAGATCTCTCCGTCGTATGCCAGGCATTCGCTACGGCGGAAACAGAAAATCTAGAAATAGAACACGGGGGAATGAAGGGTGCGCAGGTTAAGGGAAAGGGGGTGCCGGTTTACGTGATGATGCCGTTAGATAGCGTGACGATGGGGAATACGGTGCACAGGAAGAAGGCGATGAATGCGAGCATGATGGCGCTGAAAAGCGCGGGAGTGGAAGGGGTGATGTTGGACGTGTGGTGGGGATTGGTGGAGAGAGATGGGCGCGGCCTCTATAATTGGGGTGGCTATTCCGAGCTTTTGGAGATGGCGAACAAGCATGGCTTGAAAGTTCAGGCCGTCATGTCCTTTCATCAATGTGGTGGCAACGTTGGTGACTCTTGCACGTGCGTCTCTCTCTATCTCTCTTTCTATCCTAAATAAAAACAATAGAGAAATAATGATAATGTTTTTTGAAATTTTCTATGCCAATCGCTTTTAGGCGCGTTGACATTCGAATTACTTTTTTTAAAAAAATATTAACCGGCACCTTATTATATTTGCCACCATAATTAAATTTGTATGTTGTGGATTTTTTGTCTGTTTATTTATTTATTTATTTATTTATAAATTTCAAATGATTTTTAATTTCCCCAAATATACCAAAAACATATTCAGTTTCGTGTTGCATGTTTTATTTTTAGCACACAAAATGAATCATAATTTTTTATTATTAGTTTTACGTAATTCGGATGGATAAGGTAATTGCTTGCGTGCACTCAAGTCAAGTGGGCCGAGACGTGAGATTTTAAGCAATTTCGGTAGGTCGCCCACTTGCTTCCTGTGCGTGCGGCATAGGAGGAGAGAAATTTAGTGGCTGGATCAGGAGATCTCATGGCTTTTGCATAACATTTTTTTTTTATTTTTTATTTTTTTAAACACCGAGAGTTGAGCACTTTTTTCCGTTATCCTTTTGTAAGCAAAAATTAATATTTTTGAAATAAAATTAAAAATTATTTAGAATAATCAGATGAAAGATGGAGAGGCATATTTGAAATATTTAAAATTTAAAATTTAAAAAAAAAATTAAAATTGAGTGATATAGATATATTTAAAATTTCGCATACCAAGTGAAATAAAAAAAAAGTGATTTCGGGAAAATTTTAAACTGTTTTTTCTATTTTTCTTTATTAAAAAAAAAAAGCTATTGAACGGGCACTGAATTGATTTTGGTTGAGAAATAATTTTTTCTTTAAAAAAAAAAAATCATGCCGAAGTAAATCCATTTCCATAAGAACCCGGTAGAGAATTTGTCCCTTAGGAGCCCTTGTATGCAAATAAAAAGATATAATATATATATATATATGTATATGTATGTATATATATAAACAAGGAAAGTAAGGGTATTTGGTTTTAAGAAGAAGAAAAGGTTAAAAAAGTGCTGGCAGTTTTGTAAGACGAGTAAAGTAATTAAAATTAGGGGCAATTAGAAGGGTAAATATCCTGTCTGGTGGGGTTGCTTATAGAAGTGGGGATAGTGTGCTAGATAGAAAGAGCTATACCATACCTAGGTATATAATAGATATTTGGGTATAATTCCAGATTAATCTGAACTTTTGCGATTTTTCATTTTAAGTTTTTATTGTAGCCATCCTATTCCAGCATGTTGAGCATATGTCGGATGATTTTATCTGGTTGTGAGTGGTAGACACCAGTAGTTCCATTATCAATCTGTTGTGGATATTTTCTTTTCAATGTAATGCAGATTTTGAAGTCCATTCTTCTTATAATACAGGATTCCTTTGCCTAAATGGGTTGTGGAAGAGATTGACCAAGACCCTGACCTTGCTTACACCGATCAATGGGGCAGAAGAAACTACGAGTATGTATCACTTGGTTGTGACAATCTTCCAGTCCTCAAAGGAAGAACGCCCGTCCAATGTTACTCGGACTTCATGCGCGCTTTCAGGGACAACTTCAAACGCCTACTTGGTCACACCATTGTGGTAATTGCGATATACCACTTAGTTTCATGAAATACTGATTTATTATTATGGGGTTTTTGCCGATGTTGCTTGCTGGCTCTGTGAGTTTTCCCGCGCCTTGTCATGGGGTTGAGGTGGAGGAAGAGCCTTTCAAGTTGGATCTTGTTTCCCTCACCTTCTTACATATTAATTGACTGCCTTGGAGAAAATGAAGGGCTGAGAGCACCCATTAATTCTTGTCACATCAGAATTGAATGCATCCGTTGATCCTAAATGGGGCATGGTTCATTGAACTCTTGTCCTTTTCACTTCAACTAGGTCTCTTATCTGTTCAATTTTTGTCCTGCAGGAAATTCAAGTTGGGATGGGCCCTGCGGGTGAACTCCGATACCCTTCGTACCCTGAACAGAATGGGACATGGAAATTCCCTGGAATTGGAGCATTCCAATGTTATGACAAGGTAATTGCTGACTCTCTCTCTCTCTCTCTCTCTCTCTCTCTCTCTCTCTGCTTTAAATGACAATAAAGTTCCAGCTCTCACAATGCATACTTCTTTGCAGTACATGCTTAGTAGCTTGAAGGCTGCAGCTGAAGCAGCTGGGAAGCCAGAATGGGGTCACACTGGCCCTACTGATGCAGGTCACTACAACAACTGGCCAGAAGATACCCAATTCTTCCGAAAAGAAAATGGTGGTTGGACGAGTCCTTATGGTGAATTCTTTCTCAAATGGTACTCTCAGATGCTCTTGGATCATGGTGAGAGAATTCTCTCTTCAGCCGGAAACATCTTCCAAGATACAGGTGTGAAGATCTCAGTCAAAATTGCAGGCATCCACTGGCACTATGGAACTCGTTCCCATGCACCCGAACTAACGGCTGGGTACAATAACACCCGATCCCGAGATGGGTATCTTCCTATTGCGCAAATGTTAGCGCGACATGGAGCCATCTTCAACTTCACTTGTGTAGAGATGCGCGACCATGAGCAACCCCAAGATGCGCTCTGTGCACCAGAGAAGCTGGTGAAGCAAGTGGTCTTAGCAACTCGAGGAGCACAGGTCCCTCTTGCGGGTGAAAATGCCTTGCCTAGGTATGATGAGTATGCTCATGATCAAATACTAAACACATCATCTTTGAACATCGATGGAAATCAAGATGAGCGAGAGATGTGTGCTTTTACATACTTGAGGATGAACCCTAACCTATTCCAGCCGGAAAATTGGAGACAGTTTGTAGCATTTGTGAACAAGATGAAGGAAGGGAAAGGCTCCAACCGTTGTCGGGAGCAAGTCGAGAGGGAGGCAGAGCATTTTGTGCACGTTACACGGCCATTAGTTCAGGAGGCTGCAGTTGCTCTAACACAGTAAATTTGTAGACTACATTTCTATACACAGAGGACTACTACCATATCTTAAATCTAGCAGTCAGTTGTCACGTTGTTGTTTCAAGTCTATATGAAAAAAAAAAAAAAAAAAAAAGAAAAAAAAAAAGAAAAAAAAGAAGGAAGTGCTAGCTTTTTTAAGCCTAAGCATCTCCACCCGATATCCACGCATGTTTTCAAGTTTTCGGGTCAGAATTATTTTAATACCAGATTATAGTTTCATAGCCTTATTGTATGGTGAAATGAGGCAATTTTGTGCATATTTTAACATTTATTTAAGAGCAATGCTAGAACGAGATGAAAGGGATTTGGGCATGAGTTTTGTTTTGAGTTTGCTTTTAAAATAAATGAAACCAGTCTTAAACATTTCTGCAGATTACAAAAAATAAAAAATAAAAAATAAAAAACCTACTCTTTGCAAGGGAGGTATGTCTTTTACCATAAAACAAAAGGCCTTGGTTATTTATTGAATTTTAAGGAAGTATAATATAATCTAAAGTGAAAATGTTATAAGGAATTTCAATCAAGTACTATCAAACGTAAAGTGAAAATGAATGTTATGTTGAGCCTACGGAAAACAATTCTCTTTTTTCTTTAGAAGAGTTTAAAAATAAAAAAATAACTAAACTGATTTATATATTTTACGAAAAACACTATACTTATATGTATGTTATTTTTTAATATTTGTAAAGATATCCATTAAATTTATATTGGATTAAAATATAAAACTTTAACATGATTAATATTTTTAGATCTCGCTTAGATAAGAATTAAGAAAATATTAAATAATTGTAATTTTAAATAAAAATGGTATGAAATAGACATTTAAATCATAATTCTCTAAAGAGAACAACAATTGTTCTTGTTGCTCGACAGAGGATAGATTTCATTAAACGAAAACCTTAAAGAATGTAAATACGGTGAATATTGCGAAGAGAATAGAAGGTGAAAGTAAAATACTGATAGAGAGTTAAATATAGAAATAATCTTATTTAAAAAAAAAAGTTCTTAAAAAATCTCATATAAAAAATAAATTTTAAAAATAATACAAAATAATCAAGTGTTAAATATTTGATCAATATTTATTATAAATTGATGAGTGTTTAATATTCGATCAATATTGTTTATAAGTTTGTTAAGTATTTGATATTTGATTAATATTATTCATGTTTAAGAATAACAGAGTGTTTAATATTAGATTAAAAATATTTGTTTAATCTGTAAAAAATGTTTATTTTTTTTAATATATTACTGGTTCGATATTTAAAATTTTATTTTAATTAATCTGGATTGATTTACGATTTGTCATCCGAGAGAGATTGTTTTTCATTCCGCTCGAGCCGAGGTAAAAAGTGTTGGTCGAGCGTGGCGTCTTCAAGTTCAACTAACAGTTTCGCACTCCCAAACAGAGCGTTACACTACGAGACCATTCTTGAACAATCTCTCCACCAATTACGTGCTATTGTCCATCCATTAAACCGATTTTTATTCCCAAAATACCCTCCCAGTCTATCAAATTTACACTGCTGCCCCTCTAACTCCAAATTCTTTTTAAACTCCCACAAGATTCCAAGTTGAGACTTGAGTGGAGCTTTCAGGAAGTCTCAGCCATGGCTTCCCTGCCACGTCAGCTCCACATTCCGCATCCCTTTCCTTCCATTCCCCCGAAGCTCCATCTTCTACCAATCCCTTACGCTTCTCTGTCTCCTCGTGCTTGTAGAATTAGGGTTTTGAGTTCGAATTCGAGTAAAAGACGGTATTTTTCGAGTTGTGTGTGCAAGAACAATGGTTCGAATGTGGAAGTGGTTTTGGACAAGGAGGAGAGGATTGAGAGACCTCCGTTTGACATCAATCTTGCCGTCATTCTCGCAGGGTTTTCATTTGAAGCTTATACAACCCCTCCTGTCAGTTTCATTTAATTTAATTTTTTGTATTTCGGTGAAATTTAAAATTTTCTTACCCTTTTTTTGTGCGATTTGGATTAGGAAAACATTGGGAAGCGAGAGGTGGACGCTGCAAATTGTAAAGCAGCGTTTCTCTCAGAGTATGCCATGAAATTTGCTTTTGTTTCAGCTACTTAATTGTAATGTTTTATGAGAATTCTTCGGGCTAGATACTAATTTTACATTAAACAAATATAAATAATATATATTTTGTCGTCATTTCCAGACCGATTCTGGTTGCAGGGTTTGACGGACCTCATCACCACTTTCAAACTAATTATTTCTGGTGATGGGAGTTTGATGGGAAATAGTTTGGAAGTGACTTCAAAATGAACGATTATTTATATTTTTAGTCTCATGATTTTGATTTTTCCTGTATTTGGGGTATTTTTTGTTATTTATTTATTTTACCAAAACTTGAAAGTGGACCGGCTTTCTTGTTTGATTGATAGGGACAATTTGCGTATTCTATAAATCCTGTAAACAGTGAAAGCTAAAATCTGTTTAAGTTGGAAATGGTAAACAGGGTTAAAATATGAAAGGCTTCCTTTCTTTGGAAATTTAGCTATAAAAAAAAACCCCCCCTTAGGATTGATTTGGGGGAATTTTAAGGTTGCCTAATGTGTGCCCTCCAAGTTACCAATTAAAAAAACGTAACTTTGATCATTGTTCACTAGGGTACCGGGTACAGGTTTGGAATGCAACACGGTGCCTTGCTTTATCTGTGGTGGATAGGCTTAGTTGGATGCTTATAATGCAATTCTAACCAGCAGTTTCAACATTTTTTGTGTGTGTGCCGGTGTCATGTTATTGAGTAGTGAAGTTAAATTTAACAAATATATAAACAATTAAAGAGAATGAACATAGGTATTGAATGTCATGGTTGTTATTTTGATTAACATTATTCTTTGCTATTTATGTGGTTTGCATTTTGTGAAATTCTTCAAATCTATGCACTTACCTATCACTTTTTTGAGTGATAGGAATTGCACAAATACCATATTTTGGACTGCATCATTGTGATCTAGGTAGTGGCCTTCGAAGCATCTATAACATATCTTAATTAACTTCGTATTGGAGTGAATTTGTAGGTCATTTATACGTGAGATATATGATGGACAGTTATTTATAAAGTTGAAAAAGGGTCTTCATTTTCCAGCCATGGATCCATGGGTACGTTTCTTCTTTTGGTTTTCTTTTATGTTGATGACCGTGAATATTAGATAACCTTGCCCACAAGTTCACTTTGCTTTCACCCAAACAATTTTCATCCCTTTTAAATTCTTCTATGGAAATATCTTTCTTTTGGATTGCATTGGCAAGACAATTTATGGATAGATGAATTTATTTTAATGCTTGTTGCTACATCTCTCTCTCTCTCTCCCCCCTCTCCCTCTCTCTAATCTGTATTTTTCTTAATACGCTTCAGGGTACAAGTGACCCCTACGTTGTCATGCAATTGGATGGTCAAGTTGTTAAGAGCAAGACCAAATGGGGGTATATGACTTTGTTCTTGTATCTTCCCATCAATACCAATGAATGTGAAGATTTTGCTGTTAATTTATTCTACTGATTGGGTTAAATTATATTACTTTTATGTTTGGCTATGTTGTTGTTGTTGTTGTTTATTATTATTTTGGTTACATAGGAACCGCGAAAACGTGGAAATACACACCCAAGAAGGTCCGAACACTAGATCTCGGGAGAGCTCTTGGTTACTTTGTTATTATAAGAAAGTTGATCCAAAACGCTTTTCTGGTTTCTCATTTCAAAACTGGTGATTTGATGCAAGCATTTCCGTGGAAAGCTAGGAACAGAAAGCAATTCTTTTGAACCTGAATGGAGATTTCACCATATAGATGAATTTATATGTTCATATGTTTGCATGCAGTTTATCGGATTATTTTAGCTTGTGAAGGTTATGCTCATCGATAATTGTGGCTGTAATTGATGTCGTTTGTGTCATTTCACTTTAGAGACTTCGATCAAATGAATTCCTTTCCCACCCAAGTCATTCAATGGATAAAGTTTCCATGTGCTTCTCTACCGCTTATATTTCGTATCTAGCAACAGTCACAGAAAACATGGAGTTTTGGTTTTACCATCTTCATCATTTCTTATTGTTTTCACTTGCAATGAAGATGGGCAATACATAGGAGTCCAATAACTGAAGGAAATTGCTGCTATAATATGAACAAATGATTTGTTACTAACAGCATTGATCTCCATTTCCTGAATGATAGATGATATCATCCACTGTACTGTTAAAATTCATGCAATTCTGAATTTTCTGGAGCGTGAAAGCATTGATGCATGTCATTAATGATCAAATAATGCTTTTTAGAGATTCTGGGTATTGATGTTCCCAATTATTGGTTTGTGACAGAACAAAAGATCCAACATGGAATGAGGAATTCTCTTTAAATATCAAGCGGTCCCCTACAAAAATTCTTCAGGTCATTATTTATTATTTAAGAATCCCTCATTTACAATTTCTAATGTCTAAGTCCTGTAACTATCTCTTGTACCTCTTTTTAATGTTTTGTCTACCTGAATCACCGAATAGTCATGTAATGGAATATGTTCTATGGTATATATGTGTGTGTGTGCAGTGGCGAAGCCACTAAGGGGGGAGTGGAGGCAGTCCTTCCCCTCTTGGAAAAAAGAGACTTGTGTATATTTTTAGTGAATATTTAAGTAAATACTACTAAAAACTTTAGAAATGTTACTAAAATTTATAAATGTTCCTCTAAAAGTCTTTAAAAAATCATTAAAATCCTTTACAATGTGATTTATTTTCAAAAAATTGTAACATCTGCCCCCACTGTCCTCGGCATGTTGTACTTCACCCCAACTAAAATAATTTTCTGGCTTCACCCTCTATGTTTGTGTGTGTGTCATGGAATATACAAGTGGCTTCTACTTTGTGGTCCCTTTCAATGTGTTGAACTTCATTAAGTCATCAGACTTGAGCATAGCTATTTACAAAACATTAATTGTTCTGATTGGGGCATCTACTAAGGGTCTTTCCTTGGGTATTGAAAGGAAATTATCCCCAAGATTTTGGTTGATATGTTATATTACCTTTTGAGTAGCTTTCTTATTCTGTGTCTTTTTGCTAATATGTGGTGATGAACTTCAGGTTGCAGCTTGGGATGCAAATCTTGTAACTCCACATAAGCGCATGGGAAATGCAAGCATCAACCTGGACTCCTTGTGTGATGGTGAGACCAATGAATCTCATGCATTGGATTTGCAATCTTAAAATTGCGGACCTATTATGTTGCTCTATTTATTTCTAAATTGGACTACTACTATGTATCCATTATATGGCGGCTATATGTTGCTTATTGTCATCCCTTTTGGGCATTTTATTATGAGAAGATGTAAAGATTGAAAGATTTTCATTAGATTAAATAAGTACAGGTATGAGTAATTATTGAAAGGTCCAGTTTCCAAACCTATAGGTTGGTGCTGCAGCTATTGATTTGAAGAAGGGTATGTATGGGTGCTAAAGGGTGCAAATTGCATAGTGAAAACTAAACAATTGCTGCATTTCCTGCTAGGAAATACTCATGACATGCCGGTGGAATTGGAAGGGATGGGGGGTGGTGGACAGATACAGCTTGAGGTAATTTTCTTTTTCTTTTTTCCATGGATTACCCTTTGGGGAACAAGCAAAAGCCCAGATCATAATTTTGAAGTATGATTATCAGAATACAAATTGTGAAATTGAACATTATCAACTTTCAAGTAGGTAGGCTATGAAATCTAATGAGATGACTGTTAATGATATTTTCTATGTATGCCGCACCAAGAATTTTAGAAAAAAATGTATTTTGATCAATCATGGACTCTAAAAAATTTATTTCTTTGATGATTCTGCAGAGTTGATGATTTTTGCATTTGTTTTGATATTCTTTTCTGAAGGCCCTCATTGGAGGAAATAAATGCTTCTATCTGAAATCACTTAATTCAGGTTGAAATGATATATAGTTTCAAGGTATGTAGTTTTGGTATCTATATATTTCAGTGAAGGTCTGTGTAAGGCAATATACCATGTTTTTTCTTCCAAGGGAGACGCAAGTAATTTGCTGCACGCAAGTTATTGAGGCTTCAGCTATGTTACGGCACTTCCTAAAGTTGTTAAAGTCTGGCCATATCAAGTAAACTACTTATTGATGACTCTTAGGCAATGGCTATTACAAGTCCTGTTAGATGGCATATTGACTATATTTTTCTTTAATATATATATTTTTCATAGTTTTTAGGATGGTTTGACAGCATTTAGAATCTTCCCTTGCAAGGTTTTATTGGTTCTTACTTGCTTTATTTGGTCAGGATATGATAATGTCTTCTTTTGCCATTTTTATATCTATTCATTATAATTATTTTTTTAAAGTATTATGTAAAGTGAACAGATTTTCAAATATGTGCCATTGCTTGTAACTTTGGGTCTGTATTGTGATTTGATTTATCTCGTGGGCATAACATGAAACTATGTATCCAATTGTGTACTCTTCTAACCCTTAAAATTGTAGGACGGACTTCTAAAGCTTACTTTCCTTCCCTTCTCTTGTAAAAAATTTACAACAAAAGAAAAATATTTTGTGGAAGTCCTATATTGACGGGTTATTTTTTTCATGCGGGTGATATTCTCACAGATTAAGTACAAAACTTTTGATGAAATTATTGAAGAAAAGAAGTGGTGGAGAATCCCTTTTGTCTCAGAGCTTCTTCGAAGCAGTGGTTTTGCCTCTGCTTTGAAAATAGCTGTTGGCTCTGAAACTGTGCCGGCGCGCCAATTTGTTCAGTATGCTTTTGGGCAGTTAAAATTGCTTAATGGCACAGACACTCAGAAGGACTATTTAGCCAACAAGCATAAAAATGCCTTGCAAGATGATACAAGCAAGCTTGCCAGTGTGCCAGAGACGCCTCGACAACTGGAATCTAGTCCGGAAGGCTCATTGGATGTTACAAGAAGCAAGGAGGACAGCAACTTAGAGAAACTTGGCATTGGCAATAATGGTTCCAGTGAAGGGAACACCATGTCACTGTTGACACAATTTGGTGAGACTAAGTTAACAGATAAACAATTTTGGAAGAACTTTACTGAGGTAGTTAACAAGAATGTTGTTCAGAAACTTGGTTTGGCTGTTCCTGAGAACATAAAATGGGATGCAGTTGAACTGTTAAAAAGATTTGGTAAACAGTCACGAAAGGTAGCCGAGGCAGGGTACATTGAATCTGGGCTTGCAACCCCGGAAGATCAGGATGCTAATGATGCAACAAAAGGAGGCTCGTTTACTGCTGATATGATTGAATTTTCAATTCCAGATATTAAAAAGGCGTCGGAAGAATTGTTGAGGCAGACTGAAGGTGTTTTGGGTGCATTAATGGTTCTGACTGCAACAGGTGCTTCATCAAGTAAGGAATCAGTTGTTATGGAAGATGGCAAGACCAAGGGACTGGATCTTACCAAGCTCAAACGCAATGAAGAAGGGTTTTCCGATGATTCAAAGATTGCTACCATGCTGGATGGACCAGTATTGGATGAAAACGAAGCTGAGGAAATGAAGAAACTGTTTTCAACTGCAGAGAGTGCCATGGAAGCTTGGGCAATGCTTGCCACTTCATTGGGCCATCCGAGTTTCATCAAATCCGAATTTGAGAAAATTTGTTTTTTAGATAACCCAACCACGGATACACAGGTAAGCTTTGGGTCCTTGGCATGCTTTGTGAGAAACCTCCTGTCATAATTTCCGTACTGATACTTTGCTTTGTTATGTACATCCAATTGAATTTGGATTTGGCAAAAAAATTCATTTGCTGTTGAATTTGGATTTGGTAAAAAATTCATTTGCTGTGTACGTGAGCTTGAACTTGGATTTAAATAAAAATTTATACTTTTCAGTGAATCTAAATCATATAAGCCTGCAGGTTGCTATCTGGCGTGATGCATTGCGAAAAAGATTAGTTGTTGCTTTCAGGGGAACAGAACAAGTAAGGTCTACAACTACCTTTGTTTGTCTTCTTGGGTTTGGCATGATTAAACATTCTTACATTTTTTTTTTCTTTTTTGGCAGTCAAGGTGGAAGGACCTGCGAACAGATCTAATGCTGGCTCCTGCTGGGTAATGTATATTTCATAAATGATGTAATGAGAAGTACCAAACAATGACAACAATTATAGCAGAACATCTTTGTAGCCAGAATCTGAAATTTACTATAATATCTTTTTTCGTCCTGTTGTTCTTAGTTTACAGGAGATCTTTTGAGAGTTTTTCCCATAACAAGCAATTCTTGTTAGGGCCCTTGAAATGTGTTATGCTGATAGATTGTCAAATTTTAAGGGTTGTATATATGAAGCAAGGATAACATACAGCATCATTTGCTTGCTAATTTCTTTTTCATACTTGTGTAGGCTAAACCCTGAAAGATTAGGTGGTGACTTCAAGCAGGAAATCCAGGTATGACAAATATATTCCAGATGGAAGATATTTTGTCTCATTTATTTATTTATTTATTTTTAATCAGAATATGCTATCATTTATGGTGAATGGATGGTAAGACACTTGAGTTACCAAGTTGGTCCATGACTTTGTCATGTATGGTGACTGGTTCTGTAGTAATGTTAATCAGGTGCACAGTGGTTTTTTAAGTGCGTACGATTCAGTGAGGACGAGGATCCTGTCCATTATTAAATTGTCAATTCAATACATGTAAGCAGTTCTCACCTGAATCTATTTTCATTATTTGACCAGTAAAGTGATTCTATTGTTGGTTTACTTTTATTATTATTGTTGTTTTGACATAAGCATATAGGACAACTTTTTTGAGTTAGGTTATGAAGTGGATTTCATGTTACTATTTTCTTCCTGGTTTACCCAATATTACTTTACAGAACATGGGGTATCACATTACGAGTGATGAAGGGACAAAGAATTTAAATGACTTGAACAAGATTGATTAGATTCCAAAAAGGACAGGGCATGACAGAAGTTGGACATAGAACAAACTAATATTTGTGCATATATATGCAAGATTTCATAATATATTCATTGGTTTTCCATGAAAACATTGCAAAATTCTGATAAGAAAATAATTTGTAAACTCACAAATAATCAATTGCATAGTTTAATTGTGAAAGTATTCGGTGTTTAAAAAAAAAAGAAAAGAAAAATCACCATGCCTGTGTCTGGTGTATCTCAGAGTGACATGTCCAATAGATGTTTTGTTTGACATGATTTAGGACATGGACAGGGACTTCTTTTATTTTTATTTTATTCTTTTTGATGGGTATCTATTTTAAAATGTTGTTTCATACATTTTGATGCTTCCTTGCACCTGTGGTGTATATAAGGTTATAAGTATAAAATTATGCTATTGAAAGGTTTCATCAGTAGCTTGTTGGGACTCCACGTTCTTCATCTTGTTATGAATGTCTATCTGAATTGCATGTGAACAATTTGAGCTTGGTCCCAACTAGGAGTGTTCTTTCTTGGGAAAAAAAATGTATACGATACAAGATAGCTTGGAAATCAAGTACTTAAGGAATTGGATTTGCCAACAGCCAGGTCTCTGGATTGTTTAGCTAGAACTAATTGCTTAAAAGTCTTCCATCATTTTTACTCCAAGAAAACCTGGGTTGAATTAATTTCAAGACTGATTTAGACTTGATGTAAGTGGGCTTTAGCTGATTCCTTTTTTGGTCTACATGTCAAATAACCTTTTGGTGTAAAGGAAACTGTACTCACGGAAAAGAAGAAAAGCCAATTTCCCTGGACTCAAATCCTCCTATCATATTACTTTACCAATTTAAACCCTTCAACATTACTAATTAATACAGACTTAAAACCTCATGTTATGCTTTTATTAAATTCTCCCTATAATGTATTTGTAGAGTTAGGATGTGCTTTTATGATTGTTGCATGGCTGTGGAGTTTCTAATTCAATGTGGCTTTTAGTTAATTGAGAAAAACATTTTTTTTTCCTTGGCAGAGATGATGGTGATGAGCCATTGCAAAAATGGCATGTTTATGTGACTGGTCATAGCTTAGGTGGCGCATTGGCCACGCTTCTTGCTCTTGAGCTCTCATTGAGTCAATTAGCAAAGTAAGTCTCTATCTTTGGTGACACTTCAACGAAAAGGCTTTTAATTTCAATGGATAAAATATGCCTGGACACATGCTTACTTGAGTTAGTTATTTTCTTTCAGAATCATTCTTGTTAGAAGTCATGACTTTCAATACCATTGAATTTTCATTTTGCGATGACTGATGGTGGTACTTAGGTTGTGGAACAGGAATATGTTTCATGCTTGCACTGATGCAGTTGGAAGTATGGTATTGAGTTTGATAAGCCAAAACACTGAAGCTTCACAAAGGAATCCATCTCAAAAGTAAAGAAAAAACTTTCTTTATGAGAGAATTGAGAGATTATATATCCAAATTCTTGAAGCCAAAATAGGAAACAAATTCTAAAACCTTGGGACTCTTATTCTAGAGCTCTAATAACACAACTAAATAAGTAGGAAATAACAATTAAACTGAAAAAGGAAACAAAATTTGAGAAAAAAGATAACTTTTTATTTTTTAGGCGCTGCAGCTTTTTCAAGGGGTCCTTCATTTTAGTTCATCGTGCACAAAAAATTATGATCGATATCAAGGGACAATGGCTTTTTTTTTTTGGGAACATTATTCAAATAAACATCTATATCATGCTAACAGAACAAGAAATTGGTTTTTGGAACTTTGGGTGAGTGATTATTGCTAGGTTCTAAATTATTTGTAGCCTGCATGAACTAGTTTGGGACCTAATACTTGTGAGTTGACTTGAGATTGTAGTAACAATTGTTACCATTGTCTGCTGGTGGACTGAGAAATTCTGTGCCACTTAGCCTTTTGACATCCCTTTTTTTTTTTGGTGAATCAGGCGTGGTGCAATCAATGTGACAATGTATAATTTTGGATCTCCTAGAGTGGGAAACAGAAGATTTGCTGAAGTCTACAACGAGGTAATTTTGATTTTATTTTCTTCATTCAAAGTTCCAGTAGGCTGCCTTTTTCAACTGGCTTGGTTTTTACTTTAAAAGTGTTATTTATTTATTTTTTTTCCAAATGTTTCTTCTTGCTTTTTGGATCCTGAAAAGCTGATTAGAAGCCTTGTATGCCAGCTAAATGTTTAATGGTATCATTTAATAATTATATTCATGTTGTCTTCTTGATGTTCTCTTTTTTGCACATTAAAATGGAAAGAAATGCACTAGCAACTAATACAACAATAACATCAACCCAGCCTTTATCCCATTAAGGGGGGCTAGGTATATGGATCATTCCATGTCATTGTACTCTATTTCATATTACATGCTCACATATATGATTGTTTTGTTTATATGACAACAATAATCGTGATTTGACTCCACTAAGTGGGGTCGACAATATGGATACTTCTACGCCATTGTACTCTATATTGTATCATATATTCATTTATATTTAGATAATTCATATCATATTTTATTGTCATTATCTAAATTTTCTTAGATCTTCCTCTCCCTTGGTTAATATGAGTACTTGTCATAGTCTTGCACTGCCTAACTGGAGCCTCCGCCGATTGCCTATGTACGTGTCTAAACCATCTTAATCGTATTTCCCTCAATTTTTTCTCGATAGGTGCAACCCAACTTTCTTTGTAATACACTCATTTCTTATCTTGTCGATCCTTGTGTGTCCGCACATCCATCGTAGCATCGTCATCTCCACAACTCTCATCTTCTACTCATGCTTTTGGTTCATTGCCCAACATTCAAATCCATACAACAAAGCTGGTCTAATTGCCATCCTGTAAAACCTTCCTTCAAGTTTTGGAGGTACCTTTTACTAGCAACTAATACAGCTTTTCATTTTTATTTTCGACAAAATTGTTCCACTGAGTTATTGTCCTCTTCTTACAGAAATTGTTTCATTGGTATTTTTCCACCTCGTGTACATTTCTTGCATTTTCCATTACTGATAACTGCATCATCCTTTTTTTTTGGTAGTGGCTTCAGTCTAATACTATAGTACAATTTTATGGCAACCGTCTATAACACTTAAGATGGTTCTTATCCTTGCAGAAAGTCAAAGATAGTTGGAGAGTTGTAAACCATAGAGACATTATACCATCAGTCCCCCGCTTGATGGGATATTGCCATGTAGAGGAACCTGTTTATCTTGCACCCGGGAGTTTAAGGGATGCCATGGTACGTGGTTCTTAGTACATCATCTACCAATTTCAAATAATGCAAAATGTATTGCAACCTGTGTGCCTTTGTGTTCATGATGTTCTTCTTACGTTCCTGCAATCTTGGAAGTCAATGGTTTTAAGGACATAGAACATGATCGTTCTTAATGCCACTGAGCACACGACTATTTGGTTTAGAATATGATCGTTCTTAATGCCACTGAGCACACGACTATTTTGTTTGACTCCAACATCCAGAATACCATTATAGTGGCTTTAGATACATCTTATTAAGGAAATATATATCTTATGGGCACTAGGTCACAAGAGAAATTGTGCCTTGGGTAAATCAAACTTTGATGACAACTTGTGTAAAAATTGAACTAATATATCACACTAGATTTATCGTATTGCAAATGATGGATAAATATGGTTATGAGGCAAGCAGTTCAGTGAATGTAACATATACACCAGTGAAGTTTAGTTATTTATGATCAATTATATGTATTACCAGAATATTAGCTTTTTGTTTCTACCTATTGTTGGATTTTGCTAGAATTGGAAGTTATTTAGTTTCTAATTTATTTCAGAGACTGAGGCCTATAAATATTGGCCTATGATTTATTGAATTCTTCTGAGTTTTGAATATGAATTAATCATGGAATTGTTATTTTCTCTGGATTCTCTCTCCTCCTGCATGACTCTTCTCTTTCGTTCCTCTCCTTTCTGTTTCAGCCTGTCTCCACCTTCTCTCTCTCTCTCTCTCTCCTGTGTTTTGCATTGTTTTGTTAATCCTTTCATCCCATTTTGTCTCGAACTAAAGTTGTCAAAGGACCTTTTTCACTAAGTACCCCTAAAGATAATAAATACGCCTCAAATTGCACTTTTGCTGCTTTCTCAACCATCTGATTCTTTTCTCCTGATCAGGAACCCCAGTGAGCACATTTCTCTCCTTTTATATCTTTGGGTCCACTTGGGTAATTATAATATAAGGTTTCTCACAATAAATGGGACATAGAAAATTGCCAGCCTTTGAACCTGGTCCAACAACTACCATCCTAGAAGAAAGTGATAGAAAAATATCTTAATTTCTGAATTTACGATGATCAAATATCACATATATCCTACATAAAAGCACCCAAGTGGTGCTATGTTCGCAACGTGAAGCAAGCACAACAGAGAAATCTATTAAAGACATAAACATGTGACAATAGGCAAAGTAAGGGTAAAACAACTGAAGGTAAGGATTTGAGTAGCAACAGAAATAGGACATCTCTCCTATTCCTTACTGACTCTCCTATTTTGTTTGATTTACTATGGAAGAACCAGAATGATCATGGACCAATTTTAATTGAAAAGGCTTCCTCACCAGAACTCCTATGTGGTTAGAAAATAGAATCTAAAACCATGGTGATATTTGAAATTTTACTTCTGCTCTAGAATGGTATTCTAGAATCCATTATGATTCATTTTACTAGAATACAAGTCTTGAACTCATCAATCATGCCAATGAATATCAAATGCATTTTATGTGTCCATCCTGATGTTATTGTAATTGCGTACTTCCTAATTTTAAAGTAATCACTCTTCTTGTTTTAGGGAAATATGGAGTTTATGGTGGATGGTTACAAAAGCGATGTTATTGGAGAGGCCACACCTGATGTTCTTGTCAGTGAATTTGTATGTCTTTTCACTTCTATTTTTCATCTTCTTTGCTTATTTTGTCTATCCGAATGAGTTTTATTTGATTAATTCTTCTATGATTTTTAAACTAATGCATAGCATGCTAAAAACTACAACAATTTCATTGATCCCTGAACAAATTATTTTGTTAATTATTATTTTTAGGTGTCCACAAAATTATCCATTTGATTGAAATTCTTCGTTGCATTTGAATCATTGTTTCTTTATCCGGACTTGCTTTCTCATTGGGATGAATGTCATGCTGTGACTTGTATATTTTCATAGAAAAAACATCATCTTTATTATTCCCAGTTGAACAACACAAGTCATTTCTGAATGTAAGAAAGCCCCCAGATCTAAAACATGAGTGTTCCTAGCCAGAAGAAGAATCTGGAACTTGACATATTTGCCAATTTTATATTTTGAGGGTTTTTATAGACCACTAGTATGCATGGCTATTGCTATTCAAATTCTGTTATTGAAGGTTTTTTTACCTGTGCAAGTCTTTGATCCTTTTAGCCCTCTTTAATTCGTGAATATTTATGTTCTCTAGAAAAAAGGTGGTTGTGCATATATATTGTAGGACGTCTTACTCCCGAACACCGCCGCTGCTGTGGCTCCATCCCCAAAATCATCCCTCCAATAAAAGAGTGAAAAGGAAATTGACCATGGCATGGATATAGGTTAGGGACATCAACATGACAAGATGCATATCATGATGGGGAAATCTTTTTAACAAAGGATTGATTTTGCTTGTGCAATTGTTTCTTCTCAAAACCAGCTACTTCATTCTCATGTTTGCTGTGCTGGTAGGCGTGCTTTGGCACAGTTCTGACCTATGAACAATTTGTTTCGGGTGGTCATCTTACAGATGAAAGGTGAGAAGGAACTGATTGAAAAGATACTGCAAACAGAAATTAATATATTTAGCTCACTAAGAGATGGCAGTGGACTTGTGCAGCATATGGAAGATTTTTATTACATCACATTGTTGGAGGTATTTCATTGATCCTTGCTGTTGCCTGGTTCATAGTGTTCATTTGGAATAAACTCACAATCCTTTTCTTTTTGTTGGTGGGATCTTGTTAAAGTTTGTCTCTCTCTGCATTATTTTGTCTGTGACATGAGTTTCTTTGTCAAGAATTAATCTTTTTTCCTCTCTTCCAGAATGTGAGATTGAATTACCGGACACAGGCAAGAACAACTTCAGGGAAAGTTAGCTTATCAATAGCTGAAGAAGGTTATAGTGCATAGGATTGGGGACGTGGCCTACTAGATGGCTTCTCCTGTTATGTCATGCTATGGGGAACTAAAGTCCTTGGTTTTTTCAAAGAGCTATAAACTAACAGATGTAATCTAGTCATGGCGAAAAGTTTTATTACAGCAGAATTATTGGCTTCAGCAACTGTGTCCACCTCTGATCAAGGTGAGTGAGGAACTAATCCAAGTCTGAGAATGACGCTGGGATTGGGTGAAAGTGGAGCAAGATCATAAACAAGAATCAGTTGCATCTGGGAAAAAGCTTCTACTGGCAGGCAGTCAAAGGAGCTCTGTTCTTTTTGTACATCGTCCTCGTGTGGATAAATAAGAGACCGAGGTCCGTCCAAATTTAAAGTAATTCTGTATCTCCTGCTTCAGGAGCTGTGATAACATTTTCCGAAAGTGTATTTTTTCCCCAATCTTTTCATAGGAAAATTGATACTGGAATATTTCCATTTTAGATGCTGCAAAAGATCATTGTTATCTGTGTATGGCAAGAAAAGTAAAGCTCCTATTTTCATTTTTATACAACCAGAAGGTTTTGCCTGGGGAAATTTAACTTACCTCAATTGGCTTAGCCTCTCATTATTTTGTTTTACTAAATTTATAATTTTGTTTAATTGAAATGAAAATTATTTTCAACCGAGGAAAATAAAAATCACTGCAGAGAGTGCCATGGAAGGAAGCTTGGGCCAGACGAGTTGAATCGAATCTGAATTTGGGAAACTATGTTTTCTGGATGATCCGAGAAAGTATGTCGTCAACAAGTGGGACTCTACCTTATTTCTTTTTATTGCTCCATAGATTGTGATGCTTCCTAGTACCTAAGGCCCATATTGAAAAAAATATAAAATTTTGTAAGTTCGATATTAATTAAAATAAATTTCATCCTTAAATAAGTTTTCTTTCATTTAACAAATATTATTAAATAAAAGGAGTGCTGTTGAGTCCAAGCACTGGGGGTGGATATCTTCGAAGGGATGGATGAAATGGTGGATGGGACGGCGGTTGTGATGAAAGAGAGGAATGTCCCGCGTTGGGCAGTGCAGAAAAGAAAGAGAGTTTAGCCCTAAACCAATATATCAAACAACGGTCGGAAATCATTACCAACAAAAATTAGAAACTCCCATCTTCCTTCTCTCTCTGTCTCACTCTCACTACTTACCTGTCTCTCATTTCTCAATTCTCTCTCTCTCTCTCTCATTACTGGGATGGATTTAGTCATTGGCATTTACCTTACATGTTCTTGGATGGCCTATGCTGTCAACACCTGCTGTTAGACTTATCTCTCCGTCGTTTGGAGCAACTTTTCTATGTGATGTGGTTTGAGGTGATTACTACCTTTTGCAGGTGAAGTTGTAATCATATGTTCTTGTGTGTTGAGTTGCCAAGTTAGATGGTATATTTTTGCCAAGTAATGATGGCACCTTATTTTTCCCCATTGTCGAACATTGATGCCTTTATGTTCTATAAGAAATCTGTTGGTGGGTAATGCATGGATGAAAAGCAATGGTGGTGTGCTTCCTTAACAGAAGGTGTCGCTTGGATGGATATAAATTTAGGGTCTCATGTAAGCACCTCTATGGAGGGTTCCATACTGTCATTAAGGACGGCATATACGTTGTGATTCAGTCAAGTAGTTTTTGGAGTAGATTTGTTATCTGCATGTTCAGTTCATAAAAATTACTTTCCTTCTACTGATTGGTTTTGAACGTATTTTTATTATGCATGTTTAACCCAATTAATCGTATTTTATGTTAGAAAGAGTAGTTCTTTTTCGGCCCGACAACAGGGTAGGGGGTTAGGGAGGCTTCATCTGATCTCATGCCAATCGAGATCCCCTTAAACCATCCTGCCACAATTGCAAAACAGAGAACATACCCCTTCCAAATGTTGAAAATGAAGGGTGTTATGGAAAATGTTTTCTGATTTTTTATTTTTAATTCTCTCATATTTTGTATGTCTAAATAAAAGAGTAAAAAATTTAGAATATATATTCAAAAAATACATATTTTTTTTATCTCTAACAAAGTTGAAAATTTTTTTAAAAAAATACGAGTTTTATTTATAATGAAAAACAGTAAAAAACAACCCTAAAACTGTTTTCAATTTCTCTTTATAAATTGAAAAACCTTATTTTCTAATTTTTATTTTTTAGAAATTGAAAAGTGAAATATTTGAACATATTTTCATTTTTTTAAAAAACGTTTTCTAGAAAATATCCATCATTTTCTCGACTACACACACCCTTGGGATTTGTTGTTTATAAGCAAGGGGTGCCCACAGTGCATGAGGAGAAACTGATTACCGAAGCTATTGAGAAGTTCGACAATCCCTTCTCAGAGCTGCTTCAAAGTAGTGGTTTTGCCAATGCTCTGAAAACAGCTGTTGGCTCACAAGCTGCGAAAGCATGCCAATTTGTTCGTATGCTTTTGGCTGTTAAAATCTTTTAATGGCGCATACACTCAGAAGTACCAGTTGGCGGACAACTCTCAAAATATCTTGTAACATATGACAAGCAAGCTTGCCACTACGCCAGACTCGCCTTAAATCTAGTCCGGAAGGCTTACTGGGTGTTGCAAGAATCAAGATTTACAGCAACTCACAGAAACTAGGGAGCATCCTGTCACCATCGACACGAAATGGTGAGACTAAGTCCACGGATGAACAACTGTGGAAGATTCTTACTGAGGTAGTCAACAAGATTGTTGTTCAGAAACTTGGTTTGCCTGTTCCTGAGAACATAATACGAGGATGTCAACAAGATTTCTTCCGGAGTCATATATATATATATAAATGGAGAAGCTACTCAGCATGGCAAGGAGCAGTTTTTGTGTGCATCCAATCAAACATTAAAATGATGTCACTGTTCCGAATAATTTAGCGATGCAGCAACTAAATCTGACAAGTATTTGAGACTATGTATTGATTAACTGTATACATCTCGCACCACACCAACAGATAGTTGACGTAATGCGATGGGATGCCAAATCCCTTAACCAAATTTTGGATTTGAAACTTAAGAATGAAAAAATATTATGTTGGGAGAGCGGACTCCCCTAAATAGGGCCCTCACAATCAAATTAGTGGGAGTATAACTCCGGATACTAATGGTAGATACCGATATATTAAAAAAAATAATAATAATAATAATCGAACCACAGATCTTAACGTTTTGGTCCAATTTCCCAGCATTCTTGACTTTTTTTTTGGGTGAAAAGCATTCTTAACATTTGTAAGAGTACCAAAATTATCTTGTACATTTAGTAACAAATTTATTCTATAAAATTTTCTTCTATTACATATTAGCCGCTATTTGCATACATATTAAGAGATCTAATGTAATAAAGGTTCAAAACATACCAACCTTGTCATATGAGAAGATAATAGTGAAATTTGTTACTTTTTTTACTCAAAAACTTATATTAGATAATAAAATTGTTGTTAAAGAACAAGCGATATCTATAATATATTGTTTATCAAGCATGAAAATATATTACAATTCAAATTGCACTTAACTTTGTCTCATATTACACAGTAACTGTAACAGTTTAAATACCAGAAGACCCTAAGAATGGATTCTTTACTAAATCATAATATATAGGACGAACTTTTTACCTTTACAAACATAAAGCATATAGTTATCTCTTGATTCCAGAGTTCATTATTAAGCATATAGATATCCATGATCAAAACTATTAGATGACAATTAGCTAAACCAAGTTTAAACAAAATTAGCTTTGCTATCTTTGCTCACCCGTGCATATCCGGAATTTGCCTCCATGCTCTTCACTCCAATGGTTGATGCTGTTGTTTGATCTTAACACGACAGGACCACCACCAATTCTGACAAGGCTTTTTAAAACGCAACTAGAACCCTGAAAGTTCCTGCCGATTGTAAGCAAGACACAGAACGTCTGCAGGCATGCACATGCACACTGCACAAATTGCAGCATAGCCTGATAAAATAGTTCGCTTTACATTGACTTCCGTATCCCCCCCCCCCAAAAAAAAAAATCGGATGCATAAAAGGGCAGATAAATGTGAGACTCACAGAAATGGGATACTTCATTCTCTGTTTCATCTTCAAGAGGTGAATTATTTTTGTTTCTTAGTGAAGGATAGAAGAGGAATTCTGAACTTCAAATCTAGTGCCATATCAGAGTTCAAACTCTTTTAGTTAAACACTAGTAGAGCCATGGATTATGATGAAATGTATGCAATTAGAGGTACCAAATTACCAGTTCAAACCTAATAAAGAGAAGACTTAAAAAAATAAATAAAATGAAATGACAAGAGAATAATAGCATATTATATTCAAGTAGTTCAGATTCCATACCACATAGCAAGCCAAAGCTACATTCCAAAACAGCAATGAAACTATTACAGTCGGAGATCAGAAGTCAGAATGCAGCTGTGTCAATATGAGATAAGAACATAAGCTAGCTATTCAAATTGACATTTCAAGCTCGTACTTGCGCAACTGTATCTTCACCATTAGCTTCTTCAGCTACCTTATCACCTTCTATGACTTCTCCTGGAGTAGTTACATCAGAACCAGATGCAAACGCAGCTCCAGTAGCACCCTCCTCTTTACTGGCCTGTTCTACACTACCAGAGATTGCATCAACAGCATTTTCAGAGCTACTAGTTGACTCTGTTTCACCTTCCTTTTTGCCAAACAACTTAGACGGCAGTAGAGATGCGACAGCAGCTTTTGCACTAGCTTTGGCAGCCTCTGCAGCTGCCAGCTCTTTAGCCTTCGCTTCAGCTTTTTCCCTTTCCACCTCCTCCATAAGCCTATCCACTTCCTCCTCCCTACCATCCTTCCTCAACTCATCTTTAACAAACTCCTGCAACTCCGTGTCAAAGTCATCTTCGCCATCACGCAACAGTTTACCAATTATCACAAGCACCTCATCTGGCTTGCCATCATCAAACAATGCCTTCATTATAAATTTATAGCTGGCAGTATCCATCTTGAGTTTTCCGACCATCAGATCAAAAAATGATTTTGCCTCATCAATTTTGCCTACTTTAACCAACCCATCAACCAATCTACCATAAACTGCCAAATTTGGTCTAAGCCCAGTATCCACCATTTTCTTAAAATAAGCTGCTGCATCATCTGCCCGATTCTCCTTAAAGCAAGTGTCCATTAACAGAGTATAGGTATATTCATCAGGTTTGACACCTTTCTCTCCCATTCCACTGTACATTTCCTCAGCATCTGCCAACATTCCATTATTGCATAACTGCTCAATCAAATTATTGTATGACAAAGTGTCTGGACTACACCTCTTCTCACCCATGCTCTTAAAAACTTCAATAGCATCATTAAACCTCCCATTTGCACAATACCCATCAACCATAACATTGTAGCTCCCAATATTCACCGATAGTTTCCATGGCGGATTATGCCCCACCAACATCCGATCAAACAACCGCAATGCCTCATCAAACTTCCCATTCTTACTCAAAGCATCCAAAATTGAATTATATGCAACAGCCCCCATCTTAATCTTTGAACCATCTCCCAATGCCTCTTCATAACACTTCATTGACTCCTCCTCCATCCCACGTAGAAAATAACCCTTCATCAAATTCCCAATCACGACTCCATCATTCACAACCCCACCTAATTTCTCCTTCAACTCCTCATAAACCGCAAAAAGACTGTCTGCATTAGAATTCTTAGCATGACCTAACATCAAATAATTATACACAATTGGGTCCGGTTCAAACCCTTTTTCCAACATTTCATCTTTCAACTCCATAGCCCTATCTATCTTCCCATTATCCACGAGACCCTTAACCAAAATCCTATACGTAGTTGGGGAGGGGTTAAATGGGGCATCATTGATCAATTGCTTATAATATTCTAGGGCAGTATCCGTTTTTCGACAATCACAATAAGCATTGATCAATAGATTATGAGTAACAACATTAGGAGCAACACCAGCTTGAGTAATAAACCTATGAAGAGAAAGCAATTCCGAATACCTAGATTGTCGAAGAAGAGCAGCCATAACCGAATTGCAAGTGAAGATCGTCGGACGGCAATTTGAGTAAATTGAATGGCGCGTCAGAAGAGCGGCCTCATCAAGATCGTTCTCGCGAATGAGGGTGAGAATTCGGTTATGGAGGTTGAGGCGATTACCGGAAAGAGCGGTAACGGGTTCGGGGAGTTTTGGGGCATTAGGGTTCTGGTTTTGTTGGGGACGAGGCTGCTGGGTTGGTGGGGTTTGCTGCTGACGGAGAGAATTGAAAGGGGGTTCGATTCGCAGGCGGCGCTTGCGGCGACGGCGCTCGGCGGCGGCTTCTTCGGGGGTGGCGAAGGAGAGGAGGCGGAAAGAAATGAAGGATGGCGGGTAGCGGCGTTGGTGATGGAAGGGTTTCGTTAGGGTTTTCAGGTGGGTGAAGAAGGAGGGCTTGGAGAGAGACATCGTCGAGTAATGAGAGAGAGAGAGAGAGAGAGAGGGGTTTTGTAAGGGTTTTGATTTTTTTGCGAAGGAGTAAGAGCTTGAGCTTGGCAATTTCGATCGACGTGGGCCGAGAAAGTGCATTCGAAGAAACGAATTTTGGAAGCCCGAACCTGACCCAGGTCTATCTAATTGGGCCTCAATGGGCTTGGAAAAGGATCCAAATCAACTTTGCCCCTACACAATAGCATCACGAAATAAATAATATGATTAGCGTTGAAGTCAATTTTAACTTCACAGATAACTACTTTTTCGACTCGAATGGAAAATCAATGTCAAGATATTTATTGGATCTTCTTGGATGAGAAATATGTGAAAACCCTACCGGAAGTGGTCCGATAGGGGATTCCAATGCTCAAGTGAGAAAGAGTAATAAAAGACAGACTGAAGGTAGTCTTTAACTTTTGCCCTGTATCACCCGTTGTATATTGTGTGTTGAGTATTGTATAATAAGTATTGTGTATAAGGACATATTATACGTTGTGTATGTAATATCATGCGATGCAATCTATGTGTATATGTATGAAGTCATACCTCTGATCGTGCATAAAATTGAATACGAAATCATACTTTTGATGGTATAAAATTGGTTATGAAGTTATACCTCTCTTGTAGACAATTGAGTTGCTTCATTGTGCCTCCTCTTCTTTTTTGATAGTATATAGAATGGTGTATCTGAACCACCCTGTAGTAGGTTGTCTTTATTCTGTATATATAGCTTTCTGTGTGCCGAAAGGCGTAGAAAACCCTACTTACCTTGTGAAAAAATTGTCTTTCAAAATAGTAGGGATTTAATTTAGAATCACTTGATATTAAGAAAGGTTTAAGATTTTAAAAACATTTCTTATCTTATTAAGAGTACAAGAGAATTAGAATCTCGTAGGGATGAGGGTCTCCTTCCTTATCAAGAAAATTCGAATCTTGCGAAAATAAGAAAGGTTTGAACTTATTATGGATTTTCTCACTTATCGGATAACTATGAATGATTATGGATTGTTGAGCCCGATATCATTATTTGCCTCCAGTCCTGGTGGCATTTTGGAAAATGATATTAGGAGTACAGTAAGTGGGAGAATTGGAAAAGGTATGAAAGTAAAGCATTAAATACAGAAAGTGCCAATTACGCTCTTGTGTTTTTTTAAAAAGGATTTTTGTATTGGACAAATCGTATTCTATATGTTTTTTGTGATAAACTATGAGACCTATTTGAGAAAAAGTTTTGATTTTAGGATTCGTAAAATTTATGGGATGACCTAGAGGTCAAGTAACTAGGAGGTCAAACGATTAAGAGATCAGACATTGAGAGATCGATAGACCAAGAAGTTAGGAAACCGAGAGGGAATCAAACAAGAGAGAGGATAACATATGTTGCCTTGAGTGATAAAGACAGAAAGATAGAGTGTTTGAAAATTGATCTGGAATCTGTGTTTTTTCAGTGTGATGAGACTCACAATGAGTGTGAGAGGTCGATGTTGCCGCATCAGTTGTATTTTATTTGCATGATATATAAGAATTTATATGAAATAAAAAGAGAATTGTCGATCACTATTGTGTCCTCCTTATATCTTGTGCTTACATAATATATGAAAATTTCATAAATAAAAAATAAATTTTGTTGTAATAAAGCAACTGGAGCATTCAGTTGTCTCAAAAGGTGTTATAGTTGTGAGAGAATATTAGGCATTAGAATCAAGAGAATATATATATACTGGAGCAATGTTATAACTGGTATGTTTCGGTGTCGAGAGAAATGGAGTTAGATCCCATTCGGTGCAATAGTAGCCATATTAAACAAAAAACTGAGAGAAAGGAAGTTAAATTCCATTCGGAGGTCGAGGGCCATATAATCCTATCTAGTGTCGAGCCCATATATAAATAGAAAACTGGTAGAAAAGGAGTTGAATCCCCGTGGAGCCAAGAGGATGTGGAACCCACCTACTCGAGAGTTACTTCCCGTATATTGGCGAAGGCATAGAGCTAAGAGGATGGGTGCGGAACCAAAAGAATATTGGCGAGCCACTCGCTTGGGAGTTACATCCTATATATTGGCAATTAGAGAGGCGTAGATCCAAGAGGAAGGGTGAGAAACTCATGTGAGATGTAGAGCCAAGAGAATGTTTGGGAGCTACCCGCTTGAGAGTTACTTCTTGTATATTGGCGTTTTGAGAGGCGTGGAGCTAAGAGAATTGCTCAACAGAAAGATACCTCTAACTGTGTTATCATCAGCCGAAAATCAATTTTGATTGCTGCATGGTCAACACGATTAAAATGTTACAAAAAAGTGTTAAAACATATAAAATAGAGATATTATTGTCATAATAAGTATAAAACAAAATTCTAGATCAGAACAACTAGTTATCAGTATGAAAACATTTGCAAAGTAATAAGATGTGACGAGTATAAATTATTAAACCAAGGTACTCGATGGATCCGAATTATAGTTGAGCACTCTGATGCCGAGAGATGTACCGAGGATGGGTAGTAGGCGGCTACAGATTTCATTGTGAGGGTGGCTTTGCCTGATGTTGCACATGGAGATGGAGGCATGACAATAGGAGAGAACAAAGTGAATTAGGGAGTAAGGTTTTTTCGGCTTATCAATCAGTCATTTTCCACGAATTGCTTCAATCTGTAGAAGTTGAATTTTGGTTTTACAGATAACTGCTCTTCTGACTCAAACAAGAAATTGGTGCTGAGGTGTTCACCAGATCTCCTTAGATAGGAAACTTGCAAAAACCCTACTAGGGGTGGTCCAGCAGGGAACTCCAACGTTCAAATAAGAAAAAGTAATAAAAGAAAGACTGAGGATAGTCTGTAAATTTTTGCTATATGTTATCCGTGTGTATTGTGTGTAGAGTATCATATAATAAGTACTATGTATAAGGACATATTGTACGTTAACGTATGTGATGTCATGTGATGTAATCATTGTATATATGTATGAAGTTATACCTTTTATCATGCATAGAATTGAGAAAAAAGTCATATATCTGATGGTATAGATTTGCCTACGAAGCTGTACCTCTCTTGTGGAGTGCTGATTTGCCTCCTTGTGCCTCCATCTTTTTTGATGGTATATAGGATGGTGTCTTTGAAACCCTTTGATGGTGGGTTGTATTTATTCTATATATATAATCTTTTGTGAGCCAAGAGACATAAAAAACCCTACTTATCTTGTGAAGAAATTGTTTTCCAAAATGATAGGGAATTAATTTAGAATCACTCAAAATTAATAAAAATTTAATATTTTGGAAAGATTTATTTACTTATTAAGAGTATAAGAAAATTGAAATTTCACAAAAAAGTTTCTAGTGTCACGAAGATTTCTTCTTTATCAAGAAAATTGAAATCGTGCTGTTGAGTCTGGTAGATCAACTAGGAACAGAATTTATAAAATATTCTCTCTTAACAGTGCAAAAATTGAGAGTGAAATGAAACAAGTTTACTTGATAATTTCTCTACCTCAGGCTCCAAAGATAGGCTTGGTGTAATATTTTATCACGGTTACTTGGCTGAATATGCTTCTAATAATAGTTGATTCTTAGGATTAAAGTACTATATATAGAATTAATTCTTTGTTGATTTAGTGGCAAAAATATTAAATTTTTTAAATTAAATTTTTATATTCGACTTTTGAGAATTAAAAAGAAAACACATAGGGAAAGCCCGTCCCCTTTAATGGGTTTAACAATTAATTCGAACTAAATTAATTAAATCTAATAAATTAATTATCACGTATTAGTCAATCAAATGTAACCAAAAAAAAATTGCACCATGCATAGAAAGCTCCATCGAGCCCCATCAACCAGAGGGATTGTGTTTGGGAAGCTAAAGTTTTGGTTCCAGCAAGCAACCAAGGTATCCCATTCATTGATCAAGAAACGACTTTATAATTAATGATTTATTCTGTGTCTAATAGTTTTTTTTGGTTGTCCATCCCAGTAGCAGTTGAGGGTTCCTCCCAGATTATTTTCTTAGAAGTGATTTACTTGGTTGGCTTCGGAAGTAAATTGAATTTTCTTAATTATGATTGTGAGTTCGATTCTTCATAGGTATAAAAAAAATCATATTGGAGGAGTCCCCTCGAATGAGGACCTGACCACAACTCCATCTAAATTAATCAGAACGAAACTTCATATACTAAGTAGTGGACCAAATCCAAGACATAAAAAAAAAAAGAAGTGACTTTCTAGGTTAAAATATGAGTGAATTCTTACCGTTACATTTACATATATTTATGTATAATAACAATTTGAAATCACTCTATACATCGGTTATAGTTTTCAATTGCAACATAATATAATATCGTACGGTTTATAATATAATATAAAACTTCTTAAATTTTACTTTGTTATCACTCTCTACGATTTATAATATTTATGTACGATACAATTTGAAATCACTCTATAGTGAGTTCGAATCTTGAAAATAAGAAAAAAAAATTAAAAAAAGTCAATTACTTAATGTATCCCATACTACTCGAACCAGACTAGTCGGATGAAAAAAATAAAATCCCTTTAAAGTTACATTTTCTATAGAGCCAATAAAATCCCCTAAACTAAAAAAAAAGAAAGTTACATTTTCTATAGAGCAGGTTTGGGTTCTGGTAACTCTAATTTATGGTAAGTGTATCCTAAGACCTACAAAATTCTCGAAAAACAAAAAAGAAAAGAAAAAAAAAATTGTTTAAACTTGGGGTCAAAATTTTCTTTATGTGTATTATGTTGGAAACAAACGAAGTGAGAGAATAACCAAGTTTAGCTCATTTATTAAGAACCTTAATCAAGATAGATAAAACATAAAAGAGTCAATTGGGAACCCTTTAATCTTAATTTAAAATTAGTTTATCTGTTAAACATGCTTAAAAATAATTTGTTATTAACTTATTTGATATCTCATGGAAAAAGTCAGATTTTCTTTCTTTTTCTTTTATTTATCAACTTATTTAAAAAGTTCACACTCCACTGGATTCACACTTTCTTATTTTTACTTTTATGTGAAAACCCGAGGAGGGAGATTTTTTTTTTTTTTATTTTGTTTTTGCCTAAGAAAATATTGGACATCTTTGCAAACATCAATAATTTAATATTGAAAATAATAATAATTTTAATTATAAAAAATTAATACACAACCAAATTAATTAATCTGACAGTCCAAGAGACAGAAGTCCGCAATTGTCTCAACCACCACCATCCCAGTATTTTACTTTGCACATAGACATCCATTACTGTTATGACTATGGTGTATTCGATTCGTATCAATTTCAAATTAAAATCAAACTTAAACATGAGTTTTTTTTAATCTAATTTGGAGTCAGAGTCAAACTCAAAACTCGATTCAATTATATAATAAATTATTCAAACTTATATTAATAAATTATTCAAACTCGATTTGAATATAATATATTAATATATTTTATTTATTATATTATAATATATATAATATATTAATATAGGTTTGAGATACTTGATGAGTTTTAAATCTAAAATTCTATTATTTAAATTTGATTCGGTTATATAATGAGCTCGATTAGAAATCGATCAAACTCGAGTCAAATTAAACCGTTGATCAAGTGACTCGCAAACAACTCGATTCGTACAACAGCCCTAGTCATAACACTAGCAAACATAACAATAATTTCACTAACTAAAAAAAAATAAAATCCCTTGAAATCTATTTTAAAAAAAATTGAAAATGAAAATTACCCAAGAATCAATAACTCCTAGATCGGGGTTGGTCCAACAGTAGGCTCAATCCTTCTCATCTTGATCCCATTTCTCTGATCATCATCCTCATCATGGTAAAGATAAGCAAACCCACCATGCCTGGTCAAATCCATTCCTGCCATTTCATCTTCTGGGGAAATCCTCAACAACTTCAATTTTTGAAGGATGAAGAACAGAGGACCCATTGTTGCACTCACAAAACCAATAATGACCAAAATCTGAATAACATGTGCAGCCAAAAGTTTTCCACCTCCGCCCATGAATAGACCGTATGGTCGACCCGGAACACCCGAGTAAACCTCGTTCACATACTTCTCAGTGGCGAATAAAGCGGTGAAGATCACTCCCCACGCACCGCAGCCTCCGTGGAGCTGGGCGGCTTCCAGGGGATCGTCGTACTTGAATATCTCTGCCAGTTTGTTGCAAGAGATTAGGACGATGGCCGAAACAAATCCACATATTATGGCTGCCCATGGTTCCACCACTGAGCAACCGGCTGTAATAGCCGCGAAACCGCCAAGTAAACCGTTACACACATCGGTTACATTCCAATGACCCGAAAGAATTCTCTTACCGAACAGAGTGGTTAGGGCTGCAGTGCACCCAGCTAGAGTCGTAGTGACTGAGGTACGACCAACGGCGGACCACACGCCGTAATACGACCCACTTGAATACGGACTCAATATTTTGATAAATGAACCGGGGTTGAACCCGTACCATCCAAACCATAACAAAAATGTGCCTAACACAACTAGTGAAGCACTATGTCCACGGAGAGCAACGGACCGGCCGGTATGGTCGAACCGTCCAATTCTAGGTCCTTCAATGAATGCGCCCCATAGACCCGCAATTCCACCCACCATATGAACCACACCCGAACCGGCAAAATCAATAACCCCAGAACCGAAAAGCAAGTTATCAGTATTTCCAGCACTTGCCCATCCATCAGTTGACCAAAACCAGTGGGAAACAACCGGGTAAACGAACCCGGTTAGGAAAGAGGAGTAAATCAAATAAGCGACAAATTGGGTTCTCTCTGCAATAGAACCGCTGGTAATTCCAGCGGCTGCTATGGCGAAAGCCCATTGGTAGAGGAAGTAGCTGTAATCAAATGAAGAAGATGGAAAACTCTTGAGGGCAAAGTTGTGTTTGCCTATGAAGCCATTGGAGGGGCCTCCGAAGGCGAAAGCGAAGCCGAAGAGGTAGTAAAAGAGCCCGCCGGCTGCAGCGTCGAGGACATTTGTGAGCATGATGTTCATGGTGTTTTTGGCACGAACAGAGCCGGCGCAGAGCATGGCGAAGCCGAGTTGCATTGAGAACACAAGGTAGGCGGAGAAGAGAAGGTAGGTGTTGTCTACGGCATAGCTCGTGTCGGATAAGTTGTTGCAGATGTAGGCCGCCGCCTCGGTGGCGTTTGGGCCCAAGAGGGGGGCCAGGTCGGTCGAGCAGGTTGCTGACAGTACCATGGCGAAACTGAAGACAGAGAGAGAGAGAGAGAGAGAGAGAGAGAGACGGCGTGGAAGTGGAATGTGGAAACGAGTGGGGATTTGGAGAACCATATATGGGGGCTGGGGTTTTGGACTGTGTGGTTATTGGTGACGTGGTTCTCGTTCTTTTCGTGCTCAATTTAGATTCCCCTGTTTTTTCTTTCAATAAAGAAAGAAAATTATTAATTTTTAAAAATTTTAATAATATTTCCAAAAAATGATTTCTGAGATAAAAAAATAAAATTATCTGTCACATTTTATCATTTTAGTTATTATTGTGCACTATTAGAGCTTCATCAAATTGTTTTATAAATATTTTTATCATAATCAATAGCATATCTTATAAATAAATATTATATACGATAAGTATTTTCAACTTTGTGAGTTAAGTTGCTAGTAGATTTTCCTTTTTTTCTTCACATTTTCATAATTTGGAATTGCACGAGGATTTGAAAATGAAAGATAAATTCTTTAATTACAATATTTGATGTTGAATTATAAAAGTAAAAAAGTTTAAAAAATGGGTAAAAAAACTGGTAACGGCATGCACATTTGGACAGTAATTTATGGAGAAATATTCGATGGGCGAAGACTCACCCTAAGTATTCGGAATTTAACTGACGAGAATATTCTACGGTTAATTTTACATGGTAAAAACGTCAGAATCTATAGGAATCTTCAAAAATTATCTCATATCTTTCCTATGACCAGCAATTTCATGAGGAGAATATTCTGCGGTTAATTTTACTTGGTAAAAACGTAAGAATCTATAGGAATTTAAATTCAAAAATTATATTATTTCTTTCCTATGACCAGTAGTACCCACGTTTGATTGAGCTACTAATTTGTGTTTTGTTTCTTATGAATTCATTTTGATTCAAATAAGATATAATTAAAATCAACATAATTATCAGATACTCATGATTTATAATTAAAAAAAATAATATTCGTGGGTGATGATTTTTTCTTTTTTATAGTAAATTTCAATAAACAGATTCATTAGCAACTGTTCAGCCGTGTAAAATGTAGTAATAGAATGTGAATTTCCCAGGGAAGGAAAGAGGAACATTGCTTTGAAAATTAAAATAAACAAAGCTAAATAAGTTATTTTTTTCAACTTTCTGGTACACATTTTACCCAAAAAAAAAACGCCTAATGAATTATTGACTAGTTGATTTTTTAATTATAGTGAAAAAAATAGTCATTTTTAAAATAATATATAATAATAATTTTAATTATTATTCTTATAAACTATATATTAATATAGACCCGATAGCTTACAAAACCCCTCTCGGGTGCAATATTTTAAAATTAAACTTAGAATTTTATGAAGAGAAAGGAAGAGGCTCTTCCCTTTTCTTTTGGATCTATGAATTGAGGTTGACATTTTATCTCATAAGATTTTTTACGATATTCATCGATATTGATATTTATAAAATTTATAACCGTTATATTACCATTTAACCATTATCATTTCTCATAAATTGGGATAGTAAAATAATTCATAGTTATTGAATGATGATTCAACAGTTACAAATTTCATAAATTCATACTTATAAGGATCGGAAAAAAAAAATCCAACTAATCCAAGAACATGTAGATTCTCATTTATTTCGTTTAAATGAAAAATTCATTTTAAATAAATAAGAAATAGTAATAATAACAACGACGATGACAACAATAAATGAAATTTTAATCTCAAATTTAAAGATCGATCATTTAAGAAACCAGTATAAAAGAATCCTATCGAATAAGAAATAGTAATAAGTTGAATAAAAATCAAAACTTGAATTTGTAACAATGAGAACAAATTAAACAAAAAAAAAATTAATAATAAGGTATTGGAGAAATAGTTATTAATATCCTTAATTTATTGTGATTTGAAATAAATAAATATTATGAAGCTTAATTCCCTCGTTGTTTTCTTGTTTTACTTTATGTTGTTAATATTGCAAGCTTAAATGCTTTCAAAAAATTGTTGACATTGTATTCGTGGCTTTTCATTTTTCAACAATGTGATGAAAGGAAGCAATCGAATTACAAGTCCACGAATTAAAATTGCAAAGTAAAATATTTGAAAAGAAAATTAGAGCAAAAGTAATATAGTCAATGTTCATATCCTATACTTTTAAAATTTTAAAAATATATTTCTATACTTTTTTTTTATATATAAATCACATGTGCTCGATAATCATTTTGAATCCGATTAAATTCAATCTGAATCAAATTAAACCTTTGAGGTGAACGAACTCTCCTGATACATTTTTTCTCCGTACACAAATTAAGTATTGATATTTTAATACTGATATAGTTAAAATAAAAGAGTTTGATTGAAAAATAAGGGGCAAATCAATTGGCTCAAGCCAATGTTTAAAATGCTGAGAATCAAACCATCCCAAATAAAGTTACTAGGTGTTTTGTATTTTATTATTATTATTTTTTTGGTATATCACTGGTATCTAGAGTTATATTTTGATTAATTCGGTTGAGGACTTGTAATGGTCTATTTGGAGGGTTATCCTTTCAACGTAGTCTTTTTCATTCTCAAGACTCGAATCCGAGATCTTGATTAAAGGATTTAACGTCATATCTAACTAAATCAACTATTCGTTAATAGATATTTTGTATTCTATATCATATTATATGTACGTTAGATCATTTGGATCACAAATTTAAAAATTTTAGATTAATCGATAAAATATATATATATATATCATATCAAACCAAATCAAATTGGAATAAATTATTTTTTAATTTAGTTTTTATAAATTTAATTTTTATCAAATTCTAAAAATTTAAAAAAATTACCATTTATGCCTCATTTCTCTTAATTAATTAACATGTTATAATTATTATATAAATAAAATAAAATAAAATAAACTGAGAATTGGGTATCATATCACAGACTTAATATGGTTGATCATTCATTTTTGGAAAGGGGGGGGTTCAGACCTGATATGAAGGTTGTGTGAATTGGAAAGGTCAATGGCTAATGCATTAACTTTTTTTTTTTTGGGGGGGGGGGGGGGGTTTCATTCTCCTTTTGCCTGGCCGACATTTTAGTCTGCTAGCTTTGGTGGGAAGAAAATTAAATTTAAATTTAAATGACAAGCTTCGAACTTCTCAAAATGATGCATATTTTATTAATGACAAAAAGTACTACTACTAAGTTTAATTTTGATTTGTAGGCACTAATCGATCCCAAATCTTGTCCTTTATATTTAAAATCCTTGTACGATGTGGTATCAGTCAAATCTTGGGTACCCAAGTTTCAAAAAGTTCACATGGAAGCGGCTGGATAATATTTGATTCCTACGAGGAACTTAAAATATCTTTTTTTTTATTTAAAAAATATTTTTCACAATTACACGCAACTTTGAACAATGGGAATAGGATTAGACTATAATATTCAGGTTAGAATATAACTTTTTTTAATAAAAAAATATAATCAAACCAAATTGAATCAGAAAAAAAAGGATAAAAATAGAGAGACTTTACTATTTGAGTTATCCATAAAAAATCATGTTAGAATATAATATGGTTATTTTACACTATTAAATACAATTTTTATAGTCCAAGAATGTGAAAGTCAATTATTTTTTAGATTAATATAATTTTTTAAGATAAATTATTGATATTTAGTTATCATATTGAATCTAAATAAATTTGATTTAAATCGAATTGATTTTTAGGGATAAAATTCTCTTGATCTTTATTTGTTTCGTATACAAATTCAAATATAAGATTTTGTTTTAAAAGTACCATTATTCTGCTATTGTAGCTTGATTTTAGATTAATATGATAATTACCATTATCTTGTGTGATTGACTTCACAATATTGTCCATTTATATATTATAATTGGATTAGTGAATTTCATATTTGAAAAACAATTCTCCACTAATTATCCATGCCTCATCAGTATATATATATTTATATATATATTGAGTTGAATAAGGTTGTATATACGGCAAAATTTATTACAAGAAAAAGCCAAAAAATTTATAATTTTTCAAAAAAGGTAACTTTCTAATTACTTTTCTTTGTTCTTAATTATAACAACTTTTCAAAAATTAAAACCGTGATTAAAAATATAATTTTATTGAACTTTATAAATACACTTTTAAAATGTATTTTTCGTTTATAATTATTTCTCCCTAAACTTACCCATATAAGTTATAATGAGAATGTATAATTCTTTCCAACAGAACATTAAACTATACCGTCAGTCTTAGAAATCTTTTTACTTTCTTCTATGTGTAATAGACTAATAATAGTATCAAAGTTTTTTGAATTGAATGATTGGATACTTAAATTTGAGTCTTGAGAATACAAAAAAATGATTTGAAAAAATCAACCGTATAATAGATTTTACGGTGCTCAAACCGGCACTCCTCTTACCACCACAACCATTTTAAGTGGTCCAAAATTTCTCTGGTTACCCTTCATCAGGTTTGGTTGGTACTGAGAGAGGTGGGTTAATGCCCATTGTCCGCTGCATCTTTATTTTTTTCTCTTTGTATTTGATCACCAATATTCAAATTAAGATCTGAATTCCAAGTTTTACTTGAAAAGGTCTAATAGTTTTCACTGAATCACGACTACCCTACCTTTGCAATGCTATGATTGCCCACTTGGGAGGATACGTCCACCTTTTGTCTTAAAAATGTGAGTGGTAATAAATTTTATCCAAAGAAAATTCTACTAATTATTATTTTAGTAATATTTTTTTTTCTATCATCGATATTTAAAATTATATTTTAATTAATTCAATTTAAATATTTATAAAAATTTTATTTAGGGATAACTCTCTAATAATAATCTTTTTTATTACTAACTTTTGAATTCAAGACTTAATTAGAAGATCTAATATTTCATTTTACTAAACAGATTGTACATTGATATTTTAGTAGTGATGTTCGTTTTGGAAGATAGTCATAAGGCAACAGGTGTAAGAAAAGGATATATATATATATATATATATACACATAATTATATGATATGAAACAATAAAAAAAAAAAATTGAGGAGATAGGAATTCTTGGCAATGTCATAGAACTAAAAGCGAAGTGTGTTTTGATAGAATTTGATTTGGAGTACCGAGTTTCAAATGACAAACATGGAATGACAAAAAAATTATATATCATTTACAGAGACAAGATAATAAAAATAAAAATAAACTAAATTTTTATATCTTCTTTTCAAAGGGATGGAAGAAATAAAGGTGAAAACAGAAAAAGAGGAAATGGGGAAAATGAGATGTGATAAAGAATATATACCAAAGCAACTCCGTTTTCAAGAAAACAGTGTAGTGGTTACGATCTTCCTCTCCCAACCTAAAAATTCCATATTCAAAATTATGCATAACCAAAAAAAAAAAAAATGAAAGCAAGTCCAAGAAAACATACGGGTGATGATCACGAAATGAGAGAAATAATATAGAAGGTACTAAATTCTGAAAATGAAAAAATAAATGTCGAAAAAGTTAATCTTTAAGTTAAACTCTATAACTACTCAAAAAAGTTAATCTTTAAGTTGAACTTTATAACTATTTACACTGAATTAATTAAATTTCTAAATACAGTTAAAAAATAGGTCATAAAATTTCAATAGTTGATGTTTTCAACAAAAGATTGCATAAATGTCACATGCGATATTGTATAGCCAACGTTTTGTTCCATTAACAAAAGACTCCTTGGAAGAAATTCTGTGAGAGGTAATGACGTTGAATTAGTGCCAATGAAATTCAATTCATATGATGCTTTCTCTCACTCTTATAATAAATTTGGATGATGATGAATCAGAAAACGAAGGTGCTGCATTTAAGGACTCTGACGGGCTGCTGGATCATCAAACACCTACTTTACGAACCATCATGAATGATCCAGAATAAAAATGGGTAATTATAAGATAATTCAAATTTCTATGTTCAAAACTACAAACTTATTAAATGACATTACTGAATATCAAAAATTTTTGATTTTTTTTAAATATCCTACCCTTATTTTATTTATTTATTTATTTATTTAAACTTTTTATCGTAAAATAAGGGCACAGTAGCTTGCATGATTTATAAATATATATATAAAAAAAATTGAGTTTCCATACATAAAAGAAAAAAAAAAATTCCTTTTGATCACACAACCTATCTATCAGGTCTTGAAACCCCCCAAATGAATGATCAACTAAATTGATGCTCAAGCCATCTTCTTTTCTAGCATCCAGAAACTAAATGAAAGCAATCCTAAGGGATAGTCTAATGATCACAAACCCCATCTCCCAATCTAGTGATTTTGGATTCAAATCTAGATGTAACCACACAAAAACTAATTGAAAGCAACTATTTTTGGGATTGACAGGGATTAAACATTCAACTGTCTTATCAAATGTAGGTTTTAAAATAATTCACTTTCACAAGATTCAATGGAAAGAATAACGTTGTTTCTACAGCTGATGACTAATATGGTCTCAATTGAGGCAATAATAGACACCAATTTCCAAAGGGCAACAGCATGTGATAGATTTGGAGATAGATGCACAAATTTGACCTTTCTGAAATCAGAAGACATGTATTTTCTTTCTATTTGCAGTAACACCAGCCAAATTCTGACATATGGCAAATGAACTCTTCTAACCAATCCATAATCTCAAAAATAAAGTTAAGTTTCTGCAACTAACATTCAGATGCGGAAATAATTAAGTGTTCTTGTCTAGGTAGATGTCTCCTGTTGTTCATTTAACCTGAACAGCTCCAAAGGCTAATGAGTACTGTTTTTGCGCTGGAATGCCATGTGGTCACTTTAAAATAGATGAATTATAAATTTCAGGTGATTTCTACGGCCAAAATTTAGGTTTCAATACACCTAAGAGTTAAAAAGGTTCAAAAAAGTGACTAATGAGATGAATATGTTACTCCGGCTACAAGTTCTCTCTCAGGTGATCTCCTATAAAGCAATGTTCAGTCTTTCGCCCCTTTTAGTCTCTTCCTTTGCTTTCTTCTTTGATCTTTCAAACCTGGGTTATCATCAAAAGAGCCCCACATTCACAAATCTTGAAGCAAAGAAAGGAAAGAACCAAAAAAATTTTTGAAAGAAGAGTTGGTGTAGAATCCAAGGCGATCATTTATTATTATTAGAAAAAATGAACAAGATCAATTACGTTTTTTCTCCTGCTTTCTTTTTAGCCTCAAGCTTTCCATACTTCTTCGCTTTTCTGCCATCTCTTTCACATTGATACATACCTGAAAGTATGTAGGAGACACTACTGAGCACAGTAACCACAAAGGAAAATGAGAGTCCTACAATAGACAAGCTCTACCAGCCAAAGGAACGATCAGAGTAGCAGTCAAAAAGTTATGCAAGTAAATTGATATTTGTGTATGGACAAGTAAAACTGTCCATAACAAAGTAAACAACTGATTAATTCCATTAACTAGTATAAGTAAGCAAGCTCTTTTCCCCAATAACACATCGAAGTAGCCCAAAATAGTCGGTGCATCACAGTCGAATATGTTTTTTCAGCGACTACCAACTTCCGCCTCCCTAAACTAGTATGTATCGTAATCATTCTACAAGCTTAACATGTGCATTACAGGGCTCAAAGGCATGTAAATGACAGAATAAAACATGTGCATCTTCACAACTGTCTATGCTAATATGGTCCAATTCTGTTTCAATGCCTATCCCAGTAGAAATAAAGAATTGGAGTAGTTTAAGTTAAATCACATACAAGAAAAGGTCTACCTTTCACTGAAGGGAATTGAAAAAGTTGCCAGTCAAACACAATGTAAACCTTACCTCATCTCCAGCACTTCGAAGTGCCTGAAGTGGTTCCACAGAATCCTGACCAATAACCACCAATTTCCCTATTCTGTTGGCCCCTGAACCCAAGTCTACACTCATTTTCTGCTGGGCCAACTCTTCAAATTGGTGTTGGAGGAGAGGTGAAACACCAGCCTAAATATCAAAAATCAAGATTCAAGTTACATAATCATTTATAAAATATTCTGTAAATAAAATTACAAAAATTCAAACATAGATCTAAGGAGAGGACATAGGTGTTGGTTCCAGCATCAACAGCTTAGAAATCGAAACAAGTGCTAAACCAAGACACCCCATCCCCAGCCCCTACTGCCATGAAGCTCAAGATAAACCATATAAAGTGGTAAATTTGATTGAGCTTGATGTTCATGCCAACACAAATAGCATTAGAGATGAAAACCCCCCAACAGCTTTAACTAGTAAAATGTTGTGAATAATGGATACACAAGCTTTAGCATAGGAACATCTCTAACCATTAAACCTGAAATCTGAACTTTTTACAGTCGGTGGAACTATAGCTTATAGGCATTCACATAGTATTTAACACATCCAAAAAAGTCTTGCAAACTTAAGTTTAATAAAGGAACCATAGTTCAAAATTAACAGTAATCAAGTTCTAGGTCAATGAGAACATAAGCTACGATAGTACAGTTAATCATAATAACAGAGAAAGGTTACATAAGTATCCAACGGGTGCTTACTCCTGTAAAATAACGACGAGAAAATGTTTTTGGCTGCAATGGACTAGTAAGCAGTTTATTCAGCTCCTGCAAACCAACAATCACCACAACTCAAAATCCCGGATATTTCCATGTTGAAGAATGAATCTCCCCAATTTTAAGATTATATAAAGCAAACTGTGACAAGAAAAGAAGTCTGAACTACCAAACCAGAAACACTCCAGCCTGTTCAATACCTCCCGCAGCTTGGTTAAATGAATGGAGGAAGCTTTTTTTTGCTTATGGCTGTTTACCATTTCCTCCTCACTTTCGTAGTCATCCATAACTACTTGCAGTGATTCAGCATTTCGTTCCAACCAGCTACTCTTTGCTTTTTCCTGCAACAGAGACAAATTTAACAACAGATGAATAACAACTAAAAGGGGATATATGGATACTCAATAGCTAAATAACTTGTTATCCAAGTAGAAAACATCAAATTTACACAGATCAAAAAGCACCTGACGCATTCTGAACCCCAAGAAAGATAAATACAAGGTGAAGCATAAACTTCTTCCAAATCAACCAAGTTGGCTAAGAACCACAATTGTGATTCACAAGTATTTGCATACTTAGATACATTTCTCTTTCAAGTTTTTCAAATATAGATACTGGCCCCAAAAGGCATTTGCAATGTACCAACAGTACTAGCATCTCTTCATTACTTCCAATTGCAATCACCTAACTTCATCCACAACTCAAAAGCCCTTTTCTTCTATACATTCCATGAGAAAATTAGCCAAGAGCAGAAATGCAGAATGTGTGAAAGGTATATGGCCATTCCTGTTCTGTGCTATGAGTATAGTTTTCTCTGTTTTCTAGCCAAAATGTAGTCTCTTTGGATTTGTGAAAATCCATCAACTACAAAACTATGAATCACTGGAGGAGGGATAGTGAACTTGAGATATCAACTTAAGGGGCAATTGCATTTGAATCAGATTTCTGATAAGTTCGAACAGATTTACTGACTGTAATATGCCGTTGGTAACAAATAATAGACTTGCAAAGTTCAGATTTCAGCTTTTAAAGATAATCTGCCTTCTCTAGATGGCTTTGGCTACTGCATGAAAAAGAAGGAAAATGACCGCTAACTTCAATAAGCCACACTAAACAGTGATAATAAAAACCATACTGTGCTGATATTAAACTCCTTATTTAAAGGCAAATTGCCAACATAAAACAGGAATCATACTAGACCAAAACAAGCCCCCTCCTTTAATGAAGAAAACAGAATACAACTTATAGGACAACCACCTTGAACCCCAAAAAAGATAATGGGATAGAGCAGCAAACATCCTAGTGTAATCATCACGTGTAGATACCATATAGAGTGGATCTACAGCCTTAACTTGGATTTAGTGGGTCTAATTTTGCGTGCAAAGCAAGGACATGATAGAGATGAGACTCAAGCTCAAGCCCCACAAAAAGGAGAATCACTTAAAATTGTGGACAACCAACTTTATTCCAAATAAATTCAAGTTTATAAAGGTCCCGCCTAGAAACAGGATAAGGTAATTTGCACAATCCAGATCATTTCTTATCTCACAGGTTCATTCACTAACATCAATATCCTTGAAAGTGCAGAAGTGAAACTATAGACTCATCAAAACATCAATTAGAGAAGAATATGCGAATATCTCAAATGAAAATAACAAATTTACACCATCTTATGTCCATCTCAGAGGAAAACTAGTTTGATTACCTTCGACTCCTTCCTTAAAATGTTATCTATTTGGCGTGCCATAGATAGTCGTCTTGCAACCCCAGGCATATAAGTTTGATCAATGGGAAATTGTAGCATAGTATCCTGTTGAAAAGCACACAAAATGTCGTGACTGAAAATTGTACAAGAACGATAAATTCAGTATAAAGCACATTGAACCGAAAAATGGAAACATCCTTTACAACATCAATTAAATACAAAAAGAGCAACAGAAAAAGCTATGTCTCTTCAAGGCTAACCAGAAAAAAAGTTTGATCCAACAGTCATAAAATTCGAAGTCGGTTAAGTGACTTTTTACACCTTCAGAAAAGTCTAAAATTTTTCTCTCCACACTAACCAAAAATATCACAAACAAACCAACCAAATTATCTTCCCCTTTGTTGAACAACATCTTATACCCTGAATCATTACAATGCACCAGGTGCAAAGGGAACCAATTAAATGGGAAGCATAAAATACAAACTCTCCCACAAGCATCCCCTCCACAAGCAATAGAGCAGAAGATGAAGGACCTCTTCAAGCTCACTCTTACATAATGAACACCTAATTACAAGTCTTATCCCACTTTTCACAAATTGCTTGAATATAAATCTGCTTCCTAAGCCCACTTGTACATAATAATCTTCCTCTTTGAAAATTTTCTTGAGCTAAAACTCTATGACAAACTGCTTCCCAAGCAAACAGCACCACCATTGTTGAGTATAAATCCTCCAAACCACTTTCAAGGGGAAAGAAAGACCTAAAATTCTCCACCTATTACTGAACAGAAACGTAACCAAAAAAAAAAAAAGACGCCACTTTAACATTAGACCTAAAATTCTCCACCCATTACTGAACAGAAACATAACCAAAAAGGCGCAACTGTAACATTCCGCAAATACATCCACCTCTTCAGGGACATCATAGAAACTACAAAAGCTTTTTGACTCCTGATCATTTGCACTTCACACAAATTCCACATTTCACTGTACCAATTTCTGAGACAGCAGTGTCAAACTAGTCAACACCTTTGCCTCTTGCCATGGCAAACAAATTTGGAAAACAGTTTTTTAAGTGCATGGAAGCAAGCATTATTTCATCCGAGAAGATATACCCTGGCCCCACCTCTAAGCATACCTCCTGCAAGAAATCAAATCCATTCCTTTTATAATTTCTTTGCATACAGTCACCCCCAGAAGGCCCTACCACGTTCTTAGGCTTCCACTCAAGGCCATAATGGATGTGAAACTATATGCTAGCATGTTGTGTCTCACAACAATATTTTGAACTTATTCCACTGGTGTCCTAATTTTTGAAAGTTTAGTTTATTGTGCTGTGTCCATGTCCATATGTTTGTATACAATTCTAGTGCAAGCCAATTGCCTCCATACAATATATTTTTTCTTCCCAACAACACAACAACTACCACCAGAATCCATGTACTGTGCTAGAAGATATGAATGTACAATCAGGCAAGATACCCCTTAAAAGTATTAAGAATTAACTTGGACCGTCATGTTCTCACGTTGAGCATTCCATTGCCTCTTAACTAGCACCAAGCTAGAACTATGAAATGTCTACAGAGCATGCATTGATTCAAATCAATTATCAACCTCAAAATCAAATAGAATGCAAAACTAGCATTACAACATTCTATAACGAATCGTCCAATCTCTGTGCAAATAAATATGAGTCTAGCTATAAACAATTATGCCATAATGCACAATGCAACAACTTTGCTGTGGTACCTTGGAAAATGACTTGCACAAAGAAGCAAATTTCGATCTATCTTTGGGAGAAATCAATGCAATACTGCAACCATCATGAGAAGCTCTAGCTGTTCTTCCACTTCTGTGGACATAAATCTAACATGAAAAGAAAAAAAAAATAGTCATTTATAAAAATGGTTTTCTTATCAAGAGGATTCATTGTATTCATACTTCTGCTGTGTGTGGAAGTTGATAGTGAACGACAGTTCGAACACCAGGAATATCAAGGCCTCGAGCTGCAACATCAGTAGCAACAAGTACACCTTGTTCATTTCCTCGAAAGCGATCAACTGCCTGCAAGGAAGGGGGGAAAAAGGTGAACCGTTAATCTTAATGTAGATAACTACTCCGGTAATAATAGTCAAATGACTTGGTCAATAAGTTTGAAACCCAGGACATTAATGATGGACAATGCTGAGGACAAAATAAAAGAAGTACATTAAAGCTAAAACTCAAAAGTATTTCACTTAGTGGTCTCTACACCTTGTAAGACCTGCCATTCTTTTCAAAGACTACACTTCAAAAGTCAATCCTGATGAAGTTCTCCACTTTAAGGAAAAATTTTAGCTATTTCTAGTCCTCAATTTCTTAAAGGCACTAAATCCCTATAAAAACCGACCCTTTTACTTAGATTTAGCTTTCCAAATATGAAAGAGCTTACAATTACTGAAAATGGAAACGAGGAACCAATTGATAATGGGGGCAAGAAATGTCATCCCCTATCCCCCTTCAAATAATAATAATAATTATTATTATTATCAGTGAACAATCAAATTGCCATGTGCACATGGACAAGAGGGCATAGGCAGAGGATATAATAAATGCATGTATGCATGTCTTATAAACCAAAAGCAAAGGTGAAATAAAGTGTCAAAATTGAACACAAACCTTCAAGCGTGCTCTTTGCTGCATTTGAGCATGAAGGGTCAACACATTGAGGCCAAGGATACGCAAAATGGCAGAAATATGGCGTATAGCAGCAATTGATGTGCAGAAAACAATGGTACGCCCTTGTCCATGAACAGTTAAAATATAGTACAGATGTGCATCTTTATCTTCTTCCCTACATCTGGAAGATACAATAATTGGCTATAATTATAAGGGTGAAATAATTTAACTCACACATCAACTTACATAAGTGGGAAAAAAATTACAAGAAAAAGGAAGCATAAATAAATGAACACCAAGGATATGCATCCCAGATGCAACGAAAACTTTTAAGAGAGGGAATATATAAAGTTTAGAACCTAATGAGAGCAAAAGAAGTATTGTTGATACTAAAAAAGAGCAATTGCAGGAAGGGGAAAATTAAACCAAAAAAAAAGTAGCACTGTACAATCCTTTTTAATATCTCTCAAACCCAATCCAGTGAAAACCTCTAGCGATAAAAACCCAGAAAGTTTGAAATGTAATAGGAATCCAACAATGGAAAGTAATAAAGAAATTGGTTCACAAAATTTTCAAAACCCAAATGAAAATAAATTTAGTTCAATTGATATGAATAATATGATTCAGTTAATTTTTCAAATGAATTTTGTTATTTGGAGTACACAACTAAGAATGTATAATTCATTTGGCTTCTATATTTAGAAGAGATGTAAAATCCAATTCTAATATAAATATTTGTCTTAGAGTCAATTAATATAACTATAAATAATATTCGGTTCCATTAATTCCACAAAAGTTAATTTGTAAATTCTCTCATTTAAGAGAATTTACAGTTCTACACTTTTAAATGGATAGAATTAAGCTCTATGATCTCTAAACATCCCACATGGGAAAAGAACCAAAAAAAAAGGATTAAAATCGTCAAAGAAGTGTGGAATTCAATTCAATTGGTTCCATGAGGACCATAGAACTAATAAAATGCACCTGTCTGCAAAAGCTTTGCCTCCTGTACCAATTATATGACCTCCATGGCAAGTTATTATATTGAACACTTGCTTTGCAAAAGAAGCACCTGGTAAGCACCCATTAACCATCCAATTTGTCTGTGCTTGGCTATTAACTCAAAAAATCTTTTAAAAACATGGGGTGGCGGGGTGAGGGTTGGCAAATAGGCATTCCCTTGCAAAAAGGATCTTAAATCGGTTTACTTTTTCCTTTTTTTTTTTTTTGGCTCATGGATGCTCAGACTTTGGGAGTTGGTGTGCTCGTCTTAGCTTTATATTCATTTGGTGCCTACAAATGGCACAATGAATTGTGGGCTTCGAGGAAAATGTGTGTTGTATAGCGAACATGAATACCCCTTCAATTATTTTTTTGGTTGGTATGAAGGGAGAGAAAAAGGAGGTTGCATCAGAGCTTGGACAGGCCTTTGTTAATTTCATTAATAAATAGCTCATGACCTTTGTTCTCTAGTACTTCTTCCTCCAACAATTTGGATGTAGCAAAATTTGTACACTTCCTCTTTAACTTTTAAGTAGTACAAAGAACATTGCACTTCTTTAGTATATTTTTCTTTCACCACCGCCAATATTATTTTATTTTTTAATGAAGTGGAAGTATAAGAAGAATACATACTCAACATATGACTCCACAAGTTTCTCAGCCACTATTGATGCTTTGGTTAGATCAATGACAGCAGCATCAGCTCTCATTCCTGCTCGCTCAACAAGTGCTTCGATAGAGTTGATTCCAGCATTTGATGAAGATTTTGATTTCAATGATTTTTGCTTCAGCTTCTTCCGAAAGTCAGCTGATAGAGCTATAGTTGCAGAGAATACAAAAGCCTGCCTCTTCTTCTTTTGGAAACTTTGAACTGTCAAGCAGTTCACATTCTGGGAAGTTTCTCCAACAGGCTTACCGGCCATGGGAAGCATGTCAACAATAGACTGTAACTCATGGAAATGACCACCTTCAATCATTCGATCAGCCTCATCCAACACGAAAAATGACAGTGAATGCAACTATAGAAGCATAAAATACAGTCAGTAATGCAATTCTATAAACAGCAAATGTAAAGGAGAAAGGTTAAAGTTTAAATATCTATCACAAATTAGAGTACAAGTTTGAAGATTGCAGTTCATGCAAAGGAGGCCATGGTAAATCTAAATTCTACTGGACACCATCAGCACGCTTGTTAGATGTTAATTACCAAGTAGCCACAAGTCAACACCAAGGATAAGGGGATAGCATGGACCCCGACTCTTAACTGGAGTAACGCCACTCACTCATTACAAAAGAGGACAAACATCTACACCGTTACTCCCACCCCCTGGGGTGCACCCATCTCTGCCATGCATACTCAAAAATACTGAGCCTGGTTATCCTCTTATTTCTATAAAGTTTATGCTTTTCCTGTATCATTTATGGAAGTGGCGGTGGAAGCACACTCTTCTTTTTTCGGTTAAAAGACATAGATAAATCACTAGTTGAATTCTAAAATCAACTATGCCATATTCCGGTCAGCGAATGGCTGCCTGCAGAGTCTTTCACAACTGCCCTTTTGTTCTCCTTTAAAATCCAAACAGTCACACATACCACATAAAATTATGGGTACTAGTGTACATAATTAGGGATATTTAACAACCTATCACTAGTTGCCGAGGCATAAATTTGAACACAAAGTGACCCCTCAGTCATTCTGATACAATGGCATAAACTTAAAAAATACTGCGACTGGCTTCTATACTCTCTGCATGAGTGACCTATAATTAAAATAGTACCTTCAAAATGCATGCAGTAATAGCACGATCATGTCTCTGGAAATATCAGGGAGTATTGACATGAAATCAATTACACACTATTAGAGTTAAACCACAGAATGCAGCAGAACCAACCTCGACAAGATGGTTTTCACCCCTTGACATAAGCTCCCATAACCTTCCCGGAGTTCCAACAATAATTTCAGGTCTAGCTTTTAAAAGTCGTTCTTGTTTTTCAGTGGACATCCCACCAACAACTGGCACCACTGTAATATTAATGCCCTTTGCTACAGCCATAAGATGATCAGTGATCTGTAGAAATTTGAAAAGAGAAAACTTACAGTTAAAGCTGACTACAAGCAGACAAGAGAGAACTAAAATTTTTCAGTGCAGCTGCCAAGCTTGCGCTATCCAAAAAACAAATGAATGAATAATATAAAATATCTAGCCCACTGCCTTCCATGGATATTAAAACCAGAAATCAATAAAGCATGGAGGATTCGCAATAAGGTTAATGAAGAAGGTTAACACCCCCCCCAAAAAAAAATCCAACAACTACCAACCACACCCCCCCCCCCCCGGGAGGCAAAAAAAAAAAAAAAAATCCTCTCATAAACTGCCAAGTTGTGCAACCCATCAATAAGAAGATCTTGCAGATTAAAGCTAAAATCTTAAGAGTTAGATTAAATAACAAAAATACTAGTAATCTTGTAATCTGCCTTAGAATGCCTTTGTATGAGTAATTAAGAAAAGGCATAGCTGTGCCCTAAATTCTGGTAGAATATCAAATTAGAACTTCCCAAAGGCATTTTCAGGTGACCTCAAATTTGTGAAGCCCCAGTCATCAAACCAAGATAAACACCTTCCTCCACTTAATATGAACAACCTCAAAAATGACACACTGTGTGTGTATTTTTGTGGCTATTTGCTATTGATTCCAGCACAGGAAACATGGTTATGCAATTGATTCATATTCCATCAAGAATAAAATCAATTGTTAGAGTTTCAAGCTGGCACATTTTTTATAAGCAAAAAATTTTGCATTGGAAATAAGTTCAGAAATTTTCAGAACACACACATGCATGCGCGAGCGCGCGCACACACGCACAGAGAAGACTTAATCAAAGATTTTAACTGCTAACAATTTGCAATAACTTGTGTTAACTGTTCCAGTATTTGACACAAAATCAATAGATAATAGTTCCATTTGAGGCTCCTATTTCTAGTAATCATCAAAATTCATCAATCATCAATAATAATAAGTTAACAAAGTTAGTACCATTTACTAAAACATCTTATAGCAATAAGTTGGTCATCAACCACACTGCAAAAAACTTAATTCTGTAGTTATCTGTACCTGAAGTGCAAGTTCTCTGGTGGGGGTGATAATAAGAGCCCGTAGAAGACCATCTGGAGCAACCCTTTTAGCAGCTTCTTCATCATTATTTTCTTCAACTAGCGTTGAAGCTTTTTCTCGTTCTTCAAGGAGGCGCTGCAAAATTGGCAAACCAAAAGCCAATGTTTTACCAGACCCTGTCTCCGCAGCCCCAACAACATCCTGTTGCAAAATAAATCATGCCTCACAAGCAATCATCATCCAAATCACGTAATCTAAATTCGATGGAATAAAAGATCAACCTTTCCTTGATGAGCACCAGCAGGTATACAAGCCTTTTGTATTGGTGTCGGCTTCTTGAATCCGAGCCTAAATATTGATGTCATCAGCAAAGGATGGAGTCTTAATTCATTCCATGCATGAAACTCAGCCTCATCAACAGACTCTTCTTCACTTTCATGCTTGATATCACTAACTACAGTGAGACAGTCCAACCAAAGAGTTATTAGATATTCCCCTATCTCTAATAAAATGTGCCACAATTCGTATATGAAGAAAAGAATAGAAATTGTTTGAACCTCGTTTACTAAAGAAAATTATTTCCAAAATCTTCAATGAAGTAAATCAACACGTTTTAAAGTGTAATATGAGCACTACTACATTTATTACATGGACCTATGGGCTTTGACAATCATTTTGAAATAAGAAAGTATAAACAGCTTCCATGTTCAGATTGAGTACATTTACTATTGCATCCGCCTTTGTACTAATATCACCTTGAATCATTTTCACATGAAACAAGACCATATTTCTCCTCTATGGATACAATCATCTATATCTGTCGACCAATGCTTGCAACTAGTAATGTTTTATCATCCTGTTCTCCAAAAATACATCTATATCAACAATATATCAAGCATTCTGTAAGTGAAAATTTTTAAGTAAAGTTTTCTGTTAAATTTAAATAATCTAAGCTCAACATAGCTACTTACCAGCAGCAGAGTCATTTTTCTCAGCTTCATTTTCCTTTGTCTTCTTCTTCTTTTTCTTTTTCGTTTTCTTCATTTTTGTCTTGTCTTCCTCCTTATCCTCCACTTCTTCCAAAACATTATCGAGCACATTGCTTGAAGCTACATCAACCTCATTGCGCTTCCGTTTCTTCAATTTCCTAGATGGCTTATCTTGTTGTTTCGCATCTTCAACACCAGGCACTGGAACGTGAATGCCATATTCCGATTCATCAATCTCTTCGAGTGAAAGAAAACCTGCATTGATTGATACCCATGTTAACAAAACTTAAATAATAAAATATAAACTACTTATTCAGGGACCAAAAACTGTGAATTGTAAATGGAGATATATTATATTAAATAAACTCCTGAAACAACCATTTACATGTCACAATGGGTCCAGCTCAAATTCTTAGTCTGAACTCTGGGTTACCAAGCAGTCCTAAAAGAAATTTGAAAATAAAGTTACAAAAAAAAAAAAAATCAGACTTTAAATGATGAAATACACTATCTATACTAATATGTAAAAGCCAACCCTCATTTTTGCTGAAACCATATTTTGGAGCCTACTCACACTTTCAGTGAGAAAAAATTATGCCTAAAAAGGATTTAACTTCAATTGCAGCTAAAAGTCAAACATGTAACTTCAATTTTTTCTCGCGGTTGTAACCTAAGCCCAGGATGTCCTCTGCGTCTAAAATTCCGATATTAGCTTCTGACTACCCATGCATGGGAGGAGAGAAAAACAAATGAAACAAACTATTTTGATATCTAATCCTATAATGAATCTTCATTTAGAAGGTTAATCGTGAAGGAAAAAGTAAAATTCATGCAAAAGGAGGAAGCAAAAAGTGATGCAGACATAACAAGAAAATGGGTGGAAAAGGTTTGCATTTTTTTTTTTAATTTACCTACTTTTTGGCAAAGAGGCTTGCCTCTTCATTTTCATCATATTATACAAAAGTACATGGGCAAAAAGGTTTATAAATAACTATGATTTTTCACGCACATGAATGGCAGATTCTAGTTAATTTACAACGAAAGCAGATATTTTGAACCCCAAATTCATTACACTCAAAAACAAAGAATCCTTAATTCTCAGCTAAATCATTGACAAAATACACAAACTTATTAAGGAAGCAAAACAAAACCCAGATTCAGAAACATAACTAAAGTTAAAAAGAAGTTATGAAGCAACAAGTTCAAATGCCACAACCAAAATACAATTCAAATCCCCCTCGGGAAACTCTTGGAACCAAACAGCCCTAAACAAGAAAAAATTTTTAACACCCATAAGAAGTCTCCAAACTCCATTAATCATAATCGCTTCTTTTTTTATCAAACTAATTGAGAGAGAGAGAGAGAGAACCTCCATCGAGGTCGTTGATGCCGACAAAAAGAGAGGGATTTTGGTCGCCGTTTTCGGTGGGAAGAGAGGGTTTCCAATGGATTGAATTAATGCGTTCTCCTTCTCCATCCTGTTCGGACCTTCTCTTCGCTTTCTTCTTCGCAGCCATTGGAGCCCTCTGGGGTCTTGGTTTAGCTACAAACCCAACGGTGTGCTCTTTCGGTGTAATTGTATATCTTCTTGGGTGGGACTAGGGCAGCTAGCCCGGCCCATTGGACCCTCCAAGTGTATCAGTGTCCGTTTCACATTTGAATATTTTTTGTAATTTTTTTTTATAACCAATGTTTTTGTTGATCCAGAAATATCTAGGTTGAATTTATTTAATTAAATTCTTGAATTCAAATTTTAAAAATAAAAAATATATATATTATGAGAGTTTTTCCCGGGTTAAACTGAATCGGATTAATCGAACCAATAAATTAATTATCAAATATCAATATATTAAAAAGATAATAATAATAATTTTTTTAATGAAATTAAAACTTAAAATTTCGACAAATGGGGAATAGTAGGAAGGCCACTTTGAAACATTAATCTGGTTTAACTTTCCTCTGCTCTTTTTTTATCTTATTAGTAAAAAATATTTTCAAGTAAAATAAAAATGCTTTTTAGTAAGAATCAAAGTTTAATAAATAGACATGAAAATTTTCTAATCCAAAACTATTATTAAAAAAATAGTTTTTATACTAAAATAAATTTGATTGAATCTATTTGGAATTTAAATTTGGATACCACATTTTTATACATAAAATGCAATAAAAATTTTCAAGATAATCACTAACCTTTCTTTGATATATTAACCCAAAATCTATCAAAGATGGAATAGTTTTTAATTTTCATAATTCAAATATCTTGAATGGGGTATGATCTTGCAAAATGATAACCCAAAAAAAAAAAACCTTACTTTTCAAGCCTTCAAACCATATATGTATATGATGTTTTTATTTCCACAAACTCTTTGAAATCTTAAAATAAATTGAGTCGGGTCAAGTCCTCATGAACGATCCGATACCCATTTTCCAGCAGAATCTAATTTTAACTTTCTAAATAAATTCAAAAATGGTATGCACATAATAAATTCATAAAATAAACATTTTAAAAGCCTAAATTATTACTTTAAAATTCTTGAGTGATCTCATTGGCATTTTGCCAAGCTATCAAATTGAAATTTGGTGCAATACTGTAAGGCTTCTTGCTGTTCACCATATATTATTAACTTTTATTTTATCTTACTAGTCATATTTAATATTCATTATTCTAATTTAAATTAAAAAATATTTTAATAGAAAATATATATTTTTCTAAATAAAAGTCAAATTTTTCATAAAAAATTGTTGATATATATGTTTGCACGTATGTATATATATCTATATAGCAATTAAAATTTGCATCCATTTTTTTATGAACTCAATCTCCAAACATAACCGAAGTCCTATAAATTGTTGATAAACATGTATGCATGTTTGCATATATATATATATATATATATATGAACAGGGAGATGACAACTTTTAAAAATCTCTCTTGTGGTTTTAAAATTTTTTTTTTTATTATAACGAGATTTGAATTCGAATCACAAAATTAAAAAAAAAAATATGACTATTAGATTGTTTCTTTCGAGAATGGGTCGTGGTTTTAAAATTCGTTCTTGTGGGGAAAGGTCAAAGGGTACAAACTCTATCTATTTTTCTTTTGCATTGTCCATTGCCCGGAATTCTTTTGTTCTTCCAGGACAAAGCATCAAGTATCAATAGGGCTTTTGGTCGTTTTTCCAAAATAAAAGGTTGCTGGATTAAATGAAAGAAATTAGATGAAATAATGGTATATATATATATATATATTTGGCCCAAAATGTTGCTCTCTCTTTTCAAATTGTTTTTACTTGGTCAGTGGCTCAAACATTGTTTGACTATGGTATGATCATATTTGCACCAAATCAAGAATAAGAAAGAGAGAGAGAGAGAGAATCATATCTCCTCTCCTAATACGATAAGTAGACATCACATAAAACTTTACTAACCTACCACGTGCTTTCCTGTTTCGGAGATTAGCCGAGTCTACAACCGTGTCACTAAGTCTGCTCCGACCCAATGGACCGGAGCGTGTTTTCCAAATCTGTCCGTATCTGTTTCCTCGGTCCTCACATAAACTCATGTCACAATCACACGGCGTAGCCTCTTTCCTTTAAAGAGACAAACCACCATGAGTCCCAACCCAGAGAGAGAGAGAGAGAGAGAGAAGGAATTGGGCATTAATGAATGAATCCGAGCCTCGGATTTGACTCGCTTCTCTTGTCGAATTGATGCACACACAAAAAAATTGCTGAGATTTGATTCGACGAGAGAAGTGATTCAATGCCAAGGTTTGGTCTCTGATATTGAAGAAAGAACCAGTGGGACAGATGAGTCAGCGATGCAAGGTTTGATAGTCCGATATTATTGATTCTCTTCTCTCTCTCTGGGCTTACCCAATTATTATTATTATTATTATTATTATTATTATTTTGTAGCAGAATTTTTTTATCTACGTAGTGTTCCATTTTGGAAATTGCTTCTCTACTCGTTCTTGGAGCAAAAGAATCCTCAAGGATTACAATCTCTTCTTTCCGAGCCTGGCGGAAAAAAGACCCAGATAACGAAGGTTGCAGAGACTCCTTGCCAAGCCCTCTACTCCCCCGGCCGACCTCCCTATCCCTTGTATTAACACCAGTGCACCTGTCGGGAGGGACCATCGGAGAGTCCAACCCCCCCTCTGGGCAGCAACAGTTATCGAGCTTGTGATTCCGCCCGATATGGCCTCTGTAGCACACTCTTCGCTGATATGACAAGGGTGAGGGAGGCCGACAGTGCGGCTTGCCCTTAAGACTACTCTCACCGTGCGATATGATAAAGGGTGAGGGAGGCCGGACCTCCGCCCTCTCTTAGATGGCTCCAACCTTAGTTTCTTACAGAGATCCCCTCCCAAGTTTAGCTGCCCGCTCTTCGCAGCCGGCGTCTTAGCCCGTGTGTTGGATAAGCTGTGAGAGGAGGGAATAGATTTTGCAAAAATACATTTAATTGTAATGCAAGATTTTTTGTTATTCAAGTTGGTTTTAAATTTGGTTTCAAAAGACATGTATTTGTTAAGATTAGAATGATAATACATATATTTTTGTGTAGAAAATAGATTTCACAATGAATTAAGTATTCGATTATCTTGCTTTTTTATTGTGTTAATTTATAATATATATATATATTTTTTATTTGAAATATTTTGAATAGATATTTAAAAATATGCATATCAATAAGAAGTTATTTAGAAAAATATTATCAATGAAATGTAATTTAATTGATGTCATTTTTTTTCATCTTGGGTTTCTTTATGTATAAAAGAAATTTAATCCAAAAAAAATAAAAAAATAAGGCAAGAACCAAATATCTTTGAAATAAACAAGCTTACAAAATACACATGATCACAAGAGCTAAGGGCTTATTTAGGAAATCTCAAGTCACATTAATTTTGTTTAGTTTATCTTAATTTTATCTTATTCTATTCATAATATTTATAATAAAGTAAAACCACTTTAGTAGGAAATATATAATTTTACAAATAAAATAAAAATTTTTAAAATTAAATCAAAATAATAATTATTATTATTATTTGTATTGAAAATTTTATCTAATTTCAATTAAATTTAATATTGATTGAAGTAAACACTAACCAACTTTAGACATCAAATTTTAATAATTATATATAAAATCATGTTATTAGAGTGTTTAATTGCATTGTTTCAAAAAAGATTTAATTTAATTTAATTTATTTGTAATATTCTAATATAAAACTTTTTAATATAAAATATAAGAAATTATTAAGTAAAATTTAAATTTCTTAAAAATGAAAATAATTAGTGTATCAATAATTTTTTTAAACAGAAATTCTATAATATAGTTTAATATCTCAACTTTTTCAAAAGTGCCGGCTGGGTGCGAGCAAGTTGACGCGGCCGAGTTGGCTAACCCGATCGAGTTCGGAACATAACTCTTCCTTCCTCCCTGTCTCAGAGACGCCAGACGCAACATCAACATTTCTCGGGTCGGGTAGGCTCAAGTCAAGAGACGGACAAAAACAAAATAAAAATCTCACCAGTTCGTCCTTTCGTGGCCCCGTCTCTCTCCCCCCGCTCTCTCTCTCTCTACATGAGAATTAATTTCAGAAAACCCTAACACTCACCGTCTGGGTGGAGGCCTCCTTTCTTCTGCGTTTCGTTTCCCTACTGCATCTCTCTCGCTCTCTACTCCAGCGAGGGAATTTCTCTCAGGTACCACTCCTTTCGTCTCTCTCTGTTTCTCTCTCTCTCTCCTCTCCCTCTCAATGAACAACTTTGTCTATATGGAAGATCTAAGTCCAAAACCTGATTACAACCTGAGCTGATGCCTCCATCTCTCGTTTTGGGTTGTAGCTGGTGTTTGAATTTTGTGTGTTTATTTTTGGATTTCGCAGATTAGATAACTTCGGAGCTTAGGTTGTGTGGAGTCTGCAAATTCCCCAAATGGGTTCAACTTGTTTTTCCTTGTTTCATCTGTCTCATACCACGCCCATGTCCAATTCATAAATTAGAACACACCAATTTGCTGCTCCAAGGAAAATTCGAAAAAAAGTGCTGACTATTTCAAGAATTCAATTTACTTGGGTGATTCAGAACACTATTTCAACATCCTAAAGTTGGTACCCCCATCTCGTTGTAGCTAAAGACCATGTTGTTCAATCTACCTATGCAATGCAAGTTAGTCTCTTTCTCAGTATTAAGAAAACCAATATGTCTAAATCTCTTGGCAGGTATGTTAGTAGTGCTCTTTGGGTATCTCCATTAGCAAATATAACATAAAACATAAAATTTTGCATGGGGGAAAGAATTGCATCTTCAAGAAGTCTATTTGTTTGGGCATCTTACCTCCATCAGTCTTGGGTGTGGAAGAATGAAGTGCCTAAGAGCAAAAGAGAAAGGAGGAAATTATCAATATGCTTTGAATGTTTCATGGAAGTTTAGCTATCTCTAAATTTCCTAAAGTTGCCCCTACATTTGAAATGGGGCATTGATATCCAGCCTATTTGGGAAGGGTGAGTACACTGAGTTTGGGGAAGTATTGCCATGGCTAGAGCTATCTATGGAGAGAGAGTACTTGCTAGAATCATAAAAAAGAAAAAAGAAACTAAGAGATGAGCTGGACTTCGTGTTGTGTATGTGTAATATGTAACAAATATTTTCCATAGTTAATGGGCAAAAATCTACCTCGATGATGGGAAAATGCTTGCTTCTTTGTCTACCATTTTCTTGTACTTTCTCTCCCATTTTAGGATTCTGGTCGGGGTAACAGAAAAAGGTTGAGAACTTGATGAGACGTTTTCTTTGATCTGGTAGTGGGTTGGCTAAAAAAGAGCATTTGATTAGTTGGGATTAGGCGTCTAAACCTAAATCTAAAGGTGGGTTGGGTTTGAGTAGCGTAGTATTCAAAAAAAGTCTCTTTAGCAAGCAAATGGTCTTTGGGAATCTCCCTAAAACTCAATTATCTTTGGCATAAGGTTATAAAAAGCAAGTATAAGGATTCCAATGCTGGAGTGGTAGGTTTTGATTACAGTCCTTGGAAATTCATTTGTCATTTGCACAATACTTTTCTTCGTTTGGTGACCTTTAAGGTAGGTGATAGTTATCGTGTGTTTTTTTTTGGAGGATTTGAAGATTGAGGATTTGCCCCTATCCATTTCTTTCTGTCACCTTTATAGGTTTTCCATACTACATTATACTCCTACTAAAGATTTTTATAATTGGGGGGACATTTATCTTCTTAAGATTTTCATTTTTTAAGGAATGTTAATGATAGCAAAGAAGATAAGTTTTCTTCTGTAATTTCTCTCCTTCTTGGTAATGTGAATTCTGTACATATTTTTGACATTATAGTTTGGAGTTTTTGATTTTTCGGAGGTGTTTACATGTAGATCTCTCTTTCATCATCTGATCAACTTTTCTAGAAATCCTTCATTTCAATTAAATAATTTTATTTAGATGGCAATGGTTCCTATCAAGGTTAAAGGATTTATTTGGCCTATGGTGCTTAATAAAATTAATGCCGCTGATCATCTTCAAAAGAGGAGACATGAGACATATAAAGCTATCTTTCTAGATGTTTGTGTCATGTGTGTCTGAAATTGGAGATCACTTATTTCTTACAGTATTATTGCGAGTGATATGTGAAATTGCCTCTTTGCTATGTGTGATAAGAATTGGGTTTGCCCAAGAAGACTCCTTGATTTGTTCCTTACAAATTTTAGAGATTATGGAAGGAAGAAAGATACTCAATTGTTGTGAAAATGTGCATTTTTTGCCATCCTATAGTGTAATGCTAGATTTTTTTTTTTTATTATTTTTTTGCAATCAGAATATTGAAGCTTCTTTTTGATGAGACAAAATTATTATTTATACTTCTTTGTGATTCCATGACTCATGGATTTTTAAAACATATAGCATAGAGAATTTGAAAAGAGATTGGAGAGCAATTGTGTATTAATTCTTTTTGTATTGCATTGTTTTATTCTTTATTACTTCTAAGGATTTCTTATTCTTAGAAATTTTATACATTCTTTTTTGCATCTAATATATTATTCTTTTTCTAAAAAATTTTCTTTTCTTTCTGACATAAAAAATTAACATCCTAGAAGGAATGGAGACAAAGGATGATTAGTGTGTATGTGTAAATAGGGAATGAGTTACAACAAGGGGGATAGTAGAATCCATACTCCCGCTTTACCAGCTACAAACATTTGAATGCTTGCCTAATCCAATTATTTGTGTTAGGTGGAGGGATTTGGCATGAGGGTTCCACAAATAGTTGCACTCCTAGAATTCCTAATTGATATATATATTTATATCTATATGTATATGGCTTGATTTTTTTGTTTATGTTAGATGATATTGACATCTAAGAGTTTGTTGATCTTCCTTTCCTTTTTAGGTAGTCTTGAATCGATGGCCCCTTGATTCTTGTTAGAGATGCTTCCTTGGGCTTATGAAATAAAGTAAAAATGACCCAACTAAAAGAAATCATGGTTTAGTGATGAAACAAGGGAACTTTTTCCACATCCATTGTTAATTGCCTCTTGTGGGTTGTATGTATTCATGTTTATTGGATTTCTGTGATGTTCCTTCCTATTTTATAATTCATCTCCAGCAGTAGATTTGACTTATAAGGCAATAATTAAATACCTACAGGATATATATATATATATATATATATATATATTTTAATTTGGAAAATGTTCAGAATGTTGCTCTTAATCATGCAAAATATATTTATAATGCCTCCTGTGGTCTCAGCCTGTATCCGTTTGTTGCAGGGTTCACAGAGTGGTACGTTTTGTTTGGAATTATTTTTGTAAGATTGCACAATGTTGTGCCTTAAGTCTCCTTGACCAATTTCGCATACCTTTCTTGTCATATTCTCAATAGTCTACTTGAGACTTCTCTGCTGTTACTTTGATTATTCTCCTTGAATTACCTTGAATCATATTTTTTCTTCTTAGTTGATTGCGATTTCTTGATTCAATATGCTGCTGCTTTTGTATTCAACTTTTTCCTGGGGCAATTGAATTGTGCATGCACCAGTTAAGTCTACAAACTTGAAAACTTAATCTGTTTCAGGCTGGCGATCTTCACTAATTTCAAGAAATTCATCTCCTTTTCTTTTTATTACACCGATTGATCTTCATTGACCTCTTCATTGTCAAATAAAAATCTCTTTTTCCTGTCATTGTTAGTACTGCTATTGTTGTCATTGTCCCTTTAGAAGACATCTATTTCACCCCTTGAAATCATAACTCGTGAAACAAGTTCAATTGAAATTCAATCTCTGCAACTCCTTTTGGCCTTTCATGTTGTTGCCACCTTTCACTATATTTATACTTCTTCCCATGAATTCTGCTGGCTTCTGTGTCTTCCTCACAGTTGCCTTGCAAGCTTCTTTGTTTAGATACATAAGATGCCAAGAGGTAGGGGGAACTCATCAGCAGCTAGCAAGCCGGTTGACGATGAAAAGTCCAGTGAGCCTGAAAAACCAGTTGGATCGGAGGAGAAAGTTGATCTGGATGGAGATAATGATGCTGATGAGGTAATAGAAGAAGAAGTTGAATATGAAGAAGTGGAAGAAGAAGAGGAAGTGGAAGAAATAGAGGAAGAAGAAGTAGAAGAAGTGGAAGAAGTAGAGGAGGAGGTAGAAGAGGAGGTGGAAGAAGAAGAGGAGGAAGATGATGACGGTGCAGATGGGAGTGATGCACAGAAAAGCCCAGATGGTGATGATGAAATGATAGATGATGAGGAGGAGAAGAAACAACATGCTGAGCTTCTTGCACTTCCTCCTCATGGTTCTGAAGTGTATCTTGGTGGCATTCCTAATGATGCGTCTGAGGAGGATTTAAGGGGATTTTGTAAGTCGATTGGTGAAGTCACTGAGGTATGCTATTATGTCATTCATAAAAATGTTGTCACCTTAACAAGAAAAATTATACTTTTTCATCCTCATTATAAAAACTATATATATTTTGATGACAACAGGTCAGAATAATGAAGGGAAAAGATTCAGGTGATAATAAAGGTTTTGCTTTCGTGACCTTTAAAAGTGTGGATCTGGCCTCTAAAGCCATTGAGAAACTAAATATGTCAGAATTCAAGGTAATGTAGTTGTCCACATGTCATGTATGTTCCAGTCTTTAATCTAGTTGATAACATGGTAATTTCACATGAGAGGGTTGGGTTCTTTTTTTTTTTGTGTTTGGGTTGTAGGGGGTTTAATGCAGGTGATTTTCAGTCAACTGCATGGAATTGCGATGATCCTTCCTCTTAAAATAAATTGAGAAAGAGAGGAAGAAGTAGGCAAAATAACTATTTTTAGGAGCAAATTATTTCTTTTAGACATTAAAATTTGAGGAATCTGTAAGGTTCCATGTTTCACATTAAGATTGCTCTAATGCCTGATACCTTTTTATGCTTTTTTCTCTATCTATCTTTAATGTGTTCTCTGACCAAACTGGAGAAATAGTGGTACCTTTGATTTGAAAGCGCATGACCATTCATACTGGAGCATAAGTTTCTTGAAAGCGCATAAATTTACTCTTAAGGCTTGTGCATTTTCTAATACCTTTTAATGCTTTTTTCTCTATCTATCTTTAATGTGTTCTCTGACCAAACTGGAGAAATAGAGATACCTTTGATTTGAAAGCGCATGACCATTCATACCGGAGCATAAGTTTCTTGCCTTCTCTATGGCATCATTGCATTGTATTAAATATTGCAATTCAAGATATAAATATTAAAGTCCTCATGGGTTAAAAGTAGTTCTGATCCCCTCTTCAGGATATCATTGTCTTTGCAAATGTTTTTTATCTTTTGTGCTTCATGATTTGGAATAATAGCGCTCTATAATGTTTCTGGGCATGCTTCTGAATTTTTTATCTACTCTCTCTCTGCCAGGGGAAAAGGGTAAAGTGCTCTACATCACAAGCAAAGCACCGTTTATTTATTGGTAATATTCCTAGGAGCTGGAGTGATGGTGATTTAAAGAAGGTTGTGATGAATGTTGGACCTGGAGTGACATCTGTAGAACTGGTGAAGGTTAGTTTGATCAGTTATGGGTCGATATTAGTAGTGTTGTCTTTGTTATGCGTACATAGTATTTAGGTAGCTTGGACTTCACTTATCTTTTGTGTCAATTATGATGACAGGATATGAAGAACTCAAGCAATAACAGGGGCTTTGCTTTTATTGAGTATTATAATCATCGGTGTGCTGAATATTCAAGAAAAAAGATGATGAATCCTAAATTCAGGTTGAATGATAATTCTCCAACTGTAAGCTGGGCTGAACCAAAAAATGCGGATTCTTCTGCTGCTTCGCAGGTTGTTTTCCCCATTGTTATACTTTTTTCCTGGTTAAATTAGAAAATATTACGGCTAGTTAGGTGTAAGTGTTTGATTTGTTGAACTCAGATCTGGTTGCTTGTGGGAGATTTGTTGTGCTTGTTATGTTTTGTTTTCTTGATACCTGTTTAAGTCCATGGTCTTTGCTTTTATTCATGCAATCCATTTTTGCAGAATTTAATCATGGCCTGCTTCTGGTACAGGTGAAGGCAGTGTATGTGAAGAATTTGCCTAAAAATGTAACTCAAGATCAGTTAAAGAAGCTATTTGAACATCATGGAAAGATCACAAAAATAGTTCTCCCACCTGCAAAGCCGGGTCAGGAAAAAAGTAGAATTGGTTTTGTCCATTTTGCTGAGAGGTCAAGTGCCATGAAGGCATTGAAGAACACTGAAAAATATGAGTTAGATGGTGATCACAGCTTTAGCATTATAGCATTATATTTCTTTCTTTCTTTTTTTTTTTTGGTCCAAAGAAGCAGTTAATTAATAACATCTTGTGATTCTACTGCTTCTTAGGCCAAGATTTGGAATGCTCTCTTGCAAAGCCACAGGTGGATCAGAAGTCCTCCGGAGGGTCGAACTTGCAGAAGACAGCTTTGCTACCCAACCATCCACCTCGTATTGGTTACGGTATGGTTGGAGGTGCCTATGGAGCTCTAGGTGCGGGATATAATGCTGGAGGCTTTGTGCAGGTAAAACTTGCATGGGTGCATTTGAGCATGACTTTCTTGTAGTTTTCCAAAGATATCTTCATGGATATTAAGATACTTTACCCAAGTGCGTTTAGCATTTAAGCACATAGTGCATATTTTTACCTTAGTTCTTTTTCCACTAGAGATATTGCATGCTAGATCCCTTTGTTCAGGAGACTGATGTTTGAGCCTTAGGAGCTTGGTTATGATTACATACTCTTTTTTTTTTGAGAGTCAATATTAAAATTATTTCAAATGTTCCGAGATTTAGTTGTGGACCAAAGTAGAACCATGGTAAATTATTTCTTTTAAATTGTTTCTGGGAATGATTTTAATTCATGACTTGGGATTTTTCCCTTTTCAAAGTTTCTTTGAAGAAACTTTCGTCTGTTGTGCACAATTTGGATTTTTTTTTTTAATAAATAAAACCTTTGATATTGATCAATCTGGCATCATGTTGGTGCTTGATACTTTGTGATATTGAGAAATATGTTTTGAATGTCATGATATTTGAGATCATGGGGATGTTTCATGTGAAGGAAGAATGTGACAAAGTATCTTTGATATGGTTTGAGATTATGGGGTGCTTGATACTTTGATGTGTTTTTATTTATTTATTAATAAATAAAACCCTTTTCAAAGTTTCTTTGAAGAAACCTTCATCTATTGTGAATAATTTTGAATTTTTTTTTAATATATAAAACGTTTGATATTGATCAATCTGGCATCATCTTGGTGCTTGATACTTCATGTTATTGAGAAATATGTTTTGAATGTCATGATATTTGAGATCATGGGGATGTTTCATGTGAAGGAACAATGTGACTAACTTGGGATGTTTCATGTGAAGGAACAATGTGACTAACTTATGTCCTTTGTGTGTGATGCTTGGATGCTTATGGATGGTCTTGTTTTATTCTTTCTTGTCCGTTGCCTTTGTCCAAAATATTTTAAATTTCTGCTGATATTCTTGTGTATCCTGCAGCCCCTGATCTATGGACAACCAAATCCAGCTGGTATGGCAATGATGCCGATGCTTTTGCCTGATGGGCGAGTTGGATATGTCTTGTAAGCAAAATATTGCATCCTTTTCTTTGTTCACCTTTCTTGTTTGTGATATACAAAGATAGAGAAAATCCATGTGTTCACTTGGCCACTATATAAAATAGGGAACTTTTCCTATCTTCTTTTTAACAAGTTTTATGTCTGGGGTTTGTTTTCTAGGTCCAAAATATAGTTTTCTCTGGTCCTTGTAGGCATAAACTTGTCTACATCTTAGAAACGTGAAATGAAATCTCTTCCATTTTTTAAGTTTCATTGTGCATCATATCCACCATTTGCACAATAGGGTTATCCTGTCATAAATTTCTATCTCCAGATCTGGAATTGCATTGTCTAGATTCAAAATGTGTTGCATGCATGGCAACCATGGCTGCATCTAGACTACTGTTTTGAAAGTTCTCTTTTTCTCCCTTGGTGGAGCCTAAGTGGATATATGTTAGCAAGTTGAGTACCTAGTCAGAACACCCTAGTTCCATATTTGTAGAGAATCATTGTTCAAATCTTTTGCATCTTTTTGCAGACAACAACCAGGGGCACAGCTGCCCCATACCCCACCTCCACCACTGAGAGTTGGTGGTGGTCGGGGTGCCAGCGGAAGTGGCAGCAAGGGTAGTGGCTTGGGCAGGGGAAGAAACAGCGGTGGCAATAGCCAAGGACGTAGGTATCAACCTTACTAACTACCACTTTGGAGCCGGGGGGGAGATCATACTATTGGGATCTGTTTCTATTGCAATTGTAATGATGTTTGGAAATTTTAATGTCCCTCTTATTTGAGGGTCATATGACCCTCTTACTTGAGGTAATGCTACACTTGTACCTTTGATTAGTATGATAATGTGATTCGTTCTTGCAACGTAGTTTATGTAGCTGGCCAGTGCTTGGTTTTAAGCTTTGAGCTCCACTTTTATTAATGTAATCCTTGTATCATCTTATTAGTTGGTTAGCAATTTTTGAAATTCTGGCTATTCCAAAGTTTTAGGCTATCCAAAGATTAGAAATATTTAAATGGGAAATTAAGAAAATTTGGAAAGATAGAGAAGAAAAATCACTTGCATCCATCATTATCTTGTGTCCAATTATTAAGCTAAGTTTACACCATGAAACTAGCAGATACATTTTGGGTATCATCAATTTTAATATTGTTTCTTGCAAGCCTATTGAAACCATGTATTTTCATTTTAATTTCTTCAAGAATTTTCTCATGTAAAAGAATTTATATGCAAATTTAATAGAAATGCCCTCGTGTAAGAGTAAATAATCTTTCCACGAGGAGGATCAATACAGTTCCTTTCCATCATTGTTCTTCAAGCATGTATTAATAAGCTTATCGGATAAACACATTAGAGGAATTATATTTGTAAGATTTAATTTTTAAAAATTATCATAACAAATGTTTATTATCATTGTTCTGCTATTATCATAATCTTTGTACAAAAAAAAATAATTTATTTCTCTCTCGTTATAAATAGAGATTTTGGTGGAACAATCCCACTAAATGATATCACCTAGGAGCGAGGAAAATGCAAGAGGCTCACAAATCACAACAAAAGCATGAACAAATTAGAAAGAAACGGGTAATCTTGGAATTCAAGGAGTTTAAAAAAATACTCAACAATTGACAACCAATACGTGAGTTCCCAATTAGGTTATTCCACCAACATTGTACTGTAATTCGTGGGAAAATCCAAAAAAGACCAGAGGGTCGTAGCGTGGCCTGATTCAAGTGCTCGTGGCCTCCGCAGACGGAGTCTCCATAGGCCAGATTGAGAGTCACCACAAGTCATCAACCGACATGTGACCTAGTATGGGAAGATCCTCCGAGGGACCTACTTTGCCCATATTGTGCTCAATCTCCTATGTACTCGGGTGGCGCGTGTACCATGCTAAGACCCCACAATATATATTAAACCAACGGTGTTTGTAGAAAGGAGAGATGGCTGGCATCTCCCCTGACCTGACAGGGACGGGAGCGGCTTTCGAGCTTGCCTGTGACCCCCACACCCCACAATACCATACAAAGACCCCACAATATATATATTAAACCTCACAGTGTTTGTGGAAAGGAGAGATGGTTGGCATCTCCCCTGACCTGACAGGGACGGGAACGGCTTTCGAGCTCTTCTGTGATCTACACACCCCACAGCCAAAACAGCAAAAGGAAAACCATTTTTTTTTCAATTTGATTCCTAAAAAACGAGGAATAAGCTAGACAATTCCTCTCTCTCTCTCTCTCTCAAGTCTCCTGCTTCTTGGTTTGCTTTTGACACTGGAAAGCCCTACACTACACTCTTCTAGATCTCTCTCTCTGTCCTCCTCCTCTCTCTCTCTCTCCCCCCTTCAAGAACCCACAAAAGGAGGGTGTTTTTGCTTTGTCTATTATCACCAATTCCGCTTTTTTGTTCTAATGTATTCAGTGTCTCTTCTAAACTATAAGGTTTTGGGAGCAAATTATGCAAACCAATCAAAATATAGTGTTAACCCATTGATCCCAAGAATCCCACCAGTCAAAAGAACTCCACCAAAGGCACCTCTCATTTACTTTCCCAAGTCTTCTATACATTGTTGCTATCACCATAACCCTAACGCAATTGACATGCCATCAAAAGAACCCAAAACCCAAATTTTTAAATTTGACCCACTTGTGATAAACTCCAAGAAATTTTGTCCAACAGAGGGCGAGAAAGTTGGGAGACATGTGGAGAAAAAGAGATATTCTCAAGTGGGTAGTGGACAGATGTTGGTTTTGGGTGGCTTTGCTTACTGGGTGCAGGGTTTTAGGTGCTCTCCATGGTTGGCTCTCAATTTCCACATGGCACATAATCTCAATTTGCACCCTTCTACTCTGCAGCTTGTGCAGAACTCTGGAAATTTGCCTATGGTTGCTAAACCTCTTTATGGGATTTTGTCTGATGCTCTTTACATTGGTGGGGCTCATAGAATACCCTATATTTCCATTGGAGGTGAGCATATTTTTATTACATCTTGCGTTCAATTTTATTTGACCTCTACTGCATGTGATGTTTATTAATTCTTGCAATTGAAACCTTGGTGATGAAGAATGCTATTGTTAATTTGATGTTTATCAATATCGGTAATTCCTCGCCCAACCTGTTGATAATTTGTTAATGTGTGTTACCAGTTTTGGAATGCAAGCAAACACCTTTCTACTTTATGCGAGTCTTCTCACTTTATTTGTTACTTTGCTTTTTCATGAAGTTAGTGGGAAGTCTTCAACTATTGGGATCAGTTAGAATGCATCAAGTTCGACCTAATTTAAGGATAATCAATTATGATTTTTCTAAGTTCCACATGCAAAAAAAAATAAAAATATGATGTTCATTTTTAGTAGGGCTTTTAGGATGCCATGTGATTGGAAAGTGTACTTTGCCTATTGTCACACCAAGTCATAAAGTTGGAATTGGACGCAATGCTATATTGATGGTATGAACATTGGAGAAACAATTAATTTGTAGACATTTTATGCCTAATTATTTTGTTGAAAAGAACTGATAGAAACAAAAATTTCAGCCCTTTTGCAGGTCTTGTCTTGGGGTCCATTGGCATTGAGCCAAGTAGCACGTGAAGTGCTTCCAGGACTTATGGTATTCGTTCTTCTGAGTAATCTTGGAGCCTCTGTTGCAGAAGTTGCACAAGATGCTCTTGTTGCAGAGTATGGGAAAAAGACCAAAACGGTTGGCCTTCAGTCTTATGCATTCATGGCCTTAGCGGCTGGTGGAATCCTTGGCAATTTGGTAGGCGGGGTTTTCTTACGTCATACGACGCAACCAAGAACCATGTTTCTTGTGTTCGCACTCCTGCTCTCTGTTCAGCTTGCAATGTCCTTAATAACAAAAGAAAGTTTGCTGGGGTTGCCTCAACCATCAAAACATGAGCTTTGGAGGAAATCAGTCTCCCAGATTATAAAAGAACAGTTTTCTGAACTCATGACAGCAATTAGTCAAGAAAATATTTCCCGTCCTCTTGTTTGGATTGTAGCTTCTATTGCCATTGTCCCAATACTATCAGGTTCGATCTTTTGCTACCAAACTCAATGCCTCAATCTCGATCCATCAGTACTTGGGTTGTCGCGAGTGATTGGGCAGTTGATGCTTCTTTCAAGTACTGTGCTATATGACCGGTACTGGAAAAAGTTGCCCATGTGGAAACTGATCGGAGCGGTTCAGATTCTCTATGCCCTTTCCCTTCTTCTCGATCTTGTACTAGTGAAACAGATTAATCTGAAACTGGGAATACCCAATGAGACATTTGCCCTTTGTTTTTCTGGTGTGGCTGAGACTGTTGCGCAGTTTAAGCTTCTGCCCTTCTCAGTGCTTTTGGCGAGTTTGTGCCCTCCAGGTTCTGAAGGAGCTCTCACTTCTTTCTTGGCATCAGCCATATGCTTATCATCTATAATTAGTGGTTTTCTTGGCATTGGATTGTCTTCTTTTATTGGAATTAAATCAGGGGATTATTCGAGATTGCCTGCCGGTATGGTTATTCAATTTCTTGCAGCTTTGGTTCCTTTGAGTTGGATATTCCATGTGCCTATGTCTCAAGTGGTAGTTGGGAGGGAAAGGAAGAGAGCAATGAGCAAAAGGACTAGAAAAAATAGAAGAGTTGGAAGAGTAGTAATGGGTTCACTTTGTACCTGCAGGCGAGAAAGAGAGTCAGAGGCCCCAAGGTAGATTTACAGATGATGATCCTTGAGATTTGAGCATTGTCAGAAGAACCAAGTAGACATGGAAGCCAGTGATACTAAATTGATGGTTCACACAATTGTTTGGTATTTCTGGTGCTGCCAACCGGTGCGGATGTACATTTCACTAATTCATTTTCCTCTTGCAAGGAGCATCACCGGTTTTCAAGCTAGTTTCCATTTTTCCCCCCTCCATACTTCCTGCTATATTTACCTTCCTCTCTTGGGACAGTTGCTGTATGATCCTGCTCTCATCAGTTTCGACCAAGACTTGCTGATGGAAGATTGTAGGGAGTAGAACAATCAAATGTGAAGCACACCAAATGCCTTTAGGTGGCTTGATTTGTGTGGGGAAGTTGTGGATTTTGAATTCACATCCAGGACATGCTAGTTGGACAGTCAATTGGAATTGGAGGTTTTGATCCTGAGATTGCTAGGGTTGATAAGTACTTGCTGGCAGAAGAGCATCTGTTGGGTGGTTTATATTTTCTTGATGAAGATATATCTCCTACACGCCTACCTACAACCACTCATTATGTAGAAAACGAACGAAGACCTCTGAAAAAAAGGAAAAAACAAGAAAAAGAAAAAAAAAGAGTAGTAGTGTTTTTTGCGGTAGAGAAAATTGGGAAATTGACAGTTGGAAACAGGAAGAATTAATAACTTTTCCTCTGGTCTTTGTTCCTTTGCCCATAAAGAGTAAACTGGGTAGCCACAAAGAATGTGTCAAACATTGCCGGGGACTGACCACTTCATCCCCCCCCCCCCCCCAAAAAAAAAAAACCAGGGTAAACACGCGCGCACACACGCACACACAAAAAGAATATAAAGCGGAAGGATTTGAGCCCAGAGCGTCTGAATTTAAAGAACTTGATTATGAAAATGAAGCAGAAAGAGCAGGCTGCAAGATCTATGACTGCCATTTTATTAATTGTGTACATAATGGAGTGAGAAGATACTTCATCAACTCATGAGTTCGCAAAATAATGAATCTTCACCATTGTTGGGTCAGGATTTGACCAAGTCTTCTTTCTTTAAGGACTACTCGGTGAACAAAATCCACTCCATTATTCTGCACGGCGTTCGCCTAGGACTCCGATGCTGTTCTTCCCAAAGTGCACGACATATTAACAAGCAACCTCATTGAGACAAGGAAAAAAAAAGTCTAATAAATATTTCAACCCCAACCCCCCCTCCCCAAAAAACCAAAAAACAAAAAATTGGCATTTCATCTTCCAAGAAGATTAGTGAGAGTATGCCAAGCATATCATTGCAAGCAGAATCTGATGCAAAAATAACTGGAAGATGTATATTTCTGTGTAACGAGATTGACTTCAAAAGTCGAGTTATTGTTGAGCAAGCTTTGTAATCAAGTAAGCATTGTCTGCAAGAGGTTACCTGGCCAAAGTAACCAAGTTTTTGATAGCTCTGCGGTTCTTTATTTAAACTTTGCTTCAACATGAGGTCAAGTAAGAAAACATGAGCCTGCTTTCTTCAAAATTACTTTTGAATTTCTGGCAATGGTCATCTGACCAGCAAAAACATGAGGATAGGAACTACCACGGGAGCAAGTGGAGCCGAGAAACATGAGCAATTAGGTTTAAAGAACAAATCACTGAATTTAAGACACCTGCTCATCTTTGCATATTCTTATAAAGTTCAGAGTTTCTGGGAATGTGAAGCTTGCTGCTGCAAAGGTCAATAAGTCTTCAGTTCTTTGGCAGTATAATGATTTAGAAATGGTGAATTTATGAAGATCAAAGCAAGAAAGAGGCAACACTACGCAGATCTATGTCAGTTGCTGATAATCAGATCAAAGGTGCAAGGGTCTCTCTTCATTGTTTGTATCAGATAATGCTGCATCTCATACATCAGATCATAACATGGATGTTCTTTATCTGCAACATAAAAACAATGGGTCTCGCTATTGATAATAATCCAACTGCATCCCGGCATTATCCGGATATTTTAGTGACTCAGAAGTATAAATAATTTTTGAAAAAATAAAATTGAGAATTTCGGGTATACGATAAATATCTCATATATAGAGCTCCAAAATCGATCCAATCGTACGACATATCCCTTGATCGGATCTCGTGGTTGGGATGGTGATCACGATGTTAATCGAACCACTACTGCAATGTCACAACGCCGCAACTCTCAGTTCGACGATCCGAATGACACGAAAAATTTCTTATTCGGAATTTTTCTCAAGCTCTCTATATTCTCTCTCTAGAGAATATTTTCTTACACTTTTTTTTTTTGTGCAATTTCTCTCTAATTGCTTCTCAACCACACACAACCTCAAAGGAGAAGATGGTCTCCTTAATCATGGTGATACTCAAATCGTGGAGAGAGTCAAGAAGAATAGGGTTGTGGTAGTTATGGATTAGTGGGACCCACTAACTCCTCACAATTACCGAAATGCCCCTCTTTGGGAACATCAAACCAATATCCTCAATCCTCTTTCTTTCATAGTCATCCTCACTCTGGTCACAACATCCCACCGGTTTGAAGAGGCATGCACATTTGACAATGAAATATAGTTAGAGGGATTATCTGGTTCCAGCTCAGTAAGGAAACGGTATGCAAGATTTCTCATTTCATCATTTTTATAAGTCACAGAAGCACCAACTGGAGCACCCCAAACACTAGGACCAGGTTTTACAGGCATTGCTTTAATAAGTCCAATGCTCGATGTAGCAAACCTGATTGGCCTAACAAATCCACCACACAAGCACAAATCTCCGTTGATGGCTCAATGCCATAGTCATTTATTGCCGAGTGATAAATTTCAAGGCCTTTCATCACCAATCCTGACCTATTACAAGCAGAAAGAACACCTACAACCGTAACCATGCCTGGTTTGATTCCAAGTTGAAGCATCTTATCATACAATACAACAGCATCGTGACCTTTCCCATGTAATCCGTACCCAGACATCATCGAACTCTAAGAGATTGCATAATTACTAAAAGAATTGTCTTCAAAAACTTGTCGTGCACATTCTATACTTCCACACTTAGCATACATATCAATGAGTGCATTCACACAGAAACATCACTATTAAGCTGATTTCTAATGACATATCCATGTATTTGTTTCCCACCCATTAATCCAGCAAAAGAGCTACAACCAGGGAGGACACTAATGACTGATAATCTGTTCGGTGTTATGCCACCTTTAAATTGCATATCCTGAAAATGCACAAAAGCTTCACTAGAATCCCCATTTTGTACATACCCATTAATCATTGCAGTCCAAGCATATAAATTCCTAATCCCCATCCTATCAAAAACCCTTCGAACCAAAACAATCTTATCACTCCTTGAGTACATATCAATCAAACAACACCCCAAATGAACATCTGAACCCAAACCCGAATCTCGTTCAGTCTTTCACAACAAAACAGTGAAGCTCCGTACCGTAATTCTATGTCCTATTCTCACCAACACGCAAAGGTAAAAGAGTCGAAACCGTAAAAGCATCAGGTTTCAATCCCTCAATCTGCATATCCTTCTCTAACTTCCATACATCAAAATCGCAATCAGCATCTCCTAAACTATTACTATATGCTGAAATAAGTACATTCCAAGAAGACACATTTCTTGGAGACATTTCATCGAACATTTTTCTGGACTCACTAATTGCTCCACATTTACTGTACATAGACACAATCGAATTGGCCAAAACAGTGTCCACAACAGAACCCACTCGTACACTTATACAATGAACCATTTTTCCACGTAACAAATTTCCAACATCCCCAGAAATTTTGCACAATGTTGAAAAAGTAAATTAATCTGCGAAGTCATTTTCTCCGCACGTTTGATTGAACAACATAAATGCTTCATTATACAGGTGACATTTTGAATACCCATTAATCAGAGTGTTTCAGAAATACACATTTTTGTGTCCAATTTTGTCAAAAACGGCTTTCGAGAATTTTGGGTTTTGAGATTCAGAGTATGCAGAGATGAGCTTTGCAGCTAAATACGAATTTTGAGATGACCCAGAGGAAAGAATTTGTGAGTGGATTTGTTGGGTGTGTGTTTAAGTATTTGTGCTTGATGGATAGTTGGAGAAGTTGGAGAAGATTGAGAGACGGGCCATGAAGTGCAGATGATGTCAAATGATGAGTGCTTTTGACGGGAGAATTGTACGGATTTAACCCCTTTTGTGGGAAAAATTCGTAAAACAAGGGAAAAAATTCGGTTTGTGATCATGAATTTCACGTTTTCATAAGTCGACCAACATTCGTCGAGTTTTGAGAACGCGACCAATTCGCGATCTCAAAACCAACCCCTCTTCTCCTTCTGCTTTTTCTTCTCTCTTTCTCCCCTCTGCTTCCGCCTGCGTCAACACCGCGTCGTCTTCTTCTTCTTCTCTTTTTCTCCTCTCTGCTTCTGCCTGTGCGAACAGCGCTCTTTGAGCTCTCCTTCGAATAGGGTGGGTCCTGCCGTGTGGTCAAGCCCGAGAATCTTAAGATAATCTCTTGCCCATACCTAATTATTGTTTATTTGATTAATTGAGTATAATCTCTCTTACCCATTCCTGATTAATGTTTATTTGATTAATTATGTATGATTATTATGAAATTAGGATTTTAAAATTTAAGGTTTTTAAAATTAGGATTTTAAAAATTAGGGTTTTGAAAATTAAGGTTTTGAAAATTATAGTTTTAAAATTAGGGTTTCTGAAATTAGGGTTTTTAAAATTAGGGTTTTTAAAATTAGAGTTTCTGAAATTATTAGTATTTTGAATGATAATTGTTTGAAATTAGGGTTTTAAAATTAGGGATTTTGAAATTAGGGTTTTTAAAATTAGAGTTTCTAAAATTAGGGTATCTGATATTATGATTTTAAAAATAAGGTTTCTGAAATTATTAGTGTTCTGAATGATAATTGTTTGAAATTAGGGTTTTGAAATTAGGATTTTTGAAATTAGGGTTTTTAAAATTAGGGTTTTTAAAATTAGGGTTTTTGAATTAGGGTTTCTGAAATGTATGGTATGAATTTGTGCCGATTAGTGATGATGATGTTGCTAATTTGATGGAGTTTATTGGAACTATGAGATTGGGTTATACATATGAATTATATATAAAAACTGTCGATGGTGGAATATCTTTGCATCAAGGATATGGTTGAATGTCTTTACATCAAGTTGATGGTGGAATGTCCTCACATCAAGTTGCAAGTGAAATGTTATTGCATGAAGAAGTTGGTGGTGGTGGTGGTTGTGATAGTATTGAAAAAATTTGTACATCATCGGTTCCTTATGCTTATACCCGAATAAACGAGTCAATCCCTTTCATGACCACTGCATCTGAAGGTGATGATTATGTGACTTTCGAGAAAAAAAGTAGATTAAGAGGCGATAATTTTAATTTTAGCAATGAATTAAAGAAGGGGATGAGAATTGCCATTATTACTGCATTACAACCACAACCTAAGAAGTTTGCGGTATATATGGCTAGAATAAAGGTGATAAAAGAAGATGCTCCTGACTATTTTACAAATATTTCTCTAGAACAGTGGACTCTTTCTTATGATGGTGGATTTTGTTTTGGTTATATGACAACAAATATAAGTAAGAGCTATAATACCGTCTTAAAAAGTGCCAGAAATCTACCTATTTCAGCCTTAGTGCTTAAAACATTTTACAAATCAGTGCACTATTTCGAGACTCAATTGGGTGAGACAAGAGCAGGAATTGCAAGAGGAGAAAGGTATACAAAATATGCCCAGACTATGTTAGGAAGGTGGATGAACACGGTCAATCTCCATACCATTGTTGGTTTTAGCCGAGAGCATGGCATATTTGAGATAGAGACCGGCCATCGACAAACACCGTATGGTCACAAGGAAGGAAATAAACACTTTGTGGATGTTAAGGATGAGAAATGCATATGTTAGAAATGACAAACTTATAGAATCCCTTGCTCACATGCAGTTGCTGCACTATCACGGACGATGATTGATGTCCATATGATCGTAGGAAAGTGGTATACATGGGAACACCAACTCAGGGTTTATGAGCGCTATTTCATGCCATTGGGAGATGTAACAGGTTGGCCAGTGAGTTCATATCCAATTGTCATTCCCGATGTATCACTTAAACATAAAAAAGGAAGACCTAAGTCATCTCAGTATCATAATGAGATGGATATTCGAGATTCGTCATCACGCACATCATGTGGGAGTTGTAGTGCAGAGGGTCACAATAGGAGAAAATGCACGAGACAAATGAGATGTAGTGTTTGTGGTAGATAGGGACACAATAGGCGACATTGTTCGTATCAAAACAATGAATCTTGATTGTATTTCACTTTTAAGTTTATTTCATGTATTAGTTAGCGTATTCAATCTCATCGTGTATTTGTTAATCATTTGACATATATTTTCACTAAATATTGATTATTTTACTTTTCTTTGTTCTTATTTTTATCATTGTATTTGTATTTTAACATTGTCTTCTATATTTATCATTTATTTCACTTTTCTTTGTCTTAATGTTTATCATTATTTATTGCTGTTTACTGAGACATTTAAAGTAACTTGTTTTATCTAATGCATGCAGATGGATCCTGGACCTTCTAACAAGACCGTTCTACGTTTACAGCGAGTTCACCGTTCGTCGAGTATTTGGGAGGGAGATGCCCACAGCCACCTCGTTCGTCATCGTCGGGAGGCCGTTCTAAGACGTTGGGACCACGATCATATTGATGATCGGGTTATCCCTCTTCTTGAGCCGTTCTACGACGTATGAGGAGAGCACCTAACGTCGCATGACCTTCACAGACCTACGAGTCACCACCCTTTTCTCAGCCCTCCACTTCTCAGCAGCCGCTCAATGACGCAGGGCCTTCGAGTGAGTACGTACACTTCTCACCTTTCTTCACACCTGAGATTTGTGACTTGCCCGATACTTCAACTCCGGGTGCTCCATATAGGGGAGTTCGTCCAGACGTTAACATGGGTCAGGGGGTGACATAGGTTCAGGGAGGAGGTGGCCCACCATTCTTCCATGTATCCTCACCAGTTCTTTTTGCCCCTGAGGATGATGGTCCTTCTCAGATTTCACAGATAGATAATTAGGGACTTGTACATCCTGATCCTAGTATAGGTAGATCAGATGTTAGATATTATAGGAGAAGAAGAAGACGTTGATTTATTGGACTTTGCAGTATTTCGTATATTTCATTATATTAATGAAAATCATGTTTTATTTTATTAATCTTTGTAATTGTAACTGTTTTTATTGTTTCATTCGTGATGGATTGTTTCTATATAAATTTAAATATGAATTTGATTTGAATCGATATCTCTGAATTCATATTATTAGGTTGAATATGATTTTGGTTTCCGATTATAGAGTTTGGATTCTCGAGGTTGAGTTTTGGTTTATGTAATGGATTTTGGTGTTAGACAGATTGGGACTGTTGAGTTTTTTCAGTTCAGAATGAGTTTCATTTCAAATTTCTATTATTGAGTGTTTTGTAGGTTTTTTTTTTTTTTTTTTTCCTAGTAAAGGGGAAAGGGGGTTGACAGGGTGTTGGTTGACTAACACTGTTGGTCGGGTTTTGGTAAGCCTGTTGGTCGACTTATGAAAACTCGACGAATGTTGGTTGACTTTTGAAAATGTAAAAATCATGGATCACAAACCGATTTTCTTCCATGACAAGGTTGTTTTACGAATTTTTTTCCTAGAGATTAAATCTGTACAATTCTCGGTTTTTTATGCTGCAGAGAGAGTCATTAATCAAAGGAAACAAAATGCAGAGAAGCGTTCACTACTTGCTAGTCTCCGAAAGATTTGAATCAATGTGGATGCTACAACTATATATAGTGACCGTTGCTCTCGTCTTTGAAAAGGAATCTCCTTCCCCCCCTCCCCTCTAATTCTAAGAGGAAATTTTCATACAAGTAAATTAACAAATATACGATTTTATAAATAAATATCAAATTTCTCCATAAAAATTTTATCTAATTTTAATATTTCTAACATCAACTTTCCTAAATGGACTGATTGTTCATGAAAAGGTATGCTGAAACTGTTTCCTATATTACTATGTGGGCAACTAAATTACTAAAAAATAAATAAAACAATATGAAAATATTATTCAGGTTTGGGTTGGATTGGGTTGTCTATGTTACTTGCCCAATTCTAGTGCAAGTTCAATGTGCATTCATGTGTTTCAAGTTAGGTTCAAACAGCCTGAAGGTTGATTCTTCAAGCGAACACAGATCAATACTTTGAAGTGATTTTGATTTATTTATTGATTGTATGTGGGGGAGAGTTACTCTATTATCTAACTCTAAGCACATAGACCTCTTATTAAAAAAAAAAAAAATCGAAATCCAAAAAGTCTGAACTAAGCTTGCAAAATAGGTGGCTTGGACTTGATGGGTTCAGGCTCAATCCAACCAGATTGTAGCCCCCCACGTTTCGGGTCTGTTTTTTGGTTGAAGAAATACTATAGCCAGAATTGGTAAAATATTTTCGAGATACATTACTATGTTAAATAGTTTCATCTGTTACATATTATATAAAATCCTTTTTTTTTTTTGGTTTTCCCCGGACAATATCCGGGTTGTTTCATCTAATTTGGCCGAGCATTGTGAAATTTATTATGAAATTTGTTATAGGTTAGTTTTTTCAATTCTTATTTTTTTATTTTTAATATTTAAATTCAAGATATTCATTAAGGGATCTTTCGTCTTAACATTATACACACAGAATATTGGTTAGTGGGCCACGGGAAAATGGCTTTGGCCCAATTTGAGCAACGTGCAAGGATTAGTTTGCATACAATGATTTAGGGACCGTTTGGAATTGTTTAAAAAAAACTATTTATAAGTTTTTAGTATTTATAAGTAATTTTTTAATTTATAAATCTATTTTAACTTTTTTAAAAAATAAGTTATTAAAAAATAAGTTATTATCTGTTTGGATAAATATTACTTAAAAGTAGTTAACTGTTTGACAAAATAAGTGCTTATAAACTATATAAAATAGAAAAAAGACCATAGCGGACATAAGAAGTGGTATAGTTATAATTTTTGTTAAATACAAAAGGTTACAGATGTAATTTTATTGGTCAAAATAACTTATTTTAATTGTGCTTATAAACACCAAAATGAAAAAATTGATGGGAGCAGTTTATTGTTTTTTTAGCTTATAAGTATTTTTTTGGCTTATAAGCAATTTTATAAATTTTAGTTACCAAACAGTTAGAATTTTAATTTTGACTTATAAGTTGATTTGACTAACTTATAAGCAATGCCAAACACCCTCTTAGTAATAAATCCATTCTTAAGACTTTTTTTTGGTATATTACCGTCCGATATCCGGAATCTCACTCCGACTAATCCAGATCGATCTACTGTCGGGCCTGTTAGGGGGAGGTCTCCCAAGGGTATTTTTTCTGTTCCCATGGAGGCTCAAACCCAAGCACATAGTTAAGGGGTGAGACATCCTTCCTACCACATCAACACCAAAACAAAATTAAGTTTGACATGGAAATTGTATATTATTTTAATGTTTTATGAAAAAAATTATATTATAAATATTTTAACGATGATAGTTTCAGGGGCCATTTGGAATTACTTAGAAAAAGCTACTTATAAACACTTAGTATTTATAAGCAATTTTTTAATTTATAAGTCTATTTTAACTTTTTTAAAAAATAAGTTATTATCTGTTTGGATAAATGTTACTTAAAAGTAATTAACTGTTTGGTAAAATGAGTGCTTATAAACTATATAAAATAGAGAAAAGACCATAATAGACATAAGAAGTTATATAGTTATAATTTTTATTAAATACAAAAGAGTGCAGATGTAATTTTATTGGTCAAAGTAGCTTATTTTAATTGTGTTTATAAGCACCAAAATGAAAAAGTTGATGGGAGCAGCTTATTGTTTTTTTTTGGTTATAAGCACTTTTTTGACTTATAAGCAATTTTATAAATTTTAGTTACCAAACAGTTAGAATTTTAATTTTGATTTATAAACTAGTTTGACCAATTTATAAGTAATCGTAAACACTCTTTCAATCATCTAATAAATGTTTTAGATAAAAAATATATATATTAGCAAATTCTGACTATTTCGTGCTTATTTGAAATGTTCTAAACCCTTATTATGGTAGATCTCTCTTGTTATATGTATAAGTAATGGTAGAGATATGACAGAAGAAGACTTTAAGGTTATGTTTGGCAAAAGGAAAAGAGGTTGAAAGAAAAATTTTAAAATAATTTAATTTTTTAGAGATAGAAAATTAACAAGTTTAGGTTTAGAAATAAAAAGTTAAAATTAATTAATGTACTTAGATTAAGAAAATGTGAATTAAATTTATTTTTTTAAAAAAGAGAAAATTAATGTACTAAGTTTTAGAAAGATAAAAACTAAATTTGATTTTTTTTAAAAGAGAAAACTTAAAATAAATATTTTTTAAAAGAGAAAATATGAATTGAATTGATTTTTTAGATAAAAAAATTAATAAATGTATTTAAAAAAATATAAATTAAATTGACTTTATCATCTAACATTTTTTAAACCGTTTACCTTATATATCAATTACCATCTTTGTTCAACTAAACAAGAGGAGAAAGAAAATATTATGAGAGTAACATTTAATACTTGAAATGTTACCTTTGTAATTTTTCCCTTTAAAATTTTCTCTTTCTACCAAACATGTCCTTAGCATAAATTGTATTTTTAATATTTTTGAAATTGAACCCCAAATATTAAGGATTTATATTGTATTTTTTCTCATTTTTATAAATATAATCTCGTGATTTCGTCTTATTCACTCTTTTAAACCTATTATTCGAGTGTTGTTTTGGTAGACATCACACATAAGTTTTGGTGAAATCAAAGGCAAGAATTGACTCTCTCTCTCTCTCTCTCCCCCCCTCTCTTTTCCCAAAACAAAAAAAGGGTAAGAATTGACTCTAAATTGGGAACTTCTGATTGTGTTATTTGTACTTATGATTATATATTTATATCTTGAGAGAGAGAATAAATAAAGAAAGCATATAAATTAAAACACGAACTAATATAAATACATCTTTACACAAATGAATACTCTCATTTACGGATAAAGAGTTATGATTTTAAAATTGTATTTTATACCCAAAATGTAATATTTATACATAATAACATTATATTATTATAGTAGAATTATCAACTTTTTGATAATTAATCTATTTGAACCATCGTACTAATCTGATTTGAATACTGTGGAACCCAATTTATGAACGGATTCTTTCAATATCTGATTTTTCATTCTTAAAACTCAAATTTAAAATTTTGATTAAAAGAATTTAATGTTATACTACCAGAACGAAATGTTGGTACGTATAATTATGGATTATTATCTAATAGGTCATAAGGATTCATAGTGAAAAGAAATTAACAAAACTCTATTGAAAAACCATATCATAAATCTTAAGCCACTTTAACTTTGTCATGTCAATAGCCTTTAGAACGCATCATTCTTTTGTAAAAGCAAACAAATTAGAACTCTCCAAAATCAATAAAGCACACTCCCTTGTCATCGTCAAATTGGAGAAAATTACTTCTTTTAAAGTTTCCTCTCACTCTAATACTACTTTTTGTTCAATTGGTATGAGTTTTTATTAGATCAAAATGGAAAAAAAAATTGATTTTCCCATTTCCATGGGAATTTCTTTGAAAACTACCGTAAATTAGGAAAGAAGAATATTTTTTTTTTCTTTTCATAATTCACAAGAGTTTTGAAATGTCAAATTCCGCTCTCTCTCTCCTCGTGGACATAGACTATGTTGGAAGCTTTGCATGGGGTCAATGCCTATGGGCGCCCATAATGGGTCGACCCGATGCGGACCCGCTTCCTCCTCCACCGCCTTAGGAAGAAGCTTTCAAAAGGTTCATGAAACTTGTTGAAGAAGCCTCAATGCATGCTATTTAAGAGCGTGCAGCTAGCGGGAGGAATCAATAAGAGAGAGTGTGAGAGAAATAGAGGATAGAGAGAGAGGTTCTCGAGCATGCAAAAGAGCATCCGAGGGTCTCTGTTTTTGGCACCCGAAAATAACTCCTCTGTGTTCTTCGAAAAGTTCTCCACAAGGAAATTGTCAAAGAGCTTGGATTGTGAGAAAATTACTTCTTTTAAAGTTTCTTCTCACTCTAAGACTACTTTTTGTTCAAACGGTATGAGTTTTTATTGGATCAAAATTGGAAAAAAAAATGATTTTCCCATTTTCATGGGAATTTCTTTGAAAACTACTGTAAATTAGGAAAGAAGAGTCTTTTTTTTTCTTTTCATAATTCACAAGAAGAGTTTTGAAATGTCAAATTCCTATCTCTCTCTCTCTGTTCGTGGACATGGACTATGTGGAAGCTCTGCATGGGGTCCATGAGGGTTGACCCGATCCGAACCCGCTTCCTCCTCCACCACCTTAGGAAGAAGCTTTTTAAAGGATCACATCTTTCTACCGCCATGGAATGAAGCTTGTTGAAGAAGCCTCAATGCATGCTATTTAAGAGTGTGCAGCTAGCATGAGGAAACAATAAGAGAGAGTGTTATAGAGACAGAGGATAGAGAGAGAGAGGTTCTTGAGCATGCAAAAGAGCTTCTGAGGGTCTCCGTTTTTGGCAAGAAAAAAAGACCTCTGTGTTCTTTAGAAAGTTGTTTGCAAGGAAATCGTCGAAAGACTTGAGTTGTGAGAAGAATGTGGTTTTCGTCCTGTGATTCCACACCGACCAGAGCATGTGATCCGACCCTTTGATCCAGACTCCACTACATTGTCAATCAAGATCGGGCAAGAGGTATTCCTTGTCTGATGTTCTGTGTGTAACCCAACACTGGTTTCAGAGTTTAGAATGATTGAATTCATGCTCATAACTGCCCTTGTCGGAATTTATGAAACCATGGAGCTGGAGCTCTGATGGTGGTTTCATCTAAACTTATTTTAACCTTACAAAACTTTGTATATATGTTCCTTGCATGAGAGTGAACCTTCATACAAATTTTTATGACAAGATTTAAACCAAAAATCTGATTTTGAATGCATGGCCAGTGGTTGTGTTTGTCAGATTTCTGCTACTTTTGTAATTCCTTTTTATGATGAATTGTTTGCATGTTGACAATCTTCTATGAAAGAGCTTTCCAACGGTATATTATGTACATGAAATGGTTTTCCGGTTTGAGCAAACATAAACCCAAACATGGCACCTTGAGCTTCCTTGTTTTGCATGTTCTGTGCATTTCAGAATTAAATGTGTACGTTAATTTTTGAATGCGGCATGTGAGAGTCACGTGTCAAGTGATGAATAATTGAAAAATAAAGGAAAATAGAGTGCCATGCCTAGAAGTCTGAGTGACTTTAGCCACCAAACCACGGCACTCGGTTGTGTTCAGAAGTCATGTGCATATGCATGTCTAGTTGCATATTTATTTGAAAAATGTCAAATATATGCATATTTATGCTATGTTTGCGGGATCTTTGCTCCGGTAGGAGTAAGAAATGGTTGAGTTGAGACTCTCGACTCTAAAATTTAGCATATATATATTGAAGTAAGTTTATTCAAATATTTTAGTTTTTAAGAGATGATTGGGGAGCTATACAAACTTTCGAGATTGTGTTATTTATATCTAGTAAATATTATTTTAATGATATATTATGACTAACGTATTCTATTGTTAATAAATATTTTGTGCTAATATCTATAGGTCTTATACAGAGGGAGAAAATAACTGTTACAATAAAAAACATCATGATCGAATTAAATAACAGTGAGAAACTGAACGGTGATAATTTCGATATTTAGCATCAAATAGTTCAATACATTCTTGAAGAACAAAAATGCTTGAAATCTCTACATCACACTATGAAAGAAGTAGAGTTTAGTGATACTCCAAAGTTTGGAAAAAGAAAAATAGCTACTTTCGCATTACGTTGTTGAGCTGTATGTAAGATATTCTATAGGTTGAGTTTGAGGTATATTAAACTGCACATGAAATATGAAATGTTGTGAAAGCAAAGTTTGGAGTGACTTTATCTACTAAGTTGAGACAACTTATATCAAGTTTAACACATATGTGAAAAAGTAACATTACTCGATGAAAATACATCTGCGAGAAATGTCAAATATAGTTAATGAGTTAAAGTCAGTTGGACATATATTGACTGATGAGCAACAGATACAAACTATCATTAGATCGCTTCTTCAAAGTTAAGAGCCGATTAAAATGAATATGACTGATAATCCTAATATTAAAACATTTGAAGATGTTAGGAGTCATATTGAATTGGAAGATAAGCGCTTGAACATAGCTAAATTTTTCGGACAGACTTATGTTGCTGAGTTCAGCTCAAAGAGGATTTCCAAAACGTGAAAAGAACAAGAAATTCTTCAAGAAAAAACATTCTGAATTTTAAGAAAACCCAAACTGATAATAGCAAGTGAAGTAAGCGTAGTGATGAAAAAAAAAAAGAATAAGAGCAATAAAGTATGTTATAATTATGACAAATTGGGGCACTATGCTGGTGAATATACTGAGTCAAGAAAGGTATTGCTTGAACTTTTTTTACATAATGTTTGTATTTCTAGCATTGTTATACTTGCTGAATTGAATTGACCATGTAGCTAAAGATAGAAAATCATTTATCAAATATTATCGAATCCCAGCTAATTCAAAGTGGATATATATATGAAACAATGTTTGGATTGCTGTAAAAATTATCGGCACTTGTAAATTGCTTTTTGAAGGTGGTTGCATCTTCCTCCTATATGATGTTTTGTATATACCAGATATTCGACGTAACCTAGTGTCAGTTATCGTTTTCATGCATTTGTTAATATGAAATTTTATAGTAATGTTGTACAAATTTATCTTGGCACTAATTATGTTAGTTTCACGCACCTTATGGATAATTTTCTTGTACTAGATATAGTACAAAATAATGAAAATCATGATAGTTGTTTTTCTTTAATTGTATCATCTAATGGTCATAATGTGGATATAAATAAGTGGCATGCTAGATTGAGCTATATTAGACAAGAAAGAATGCACAGCCTGGCTAAAGAGAGACTTTTGGGCAGTGTCTCAGAAGTCAACTTGTCAATATATAAGCATTGTCTAGCAAGAAAAGTAATGTGAAAACCATTTAGTAAGGGAACTAGAGTAGACTTTTTATTGCAATTGATCCATTTTAATATATGAGGTCCAATAAATCTGAGAACAAGGCATAGAGTATCCTATTTCATCACTTTTATCGATGATTTTAGTTGTTTTGGTTATGTTTATTTGATCTCTCATAAGTTAGAAGTATTGAATTGGTTTAGATTTATCTGAATTTGGTTGAGAATTAATTAAACAAACCAATTAAAATGATGAAGACAGATCGTGGACGTGAATATTTGTCAGATCAATTTAGAGATCTATGTGATGAAAAATAGATAGTTATACAGCTCACTATTCCTGGTACTCTGTAACAAAATGGTGTTACAGAAAGGAGAAATAGAATCTTGCTGGACATGGTTATATCAATGATGGTACAAGCGAATTTGCTTATCTACTATTGGGAAGATGATTTATTAACTATTGCATATATACTTAACGTGTGCCCTCTAAATCATTCACTTCCACTCCCTATGAACTTTGGACAGGTCGAAAGACTGATCTAGTGCGACCATAGAGTCTGTAGCATATATTCATGATGTAAACCATAAATATGGAAAATTGGACCCTAGAGGAAAGAAATGTATTTTTATCAAATATTTTGAATATTCAAAAGAATATGTGTTTATTGGGGAATACGAGAATGAAAGTGTAATTGAAATAGAATTGAGAGATGTCATATTCTTGAAAAATGAATTTCTATTGAAAGGTGAAATTGATAAGAATTTTACTTTATATGAAATGCGAGATCCCGATGGTATTGACATTTCAAGTGGTTCAACAGTGATGAATGATAAGATGATTCATTCTCTTGAATCTAGTGAGAGTGAAATTCCAGCAAATAATTCAATTTCACACGAAATTCAATTACGGAGAAGCACTCGTAAAAGTGTTCTCTATCGTCGTTTTGAGATTAAAGGAGAAACTTTTATAATAACTCCACTTGATGAAAGTGAGTCTAGAATAATTGAAGAAGCTATTTCATCAATTAATATAGCAGAATGAGAAAATGCAATTAAGAGAAAATGGAGTCTATAAAATCAAATCAAGTCTGGGATTTGGTTGATCCGCCTTCATAGCATAAGACTATTGGGAACAAATGGATTCTCAAAATCAAATGTAAGGCAGATAGATCTATTGAAAGATTTAAGACAAATTTGATTGCTAAGGGCTATACACAATAGGAAGATATAGATTATGAAGAGTTCTTTTCACCTGTTGTAAAGTTTGCTTTAATACACCTTATTCTTACTATTGTTCTCCATTTGGATCTTGAATTGTACCAAATGGATGTTAATTGCTTTTCTCAATGGAGAATTGGATGAAGAGACCTACATGAAGCCATAGGTTTCATTGTTAAAGCTTAGGAGCGCAAAGGTTACAGATTCTGAAAATAGATTTATGGTCTTAAACAATCATTCAAATATTACTTAAAATTTCATCAAGCCGTAGTTATTTATGGGTTTACGATAATTAAGGAGGACCATTGTATTTATATAAAGTAGTTAAAAAATAATTTTTGATATTGTTACTTTATGTGAATGATATCTTATTAGTTGGAAATAAGTTGGATATTATTATTACCATTAAATAATGGTTATCTTCAAATTTTAAAATGAAAAATATGAGTGAAACAACTTACATTCTTGATGTGAAAATCCAAAGAAATCATTTAGAGAAGTTTCTTTCTCTGTCGCATGAACCTTATATTTTGAAAATTCTGAAATAATTTCATATGCAAGATTACAAACCTATTGAAATACCAATTGCAAAAGGTGCAATCCTTAGTAAAGAAATGTATCCTAAGACTCCATAGGATTTGAAGTATGTGGAAAGAGTTCTATATACAAGTGCCATAGGGACTTTAATGTATGTCATGATGTACACTCATTCTGACATTTGCTATTTAGTTGGATTAGCAAATAGATATTAGTCAAATATTGGACCAGCTCATTAGCGAGCGGTAAAGAGAATATTAAGATATTTGAAAGATACCACCAATTGTGCTTTGTGCTATCAGGGTAGTGATCTATATTTGGTATGTTAATTGATGCAGATTGGAGTGGTGACCTGTATAAAAGAAAATCCATGTCTAGATATATATTCTTATTAAACAATGACGCCATATGTTAGAGTAGCAAAAAACAAACTTACATAGCATTATCCACTTTGGAGGCTGAGTTTGTTACATGTACAACAGCTATCCAAGAGGCTATTTGACTTAAAAGATTTATAGAAAATTTACGAATAATTGTCGATGCCTTAATACCTATAAGGATTAACTATGATAGTCGTGCGGCAATAGACTATACAAAGGATCCTAAATACCATGGCAGGACAAAAACAAATAGACACAACATATCATTTTGTGAGAGATATTATAACATAAAAAGAAGTAGTTTTACAACATGTATTTATGCATAAAATGGTTGCGGACCCTCTTACTAAACCAATCCCTAAAGATGTCTTTTTGTATCATGTTAAAACTCCGGAATTGCAAAAGTTATGATGAAATGTTGTATATATTAAGACAGTGGTGTAAAAATTTCATATTTATATACGAAAAAAATATGTGATATTTGTTATTTACATGTGATTTGTTATAAGCACTGATGAGTATGTCGCCATGTGTTAGCTCGACTCTCTCATACGAGTGACCGTCTCAAGCGCTGTGAGAGTGTGTTGAGATGAGACTTGTTTATGATCTTGATTTGTAAGTTGTTGAATAGTGTTAGTGAAATCAATATGGGTGTAATAATAGAAAAATAGTCTTGATATGAGTCAAGATGAGGTCTGAATGACAGACCGAACATGATAGCCCACAATCATGTAAGATTGGACAAAGGCTGGATGCGAGATTTTAATGAGGTACTTTGGATAGCGAGTATTGAAATCTCGGGTTAAGTGCTTCTGTGATAGAGTTTAAGTCAAGATCTATATGGTGATTTTATTATAAAATGAAAAGACATACGCTATTGTACAAATGGTACAGAGAGTTTACCATCGTAGCATATGTTTCATACTACATGTGCTAGAGACGATAGAAGAAGGAAAGTGAATGAGTTTTGACTATTTTATGAAAATCTCTGTCTTCTCACTACATAAGTTCCTTCAATTGTATCTTATATGACTTTTAACAATGTTACAAGATGATGAATAGATGTTTGCTATTTTGACATGTTTCTTATAATCATGTTTGATTTGATCTTCTGAAATGTATTGGGAAAGCAATTTATTTGTTATTGAGTGACGTGTGGGTAGAAGGAAGGCTATTTTGATTACACCTTTCATATGTATTTACTGGTTGACCAATTATGTTTCCTTTTAGAAGTTTAGACATAATTGTGAATGTATGATGAAACGTTGAAATCAAGTATAACCTTTAAGAGATTGTGTATACTTTAATGATGTAACAAAATGAGTTTCAAACACAATGAGATACAGAAATATTCTGTATATTTTTCTTCTAGGTTTTAGTCGATATATTATCCCTAATAGGTGTATGGTTTGGCTTCCCAAGTGAAGGTGGCATGCTCATAGGTCGCATAACTCATTTTCTTGTACGAAAACGATGATTTCGTAGAGTTGAATCTCGAGAAAGTTTGAACGGATTCATTATATCATGTGCGAGTGGGAGATGTTGGGAGCTCTGCATGGGGTCAATGCTTATGCGCGCCCATGATGGGTCGACCCCATCCAGACCTGCTTCCTCCTCCACTGCCTTAGGAAGAAGCTTTCTAAAGGATCATGTCTCTCTACCGCCATGGAATGAAACTTGTTGAAGAAGCCTCAATACATGCTATTTAAGAGTGCGTGGCTAGTAGGAGGAAGCAACAAGAGAGAGTGTGAGAGAAACAAAGGATAGAGATGTTCTCGAGCATGCGAAAGAGCTTCCGGGGGTTTCTGTTTTCAGCACACGAAAATAACACATCTATGTTCTTCGGAAAGTTCTTTGCAAGGAAATCGTCACAAGACTTGGGTTGTGAGAAGAGTGTGTTTTTTGTCCTGTGATTCCATACCGACCAAAGAACGTGATTCAACCCTTCAATCCGGATTCCATTGTGTTGTCAATCAAGATCGGGCAAGAGGTAGTTAATTTGGATTCCTTGTTTGATCTTCGTGTCATCCAATAGACTACAAAGGCAAACCACGTAAATTGCTTTGCTTTGTGTTCTTAAGTCTTAGAAATTGAAAGGTGCGACCACAATTATGGTGTATTTTTCAAAATTTTGAATCGTTGCAATTTTTCAGTGATCTAATTTATATGATTCGCACTTTGCCCCATTTTCTGGCAGAGGGAGAGCTTTGAAAAAGCAACTTTTTGGATGAACAATGATGATGTTGAAAGGGCTGATTGGAATTCTGATTCTGCAGATTTTTGAGGATTATGTGAAGCACTTCTGCAGCTATATTTTATTCCTCTACTACTATAATACACTAAAAATTTCAAAAGTGTTCTCTTTTGAAGAAAAGAACAAGAAGCTCCTATTCAAGCATAAAATTTTCCTTAATACAACATACAGCTTCTTAAATCTTGTGTCCCAAAATGCTTTCTTTTGTACCAAAATCCATTCGAATATGATACCATGTTAACCTACACTTTTGTTCACATAGTGCAAAAAACACTTTATGCTACGGATACTTTCCCCATGCCTAAAATTTCACTTGACAACACATAATCCAACAACATTCCCAAATTTTTTTATGCCCTCCTTGATTATAGGTGCACTTAGAAAAAGGGACTATGCTATTCATCAGGGTTAAATTAACCCTGATTTATGAGTGAGTGTCACACACAAAAATTGATTGCATAACAAAGTGTGCAACAATTAATAAAGAGGAGTGATTAGGTTTTGCAAATTCGGAATGCTAGTTGCAGATGTTGAACTTAGATTCCCCTGTACGTCATCATCCAAATTCCACAATCCATCCCACAAAATGTCCTCATCATTTGATGACTCTGTGGCAGAACCAGAGACATCCCCACTTCTTGGAGTACTATAGTAAAAAAACCCTTGTTCTTCAGTTCCAACATCTGAGTATGCTGCATAAGCCATCTCATGCCTCATGTGAGAAATAGGCACGCTAGTATCATTTTCATCAAGCCATGACATGATTCTTTTCATGTCTACTTGATTCATTTGTTGTTGTTGCTGCTGCTGCTGATGTTGCTGCAGCAGTTGTTGTTGTTGCTGAAGTTGTTGAAACTGTTGCTTTCTTGGAAGGCGAGCTTTTGCCTTTTCTGAGGTGGTATCATTTGATGCTTTCCCCTTTTTCTTGAAATGAGTCCTCCAGTAGTTCTTGATCTCGTTGTCAGTACGTCCGGGCAAGCTCCTGGCTATGGTGGACCACCTTCATTGGAGTGATGAATATGATGAGCACTTTATTTATGCAATATAAGTACCATTGTTTAATAGACTTTGTGGAGTTCAAATGATTATTAGTACCTGTTTCCCCATCTAGCATGTAACTCCAGGATTATATTCTCCTCATGTGGGGTTATTTGTCCCCTTTTAAGGTCTGGCCTCAAATAATTGACCCATCTCAGTCTGCAGCTTTTCCCATTCCTATTTAGCCCTGCAGAGCCCAAAAACTTGATCAAATCTTGTTGGGAGTTCAATGGAGTGGCTCCAAAAACTCAAACTATGGTATTGATTACTATTTCTGTAACTTAGAAAACTTGAACAAGTCCCCTTGCCTATGCTTAAAGACAAAACTGAAGTAAATGTTATATTAATTTGGAACCAGGAAAAAGAAAATGGCCACATGGAATTTAATGCAAGAAAAGGAAAAATACCTGCAAGTCTAGCAACAGAGTTCCATCTTCCTTCACCATGCAATTTGACGTACTCAATTAGCAACCTATCTTCTTCAGCAGTCCAAGGACCTTTCCTCCAACCCCCTTCTGTACCTCCCCAACACATGAGTCCTGCCATCACCTCCAAAGACACAAAAGAAAACTACAAAATATTCCTATGTTTTAGAAACTTGATGAATATGATTAGGTAAGGCTTGTCTTCCTAATCTTGTGACATTTAAGGTTAATGCTCCCTCTGTATTTATACCAGCACATGACCTCCTACATTGTTCCATCAGTCCATTTTTATGTCCCTTTCAAAATCATCCTTTATCTGTCCCCTACTAGGTACCGTGATGTTAAAAAATTTGCCGACCCCTACCTATTTCTCCACAAAAGTTGCAAAAGGTATTAGCACCAGTAATAAGGGTATATCGCATCCTGGTGATCAAAATGTGATTCCCATAGAGCCATTGTAATTTGCAGACCTCTGTGATCTATTATTAAAACCAGATAGGGTTATTTGTGGAAAACGAAGGATTGTTGAGACATAGGTGACATGTTTTAACGAGGATCATATCTAATAGATTATATATTAAGTTGATGCCAAAGTGTGACTAATAAATATATGAGAATCCCATGTCCGAAGGCCACGTATCAGAGCAACTTATAGCCCTCAAGCAATCTCTTGAAAATACTCAAACTGGGTGGTTGATTTTTTTAGTCGAAAATTACTAGGAGGCCAATAGTTGTTAAGCAGGTGTTGATTGGCTTACTTGTTAAGGAAAGTGATGAATGATAATCTCCATTAAATCTTAATTAAATAAGGTTTAGTGGATTCCTCATTGGGTATTAAAGATTAAACTATGTTAAGGGCCTTGATTGCTTTGATACGTCATTAGGGGACAGGTGGTCGTTTTGATTGTGAAAGAATTTTAGCATTAATGAGTTTTAACTCAATTTGTATCTCTATCTTCCCCTGATTTGAGTTTCAAAATGAAATAAAAAAAAGATTTGAGCAAGCCCTTTTGATTTGTATATATATATTTTTTTGAGACCATTGGTTCTCTCTCTCTCTCTCTTTTTTTTTTCTCTATTTTAAGCTAAGAGCTAATTAGAATAGATCCGAAAACCGTCGGTCCAAACATGTGTTTAAAAGAAAATGAGGAGGGGCCAGAGAAGTTTGTTTCAACACAAATCAAAACCTCCGCCACTAAACTAATACTATCTAATGATATTTACTTTTTTTTTTCTTTTTAAAAGAATAATCTAATAATCATAATTCTTTTTTTTCAATATGATCTGAGATTCAAATTTTATATAATTAAAAAAAAAAATGAAACAAGGACCATGATTGAGAGAGAGACCCAAGGACCATGCATGGTAGAGAGAGAGAGAGAGACCCTTCTATTTATGTGGCGCCAATTGGAACCAGTTGCATGGAAGTTGGTACACTAAAGGACCATGGTACACTTATATTCCGTACGGATGTGGGAACATGAGAGGAAAAAACCATGTCATTTGTTTCTCCCTCCCCAATGCCCCAAATCACTTGATCGGAGTTTGTTTTTTCCGATTTATTATTTTTCTATTTCTTTAAGGTAGTGTGAGAGATAAGATTGAGAATGGGGAGGAACATCAAATCAAATCAAAGTGATTAAGATTAAAAGCCAGCACAAGTACAAAGCTCTCTCGCATGCGGTTTCATGCTCCACTCCTTTTTTGTTTTTATTTCTTAGCTGTCTGTCCTTTCTAAAGTAAATTAAGATTTACAAGTTTAGAGGTAACCCCACAATTATTCTATTATTTATTCTTTTTGTTTGAGAATTTCTAACGTTACCATTACTAATCTTGCTTCTAGAACTTTGTCATTGTTAATCCCCATCTCCATTTCCAATAAACTATGTCCTTCAAACTGCCTAGATTAGGGATAATTTAATTGGAGTAAAAAGTGAAATATAAATTAAAAAAAATAAAAATAAAAAAAATAAGAAATTTTACAAGGGAAGTAAAAGTGAGATGTAACCATTTTTCTTCTTATTAAGAAATCATTTTCACCCTAAACTAGAGGAAAATAGAACGAAATAAAATTTTTAAACCATTTTATCTTTGTTCTTTTTTAATATTTACGAAATTTTCTATTATCTTTTACTATTATAATTTTATTTAATATGAAGCAATAAAATTTATTTTTTTATCAATTTTATTGGATAAATTATTTTTTTCTAATTTTACTTTTTTAACTTTTTTACATTAATATTCTAATTTTATTTAATACAAAATAATAATGAAAATAATTTATAAAAATAAGAAAAATATATTAAATAACTATTTTTTAAAAGAAAATATATTTTTTGAAAAATATTTTAATATAAAAAATAAAAAAATTATGTGGTAAAAATATTAAAAATATTATTTTACAAGGGTATAATAGTAAATATATTATTAATTTCTTCCACTTTTAATTATAACCAAATTTTAAAAAATATCACTTATTTTCTTCATTTTCATCTCTACCAAACAAAAATGAAGAAAATGTATTTACTTTTATCAAGTGGAATAAATCTCCCCCTTCCTCTCCCTCTTCTCCTCCGTGAACCAAATTTACCCTTAGTCTAGATTCTTACAATGCAATTAAAAAAAATAATAATAAAACTTGAAACTAGATTTTAATTGTACTAAAATTGGAGAATTTTAAATTTGGGTAAAAATCCTTTCATTTTTTTTATAACGAAAATGCATTTAGATGGGAGTAAAACTAAAAAAATTATATATATTAGGAGCGAAATATAAAATGTAGAAGAGATGAAAATTGCATTATAGGGCAAAGGTTGCCAAAAATTCTAATTTTGAAGTAACAAATAGGTATTTTAAAGGTTTTTAGTGAATTTTTGAGATTTTAGCAGCATTTGTTAAATATAATTACTCTAACTTATGATTTCGCCCCTCTATTTAGGTGTTTTTTTAAAAGAAAATTACAATTTTAAAAGGAAAGTAATGTGACACCTTTTGAGTAACTATTTTTCTTTTCAAATATTAGAATTATAAAATAATTTTGCTTTCTAACTTTACCATATGATATTTTAGAAGAACAACGTTGATTAGTTTAGTGAGAAGGGCGCCGATACCCCTTTAATTATATTCGGGTTCAACTCGTTATGAGAACGAAAAAAATCATGCTGAGAGATCCGTCCCCGATTAGGGTTCGATTATGGATCGATCCAAAATAATTAGAATAAAACTCCAGATACTAAGTGGTGGCTTCAAACCAAAGCACCAAAAAAATATATATATGATATTTAAGAGGGTATAGACGTTATGTTAGAGAATAAAGAGTTTTTGTTTCTAGTGGTATTTTTCTATTCTTTCGGGTTTTCATACCGAAAAATCAAGCCAATGATTATGATCCATATCAATGAGATTGCAAGCAAGATTTTTATTTAATAAAGAGAATATGAATTTGAATCTATAATGTAAATTGCTTTGATTTCTGAAACACAAGTCCCTTTGGTTTGTTCTTTGTCCTCTTTATCCTTTTGTTCCTTTTGATTTTCGGCTGGCTTGCTTCTCAAGCAAATCCCCTCGAATTATTCATAAAGTGCACATTTCCATTTTTTGTATTCAAGAATCAGGCCCACGTTTTAAGAAATAGGAGGAATGTTAGAATATTGAATTGGGAAAATCATAATTTACCCAAACTGGATTGATAATGATACCCCCGAATTTTCAAACATGGCAACCTCCGCCTTCATGGTTTCTTATTGACAATTTACCTTGTCTTCACTAATTTCCTCCTTTCTTAATTTTTCTGGCTCTATTTTATATCATTTGATCTCCGATCATTCAATATTTAGAGTTTTATTTTAATTAATTTAGATTGATATATTATCAAATCTTTTTAAAAAAAAGGTTTTTCAATGTGATATTTTCATTTTTAAAATAAAAAATTTAATTAAAAGATCACAGTACCCTATACACTATGTCAACCAAACGTTTATATATCTTACATCTATCTATATTATACAATAATATTAATCGATTTTTTTTTTTAATTTTTAGGTATATATATATATATATATATACACGAACAAATGTGTAAAAATCCAAAAAGTAATTAAGGAATGTACACCAGTTTCTCTCAAGTCTCATCAATTAGATCTTCTGAGAGATAAGACAGATCGAAAAGTTTATATTATTTTCATTATCTTTCGCCGACCAGACAAGGACCAAAACATTTGGGATTGGTTCGAGGGAGCAACATCGAAGTGTCAATAATTGTACTCAGATCTTTTTGTGCTTGTGACGATATTACGTGCACCAAACACGTTTGAGAAAATGTTTCAAAAAGATCCTAACTAGATTTGCTTATCACAAAGGGCTTGACCATACCAATTGGAAACCCGATTTGGTCTGAGGGTACTGGGGTTGAGTTCGTTTTGGTCAGATCAAATTTGCGGAATTGATAATTCCATGAGATGGCATCTTAATTTTTTTTATTCATTAAGAGGGTTATTGAGTTTTTTTATTTTTTAGGTGCTCGGATATAAAAGCCATCATTCAGACTTTATATCAATTAATCTGGATCAATTCGCGAACAGATCCTCTTTTTGAGAAATCTTTCAACGTGATTTTTTTTTTCATACTAAATCAAATCTAGACATAATTAAGAGATCTCAGCATCCATTTTCCACTAAACCAACCAACCTTAGTATTAACAGGGCTATTGAGTTATACCTTCAAAACTATACAAAATCTAAAATTACTATTAAAACTCAAATCTACTCTACTAAAAGAAATTATTCAATGTACAATTGTTAAATTGTGTCTGTTTGTGCAATTAATTTTTATTTTACATTCTTAAATTTTTCTTTTTTTTAATATAATTAATTGGTATTCAAAATCATATTTCAATTAATTCAATTCAAATATTAACGAATTCAATTTAAAGGGAGCTCTTTTAGCATAGTTTTTTTTCTAAGTTTCAAATTTAAAATTTAATAAAAAGACTTTATATTTTTATCTATAAGACTGACTATCCGTATGTTATTTTAAAATTTTTCTATTGTCCTTAGAGAATTCAACGAAATAAGTTAAATGATATTTTCTTTCCTGATATTCCATTTAGAAGTGATTGGCTATGTATAGAATTGATATCACAACTTAATACTATGATGACCAATATCAACATCAATTACTATTGCATTACACACTCTTTAGAGAAAAATCAGTCAAAGGTTCATTCTCGGGAGGGACATCATTTCTATGAAAAGAGCATAGCATCAACCCTTCTAAGTGCAAGATACAATTTTGACTTGCCCTTAAAACCTAGGGGATAGGCCAGTCAAGAATCTTTGCAAAATGCCCACAATACAATCTTTGAAGAACATAAGAAGTGCCAAAAAGTTTGACTCAAGTCCTCGGGATAATAGAAATTTTTGTAGGCAGTCATGGGCTGGTAAAAAGAGAGAGATGGTGATAAACTTTAAGCAACTGGAAGAGCAAAGTGGATTCTAATTCGAAGTTATATCAATTCGATATCTCATGGTTTGCTTTGACCCCACCTGTCATATCCTCGTGAAACATGACCAAAATATCTTTTGCTTCCTTGGTTCTACTTAGTTACCCAAAGCTAGGGTGTTTCATCTTTCAGTGTAACATTTGCCTTTTAAGAATAAGATCACCTTTGTATAAAATAATTATATATGTATTAACATGAACAAGTTTTTTTTTTTTTTTTTTTTTTTTTAATGGGGTCACAAAAATTTTAAAAATACGGACACTCACGAAAATTCGAATACTAGATCTAAAAAAACACTTAAGTAAGAGTTATTTACCATTGTCCCTCAGGAATAGTTCAAATAGTAGAGTCTCCCTACTTCCATTCTCTCTTTTTTTATTCGATCCCAGACTAGCTAAAGAGAGACTTTTAGGCAATATCTCAAAACTAAACTTGTCAATATTTGTTTAGTAGAAAAAGCAATGAGAAAGCCATTTGGTAAGGGAACCAGAGCAGACCTTCTATTACAATTAATCCATTCTGACATGTGTGGTTCAATGAATGTGAGAGCAAATTATGGAGTATCCTATTTCATCACTTTCATCGATGATTTTAATCGTTTTGATTATATTTATTTGATCTCTCATAAGTCAGAAGTATTGAATTAATTTAGACTATATCTGAATTTGGTTGAGAATTAATTAAACAAAATGATTAAAAAAATGAGAATAGATCGTGGACATGAGTATCTGTCAATCAATTTAGAGGTCTATGTGATAAAAAATGGATAATTAGATATCTCACTATTCTTGGTATGGTGTTGCAAAAAGGAAGAATAGAACATTATTGGACATGGTTAGATTAATGATGGCATAATCGAATTTGCTGATCTCCCATTGGTAAGATACTTTATTGACTACTACGTACATATTTAATCGTGTATTCTCTAAATCAGTCATTTTTACTCCCTATAAACTTTGAACAGGTCAAAACCCTAATCTAAATGGTTTGTGACTTTGGGGGGTCAGTGGTTTATGTTCATAATCTAAACTATAAATATGAAAAATTGGGTTTCAAAGGAAAGAAATATATTTTCATCAAATATTTTGAATATGAAAAAGAATAAGTGTTTATTGAGAAACACGAGAATGGAAATATAATTGAAATATAATCAAGAGATGTTCTTGAAAAGTGAATTTCTATTAAAATGTGAAATTGATAAGAATCTTACTTTATATGAAATGTGAAATTCTGATGGTATTGATATTCCAAGTGAGAGTGAAATTAGTGAGTAAGAAATGATGAGATGATTCATTCTCTTAAATCTAGTGAGAGTGAAATTCTATCAAATGATTTAATTTCATAGGAAATTTAATTGCGGAGAAGCACTCATAAAAGTGTTCCCCATCATCGTTTTGAGATTAAAAGGAAAATTTTTGTAGTAGCTCCACTTGATGAAAATGAGTCTAGAATAATTGAAGAGACTATTTCATCAATTAATAAAGTAGAATGAGAAAAGGTAATAAAGAGAAAATGGAGTCTATGAAATCTAACAAAATTTGGGATTTGGTTGTTCTGCCTTCAGAGCATAAAGCTATTGGGAACAAATAAATTCTCAAAATCGAACATAAGACGGATGAATCTATTGAAAGATTGAAGACAAATTTGGTTGTTAAAGGCTATATCCAAGAGAAAGATATAGATTATGAAGAGTTCTTTTCGTCTATTATAAAGTTTGTTTTAATACACCTTATCCTTACTATTGTTGTCTATTTGGATCTTGAATTATACCAAATGGGTGTTAAACTATTTTTCTTAAAGAAAAATTGGATGAAGAGATTTACATGGTGTAACCCGTAGGTTTCATTGTTAAAAATGAGGAGCGCAAAATTTGCAGATTTCGAAAATAGATTTATGGTCTCAAACAATCATCAAGATAATGTTATTTAAAATTTCATTGAGCCGTAATTACTTATGGGTTTTCGATAATTGAGGAGGACTATTGTGTTTATATAAAATAGTTAGAAGATAATTTTGCAATATTGTCACTTTTTGTGGATGATATCTTATTAACTAGAAATAACTTAGATATTATTATTGCTATTAAATAGTGGTTATCTTTAAATTTCAAAATGAAAAATATGGATGGAGCAACTTACATTATTGATGAGAAAATCCAAAGAAGTCATTGAGAAGAGTTTCTTACTCTGTCGCAGGAACCTTATATTTTGAAAATTTCGGAACAATTTCATATACAGAATTGTAAATCTATTGATACACCAATTGCAAAAGGTGAAATCCTTAGTAAAGAGACATGTCTTAAAACTCCACAAGATTTGAAATATATGGAAAGAGTTCCATATAAAAGTGTTATAGGGACTTTAATATATATCATGATATGCACTCGTCCTGACATTTGCTATGCAGTTGGATATATAAGTAGATATTAATCAAATCCTGGACCAACTTATTTGTGATCGATAGAAAGGATATTAAGATATTTGAAAGATACCACCAATTATGCTTTATGCTATCAGGGCAATGATATACATTTGGTAGATTACACTGATGCAAATTGGAGTGGTGACTTGGATGAAAGAAAATTCACATCTGGATATGTGTTCTGACTAAATAACAGTGTCATATCTTATATAAGTAAGAAACATACTTGCATAATATTATCTACTATGGAGACTGAGTTTGTTGCACGTAAAACAGCTATCCAAGAGGCTATTTGGCTTAAAAGATTTTTAGAAAATTTACAAATAATTGTCATTACCTCAATGCCTATAAGAATCAACTATAATAGTTGAGCAACAATAGTCTATACAAAGGATCGTAAATACCATGACAGGACGAAAACATACATACACAAAATATCATTTTGTAAAAGATATTATAGAAGTGGTTTTACAATATGTATCTACGCATAAGATGGTTGCAGACCCTCTTACTAAACCAATCCCAAAAGATGTCTTCTTGTATCATGTTAAAACTTTGGAATTGTATAGATTGTGATGAAATATTGTATATAATGAAACAGTGATGTAAATATTCCATACTTATATATGAGAAAAATATGTGATATTTTATATTTACATCTGATTTGTTATTAATACTGATGAGTATGTCGTCATACCTTAGGTCAACTCTCTCATACGAGTAACCATATCAAACATTGTGAGAGCGTATTGAGATCAGATTTATTTATAATTTTGATTTGTGAGTTGTTGAATAATGCTAGTGAAATCAAGAAGGGTTTAATATTAGAAAAATAGTTTTAATATAGTCAAGATGAGACCTGAATGATAGATCCAATATGATAACCCACAATTATGTAAGCCTGGATAAAGGCTGGATGTGAGATTTGATAAGGCACTTCGGACAGCGAACTATTGAAATGTCAAGCTAAGTGCTTGTGCGATAGCATTTGAGTCAAAATCTGTATGGTGATTTTATTATAAAACGAAAAGACGTACGCTTTTGTAGAAATGGTACTGAGAGTTTAGTACTATAGCAATTATTTCATACCATATGTGCTAGAGATGATCGAAGATGGAAAATGAGTAAGTTTTGATTATTTTATAAAAATCTCTGTCTTCTCACTGTATGAGTTCCTTCAATTGTGTCCTATATGACTTTTGACAATATTACAAGGTGATGAATAAATGTTTGCTATTTTGATATGTTTCTTATGATCATGTTTGATTCGATCTTTCGAGATATGTTGGAAAAGTAATTTATTGTTATTGAGTGACATGTAGGCGAAAGAAAGGCTACTTTGATTACATGTACTCACTGGTATGTTTTTTTTTAAAAGGTTGAAACATAATTGTGAATGTATGATGAAACATTGAAATCAATTCTAACCTTTAAGAGAAAGAATATATTTTGATGTTGTAACAAAATGAGTCTCGGGCATAACAAGACAGAGATATTCTATACATTTTTCTTCTGGGTTGTAGCCACTATCTTATCTCTAATAGGTGTATAGCTTGGCCTCTCAAGTGTAGGTGGCAGTTTATAAGTCACACGACTCATTTTCTTGTATGAAAATAATGATTTCGCAGAGATAAATGTTGAGAAAACTTGAATGGGTTCATTACATCATGTGTGAGTGGAAGATGTTGGGAGCTTCTGCATGGGGTCAATGCTTATAGGCGCCATGATGGGTCAATCCAATCCGGACTTGCTTCCTCCTCCACCGCCTTAGGAAGAAGCTTTTTAAAGGATCACATCTGTCTACTGCCATGGAATGAAACTTGTTGAAGAAACCTCAATGCATGCTATTTAAGAGTGTGTGGCTAACAAGAGGAAACAACAAGAGAGTGTGAGAGAAACAAAGGATAGAGAGAGAGGTTCTCGAGCACGAAAAAAAGCTTCCAAGGGTCTCTATTTTGGCACATGAAAAGAACACCTCTGTATTCTTCAGAAAGTTCTCTACAATAAAATCATCAAAGGACTTGTGTTGTGAGAAGAGTGTAGTTTCCGTCATATAATTCCACATCATCCGAAGCATGTGATTCAACCCTTCAATTCAGATTCCGCTGTGTTGTGAATCAAGATCGGGCAAGAGATAATTAATTTGGATTCATTGTCTGATGTTCTGTGTCATCCAATAGACTACAAAGGCAAACCACGTAAATTGCTTTGCTTTGTGTTCTTAAGTGAAATTGAAGGATGCGACCACAATTATGGTGTATTTTTCAAATTTTTTAATCGTTGCAATTTTTCAGTGATCTAATTTATATGATTCGCACTTTGCCCCATTTTCTGGCAGAGGGAGAGCTTTGAAAAGGTAACTTTTTGGATGAACAATGATGATGTTGAAAAGACTGATTGGAATTCTGATTCTGCAGATTTTGAGGATTATGTAAAGCACTTCTGCAGCTATATTTATTTCCTCTACTACTATAGTACACTAAAAATTTCAAAAGTGTTCCTTTTTGAAGAAAAGAACAAGAAGCTCCTATTCAAGCATAAAATTTTCCTTAATACAACATACAGCTTCTTAAATCTTGTGTCCCAAAATGCTTTCTTTTTGTACCAAAATCCATTCGAATATGATACAATGTTAACCTACACTTTTGTTCCCATAATACAAAAAACACTTTATGCTACGGATACTTTCCCCATGCCTAAAATTTCACTTGACAACTCATATATCCAACAACATTCCCAAATTTTTTTATGCCCTCCTTGATTATAGGTGCACCTAGAAAAAGGGACTATGCTATTCATCAGGGTTTAACCCTGATTTATGAGTGAGTGTCACACAAAAATTGATTGCATAAAAAAGTGTGCAACAATCAATAAAAAGAAGTGATTAGGTTGTGCAAATTCGGTATGCTAGTTGCAGATGTTGAACTTAGATTCCCCAGCATATCATCATCCAAATTCCACAATCCATCCCACAAAATGTCCTCATCATTTGATGACTCTGTGGCAGAACCAGAGACATCCCCACTTGTTGGAGTACTATAGTAAAAAAACCCTTGTTCTTCAGTTCCAACATTTGGGTATGCTGCATAAGCCATCTCATGCCTCATGTGAGGTGAAATAAGCACTCTAGTATCATTTTCATCAGGCCATGACATGATTCTTTTCATGTCTACTTGATTCATTTGTTGTTGTTGCTGCTGCTGCTGCTGCTGCTGCTGCTGATGTTGCTGCAGCAGTTGTTGTTGTTGCTGCTGAAGTTGTTGAAACTGTTGCTTTCTTAGAAGGCAAGCTTTTGCCTTTTCTGAGGTGGTATCACTTGATGCTTTCCCCTTTTTCTTGAAATGAGTCCTCCAATGGTTTTTGATCTCGTTGTCAGTACGTCCGGGCAAGCTCCTGGCTATGGCGGACCACCTTCATTGGAGTGATGAATATGATGAGCACTTTATTTATGCAATATAAGTACCATTGTTTAATAGACTTTGTGGAGTTCAAATGATTATTAGTACCTGTTTCCCCATCTAGCATGTAGCTCCAGGATTATATTCTCCTCATGTGGGGTTATTTGTCCCCTTTTAAGGTCTGGCCTCAAATAATTGACCCATCTCAGTCTGCAGCTTTTCCCATTCCTATTTAGCCCTGCAGAGCCCAAAAACTTGATCAAATCTTGTTGGGAGTTCAATGGAGTGGCTCCAAAAACTCAAACTATGGTATTGATCACTATTTCTGTAACTTAGAAAACTTGAACAAGTCCCCTTGCCTATGCTTAAAGACAAAACTGAAGTATATGTTATATTAATTTGGAACCAGGAAAGAGAAAATGGTCACATGGAATTTAATGCAAGAAAAGGAAAAATACCTGCAAGTCTAGCAACAGAGTTCCATCTTCCTTCACCATGCAATTTGACGTACTCAATTAGCAACCTATCTTCTTCAGCAGTCCAAGGACCTTTCCTCCAACCCCCTTCTGTACCTCCCCAACACATAAGTCCTGCCATCACTTCCAAAGACATACAAGAAAACTACAAAATAATCCTAAGTTTTAGAAATTTGATGAATATGATTAGGTAAGGCTTGTCTTCCTAATCTTGTGACATTTAAGGTTAATGCTCCCTCTGTATTTATACCAGCACATGACCTCCTACATTGTTCCATCAGTCCATTTTTATGTCCCTTTCAAAATCATCCCTTATCTGTCCCCTACTAGGTACCGTGATGTTAAAAAATTTGCCGACCCCTACCCATTTCTCCACAAAAGTTGCAAAAGGTATTAGCACCAGTAATAAGGGTATATCACATCCTGGTGATCAAAATGTGATTCCCATAGAGCCATTGTAATTTGCAGACCTCTATGATCTATTATTAAAACCAGATAGGGTTATTTGTGGAAAACAAAGGATTGTTGAGACATAGGTGACATGTTTTAACGAGGATCATATCTAATAGATTATATATTAAGTTGATGCCAAAGTGTGACTAATAAATATATGAGAATCCCATGTCCGAAGGCCACGTATCAGAGCAACTTATAGCCCTCAAGCAATCTCTTGAAAATACTCAAACTGGGTGGTTGATTTTTTTAGTTGAAAATTACTAGGAGGCCAATAGTTGTTAAGCAGGTGTTGATTGGCTTACTTGTTAAGGAAAGTGATGAATGATAATCTCCATTAAATCTTAATTAAATAAGGTTTAGTGGATTCCTTATTGGGTATTAAAGATTAAACTATGTTAAGGGCCTTGATTGCTTTGATACGTCATTAGGGGACAGGTGGTCGTTTTGATTGTATGGTCATGGAAGGATTTGAGCAAGCCTTTTTGAATAATAAAAAGATTAAATGAATAATCGTGTACAACAGTTCTAACAAATGTGTCAATAACGTAAATAAAGTATGTGTGAAAACAAGACGCAAGAGTTACAAAGATTTGTGAAATGAATGGAGCACCGAAAACTTATAATATAAATTAGTTTTCTAAATTATAAAATACAAATAAAAGAAGAGAAAAAATAAGTTGCATCAAACTACTTCAATGGACATAACTTAAAATTGTGTCCTCTGTCCCCAAAAGATAGTTTAATAGTCATAATTTTTCTCCGTAACCTGAAAATCTTCTTTGTGTAACAAAAAAAAAAAAATTGTGTCCTCTCATGTTTGAAGGCATTGAAGAATAAATTGTGTACAATTTTTTTCAATAGACATAACTTTTTAAATAAAAAGTTATGACCTATGTTTTCAGGGGCAGTTCAATGGTATCAGCTCCTCTCTTGATCCTTGATCTGGGATTTGATTCATGCTGTAATAATAAAAAAAAAAAAGTTATAACCTATTGGTAACTACTTGATAATTTCTTCTTTCAAAAGGGTGACCGGACCACTTGCATTTCAAATAGATCTCAAAACAAGAGCAAAACGTAGATTAAAAAAAAAAAAAAAATCTCTTCTCTTTCCTCTTATTTCTAACTTCTATTCTTAAATATTCATAGGTTATAACTATTGAATTGTTAATTCAAAGTTTTGTTGTAGGTTTTATTGTATTATTTTAACATTTTAAGAACAAAATTATATATTTACTTCAAAATTTTTCAAAATTCAATATTCATATCTTCTAAAAGTTATAATTTTTAGCATAAAATTATGAAAATTCCAATTATTTATAAATTCAATAAATAATTATAATAGATTGAGTATTTAAAAAACTCTATTATAATAAATAAAACAATATAAAAATAAAAATTTATATATATATTTTAAAATCAAATTATTATTTATATTTCTAATATTCAATTTTTTTTCGTGTTAAAAGTATAATTCTTAGTTTCACGAAAATGAACTTTTAGAGCAGATGATCATCGCAAAGAGGGAAACAAGGACTCTCCCTTAGCACAGTTCAAACGATCTTGTTTTTTTATTTTTATTTTTATTTTTTTGATTTAATTTTATTTGATTATATTTTTTTAAATAAAAATAAGAGAGAGAAATAAAGAATTTTTTTGATATCTTATTTTATTTTTAAAAGAATAATCTAATAATTATAATTTTTTTTTTAACTCTATGATTTGATATTCAAATTTTATATAATTAAAAAAAAAAAAAGAGTAAAACAAGGACCATGATTGAGAGAGAGACCCTTCCATTTACGTGGCGCCAATTGGAACCAGTTGCATGGAAGTTGGTACACCTAAGGGCCGTGGTACACTTATATTCCGTACGGATGTGGGAACATGAGAGAAAAAAACCATGTAATTTGTTTCTGCCTCCACAAACATATTAATGACCCAAATCACTTGATCGGGGTTTGTTTTTTCCAATTTATTATGTTTTCTACTTCTTTAAGGTATTGTGAGAGATCAGATTAAGAATTGGGAGCAACATCAAATCAAATCAAAGTGATTAAGATTAAAAAAGCTAGCAAAAGTACAATGCTCTTTCGCATGCGGTTTCATGCTCCACTTCTTTTTTGTTTTTATTTCTTAGCTGTCTGTCCTTTTTAAAGTAAATTAAGATTACAAGTTTAGAGGTAACCCCACAATTATTCCATTATTTATTCTATTTGTTTGAGAATTTCTAACGTTACTATTACTAATCTTGCTTCTAGAACTTTGTCTTTGTTAATCCCCATCTCCATTTCCAAAAAACCATGTCCTTCAACCTGCCTAGGTTATGAGTGATTTGGTTGGGATAAAAAATGAAAGGAAAAGGAAAGAGAAAATAAAAATAAAGAAAAATGAGAGATTTTTTTTTTTATTTGTTATAACATGAATCAAATCTCAGATCACGGGATCAGGAGAAGGAGGTTGTTGCCTTGAAGGGAAAATAAGAGATTTCACTTGAGGGAAAAGTGGAGGAGAAGTAAAAGTATGGTGTAATTCCTTTTTCTTCCTATTAAGAAATCATTTCCGTCCTAAAGTGGATGAAAATGAAAGAAATTAAAATTTTTGAACGATTTTATCCTTATTTTTTTTATATTTACGAAATTATCGATTATTTTTTACTATTACAATTTTATTTAATATAAAGTAATAAAATTTAATTTTTTTATCAATTTTATTAGACATTATTTTTTTCTAATTTTATTTTTTTTTTTACTTTTTTACATTAATATTATAATTTTAGTTAATACAAAATAATAATGAAACTAATTTATAAAAAATAAGAAAAATATATTAAATAACTATTTTTAAAAGAAATTATATTTTTAGAAAAATATTTTAAATAAAAAAATAAAAAAATTATGTGATAAGAAATATTAAAAATATTATTTTACAAGGTTATCATAGTAAATATGTTATTATTTCCTTTCACTTTTTATTCCAACCAAATCTAAAAAGGTACCACTCATTTTCTTCCTTTCCATCCTTACCAAACAAAAATGAAAGAAATGCATTTACTTCCATCGGGTGAAGTAAATCTCCCCATTTCCCTCCCTATTCTCTTTCGCGAACCAAATTTATCCTTAGTCTATATTCTTACAATACATTAAAAAAAAAAAAAAAAACCTTGAAACTAGATTTTAATTGCACTAAAATTGGAGAATTTTAAATTTGGGTAAAAATCCTTTCATTTTTTTTTTTACGAAAATGCATTTAAATGGGAGTAAAACAAAAAATTATATTAGGAGCAAAATATAATATATAGAAGAGATGAAAATTGTTTTATAGGGCAAAGGGTGCCAAAAATTCTAATTTTGGAGTAACAAATAGGAATTTTAATAATTTTTAGTGAACTCTTGAGATTTTAGCTGCATTTGCTAAAAATATTTACTCTGACTTACGATTTCGCCCCTCTATTTAGGTGTTTTTTTTTAAAAAAAAAAAAATTACAATTTTAAAAGCAAAGTAATGTGACACCTTTTGAGCAACTATTTTTCTTTTCAAATATTAGAATTATAAAATAATTTTGCTTTCTAACTTTACCATATGATATTTAAGAAGGTGCAAACATTATGTGAGAGAATAAAGAGCTTTTGTTTCTAGTGTTATCTTTCTTTCTTTCTAAAGAGCTTTTGTTTATGGTGTTATCTTTTTTTTTTTTTTCTCTATTTTTTGGTTCAACGGGATATTTTCTGACCGTTCAATATCTAAAATTTCATCCTGATTAATTCAAATCGACCGGTCTAAGGTCTCCCTTTAGAGAATAGAGATCTCCCTAACATAATTACTCCATACCCAAGTTACAAGTTGAATTCGTGATCCTGATTAAAGGGTCGAATGACCTATCAACTCGATCAATTGCGTGTGGGTTTCTAGTGGTATCTTTCTATTCTTTAGGGTTTTCATATTAAAAAATCAAGCCAATGATTATGACCCATATCAATTGAGATTGCAAGCAAGATTTTTATTGAATAAAGAGAATATGAATCTATAATGTAATTGCTTTGATTTCCCAAACACAAGTCCCTTGGTTTGTTCTTTGTGCTTCTATCTTTTTGTTCACTCCATTTTCGGCCGGCTTGCTTCTCAAGCAAATCCCTTCGAATTATTCATAAAGTGCACATTTCCATTTTTTATTTTCAAGAATCAGGCCCACGTGTTAAGAAATAAGAGGAATGTTAGAATATTTAATTGGGAAAATCATAATTTACCCAAACTGGATTGATAATGTTACTCCCGAATTTTCAAACATGGCCATGTGCGCCTTTATGGTTTCTTATTTACAATTTATCTGGTCTTCGCTAATTTCGCGTTATTATACTCTATTTTATATTTTTAATTTCTGATTATTCAATATTTAGAATTTTGTTTTAATTAATTTAGATTGATCTATTATCAAGTCTTTTTCAGAGAGAGATCTCTTTTTCTATTTTCAAAAAATCTCAAATTTAAACACTTAATTAAGTGATCATAGTGCCATTTCTATTATGCCAACCAAACATTGATATATTTCATATCTATTTATATTATACAATAATAATAATCGATTATTTTTAATTTTTAGTTTTGAGTATTAAATTTTATTTATAAATAAATTTAATTTAATTTTTGGGGTATATATACATGACCAAAAGTGTTAAAATTTTATTTTGATTAATTTAGATCGATTTGCTATCGAGTCCTTTTCGAAAAGAGGCCTCTCAACATAATTTTTTCTATTTTTAAGAAAACTCGAATTCAAACGCTTAATTAAAGAATCATAATGCCCTTTCTACTGTGCCAACCAAACATTGATATATTTCATTTCTATTTATATTATACAATAATAATAATAATCGATTATTTTAATTTTTAATTTTGAGTATTAAATTTTATTTATAAATAAATTTAATTTAATTTTTGGGTATATATACATGACCAAAAGTGTTAACAGCCAAAAAGTAATTAAGGAGTGGGCACCAGTTTCTCTCAAGTCTCATCAATTAGATCTTTTGAGAGATAATACAGATCGAAAAGTTCATATTATCTTCATTATCTTTTGCCGACCAGACAAAGACAAAAAGATTTGGGATTGGTTCAAGGGAGCAACATCGAAGGTTCAATAATTGTACTTAGATCTTTTAGATACTTTTGTGCTTGTGACGATATTATGTGCACAAAACACGTTTGAGAAAATGTTTCAAAAAGATCCTAACTAGATTTGCTAATCACAAGGGCTTGGCCATACCCATTGGAAACCGGATTTGGTCTGAGGGTGTTGGGATTGAGTTTGTTTTGGTCAGATCAAATTTGTAGAAGTGATAATTCCATGAGATGGCATCTTAATTTCTTTTATTCATTAAGAGGGTTATTGAGTTATACTTTCAAAACTATACAAAAACTTAAATTACTATTAAAACTCAAATCTACTCTACTAAAAGAAATTGTTGAATATAAAATTGTTAAATTATGTCTGTTTGTGCAATTAATTTTTATTTTATATTCTTAAATTTTTCTTTTTTTAGTATAACTAATTAGTATTCAGAGTCATGTTTTGATTAATTCAATTCTAATATTATCGGATCTAATTTAAAGGGAGTTCTCCCAACGTAATATTTTCTATTTCTAAATTTTAAATTCGAAATCTAATTAAAATATCTAATATTTTTCTCTATTAGGATGACTATCCGTCGGTAATTTTTAATTTTTTTTCTTTTTCTTAGAGAATTTAGCTGGTTAAATGAGTTGATTGATTTTTTCTTTTCTAATATTCTATTTAGAAGTGATTGGCTATGTATAGAATTGTGTGATTGGCTATGTATAGAATTGATATCACAACATAATACTATGATGACCACTATCAACATCAACTACTATTGCATTACACTCTCTTTAGAGAAAAATCAATCAATGGTTCATTCTCGGGAGGGACATCATTTTTATCAAAAGAGCATGGCATCAACCCTTCTAAGTGGAAAATACAATTTTGACTTGCCCTTAAAACCTAGGGGATAGGCCAGTCAAGAATCTTCGCAAAATGCCCACAATACAATCTTTGAAGAAAGAGCATAAGAAGTGCCAACAAGTTTGACTCAAGTCTTCAGGGGAAATAGAAATTTTGGTAGCCAGTCATGGGCTGGTAAAAAGAGAGAGATGGTGATAAACTCCAAGCAACTGCAAGAGCAAAGTGGATTCTAATTCAAAATTATATCAATTCAATCTCTCATGGCTTGCTTTGACCCTACCTGTCATATTCCTGTGAAACATGACCAAAATATCTTTTGCTTCCTTGGTTCTACTTAGTTACACACAGCTAGGGTGTTTCATCCTTCCTCATAACATTTGCTTTTTAAGAATAAGATCACCTTTGTATAAATTAATTATATATGTATAACATGACCAAGTTTTTTTTTAGGGGTCATAAATAAAAATTACAAAACACACATCCATAAAAATTCAAACATCTCAAGAAAAACACTGAAATAAGAGTTATTTACCATTATTCCTCAAGAACAGTTCAAACGGTGAAATCTTACCATTTTATTTTTCATCATCTATTTTTTAATTCGATCTTTATATATATAAAAGAAAGGAGTTATTTACCACTCTCAGTGTTCCAACAAAGATATGATTCTTATTAGAACTCATTGGTAAGTAACTATAGTCAAAATATTCTCTCTGATTAAGGTTCTTAATTTAATTCTTTCTGATTAATTAAGAAATGATTAACATTATGTTGGAGATATACGAGATTTTTTCCTCTAGTTGGACCGAATCCATAACCCCTTGTATTATAATTTTATTTTATGATTAAGATATACAAGATTTTTGTGAATAAGCTTTTTGACCGGATAGAGAGAATCTGTGAAGGTAGATGTAGATGTAATCCAAGTCAAGCAGTCAACACCGACAACCCCTTTTTATTTTAATTAATTTTTGGGGTTAGGCAAACATAGCCATCAAAACACATTCATGATCCCACCACCAAACCTAAGCGACTCGTTAGTCTTAATTTACAGTTGTCCTCTAGTGGGTCCCATTGGCTGTTGTCCTATTCATCTATGCATATCGTCCTTAGATTGACATGAAAAATAAAAAAATTAAAATGAAAACGTGAATAAAAAATAAAAATAGATGTGACATGATATAAAAAACAATATTTTATAAAAATATAAAAAATAAAAACGTGAATAAATGTTCAAATATAAAAAATATATAAATATTTATATAAATATTAATTAATTTATGGAAATAATAGAATAGTTATATTTTATAATAAAAATCTAAAATGATTAATTATATAATTATTAATTATAAAATCAATAACATAAAATAAAATTTATAATTAAATAAATAAATAATTCATTAAATATAAAAAAAATATAAATATAAAAAATATAAGAATTTTTATATAAATATTAATTAATTTAGTGTGTTTAAATGTTTCCAAAATAAAAAACGTTTTAGAAATTGAAATATATTAATGTTAATAGCTCGCATCCGACTGAACATGCATAAGTGTAGCATGAACATTAATATACATAATAAATAAAAAAATAAATAAATTTAAATCTCATTTGTTAATTACATAAAAGAGTTATTTTTCTTTTCAATAAAAATAAAAAATAAAATTTTAAATATGTAAAAAAAATATTAGAAATGGTCGAGACTTTCGTTTAGGTTTAGGTTAGAAGAATAAAAGTAAAAGCATGCAGTGCAGATACATTTATTACAAAAAGTATAAATTAAAATTAAAAGGAAAGAAAAAAATGGATAACATATACAATTTGAAAGTCAAGTTAAAATTTGAGAGGAAGAAATTGATTGCAAATTTCTAATAAAATGCTCACTTACGGGATGCATTAAAATTTATTTTCAGGGTTTTACAAATAATTAATTATTATTTTTATAATTATTTTAAAAAATTTACATTTAACCAGAAGAAATGCATTTCTAGTTATAATAAGGCTCTATTTCCAATCAAATGAAGTATATTTTTAGTGAAGTTTATCTGTAAATCTGAATTTTTTTATTTGAAATCCGAAAATAAATGTGAAATTTATTTTTAACTATACAAAACACTAAATTTTTAAATCAGTAAAAAATGAGATTTGTAAATAATTATCACCAGAGTTTATGAAATTACCTAAACTATATATATATATATATATATATATATATATATAATTAACATATTATCTTACACTGCTGGGAGTTTTTTTTATTATTATTTCAATTAAAGAAATTTAATTGAATTTCACAATTTACTTTTTAATTTTAAATACAAGATTTTTCCTACAACCATAGGTTAATCCAGCAGTGATTCTGAAACCCAATGAGGCCCTCATCCCAATTTAAAAAATCCAAGACCCGAGGGGGGGGCCCAATGATTGACAACGCCAGTGGCGAGGTCCTCAAACCGGGCCTTGTAATCTCCTTCTTTTGGGCCTTCATAAGTGGCTCATGTCACTTATTTTATTTTTTTTGGTATAGGAATATCTACCATCAACGGTTATCTGCGTTACTCGATTAAATTTGATCCGAGCACTATAGAGCTTATTTTGAGGATTGGTTCTCCTAACATTTGTTTTTTCATTCTCAATACTTAAAAGTTTGATTAATAAAGTTTAGTATCTGATCATTATATCCACGAGATATTTCTTTTTTTAGGTATCTGATAATTATATTGAATTTGATTAAATTCGATTTAAATCAGATTTAACTTTTAAAGTAACAAAACTCTTTTAATATCTACTTTTATTGCATACAATATTTGAATTTGAGATTTTATTTAAAAATATCAATATATTTTACATATTTTTGTAGCTTTTATTTGGGAGGTAAATCATAATTTTGGAGAAAATTTGTGCCGCAATCTTCTTCTTTTATCTTTATGCACAAACTAAAGACTTTGGATTGATCGATGGCATGGGGACAAGTTGTCATTAGATGTCCAAATAAAGTTCTTTTTTTCTTTTTTTTTTATCTCCAAAAAAATGGTTTATAGTGAGATATGATACAGGTACGATTTTTTTGGGGTAAATTCTATGTTTTTTTTCCTCTTCTTTTCTATTATTGGAAAAAAAAAAAAGAAGGAAAAAGCAAAGACAAAAGAGAAAATATTGGAATTTGAGCAGGTTCCAAAAGCATCGAGTCCTCTTCAAAATTTTGTTACTGCCTCCCCAATTTGAAAAAAAAAAACAAATATATATATATTTTTTGTAGAAATGTGAAATTTTGTAAATAAAATTTGAAATTTTATATGTAAAAAAATTAAATTGTCATTCTATAATAATATTTTATTGAAAAGTTGCTTGATGTTCCCCAAAAGGGTCCTCAAGATGATATTCCTATATAGCTTGAGCTTTAAGGGATTAAAAAGTCAACAAATGGAGAAATTATATTTTATAAGAATACAAGAAACAAAAAATATGAAAAAATATGTAAATATAAAAATATAAGTATTTTTATATAAATATTAATTATTTTATAGAAATAATAGAATGGTCATCTTTTATAATAAAATTCTAAAATGATCAAATTATTTTTTACAAAATAAATAATATAAAAATAAAAATTATAATTTAAGTTAATAATTTATTTAATATGAAAGGAATATGTAAATATAAAAATTTATGTACAAATATTAATTTTAAGATGTTGAAACATTAACGAGAAATATTAGTATTAAAAAGTTTCTTTGCATTTGCGCTCACAAGTAACTTTTCTCAATCCTTTTTCCAAAAATGGATAAAATCTTATGCTTCCAAATTCTTTCAATTATTTTAAAAAGTAGACATTAAATTTAATTAAAAATACATAAATATTTTAAAATAAAAATTACTGAAACAATAAAAGTATTTGACTTTTATTCATAAACCTTTATATGTTTACAATTTTTTAACCTCATTAAATAATTATTATAAATGAAATAAATTACAATAAATATAAACATAAATAAAATAAAAATCGAGCCACTCCAGACTACACAGAGCGACGGCTCCACTATTCATGGAAACATTAGGGATTAAATTTTATGTTAGAATGAGCCAAAAAAATTTTGATAAATAATTTTAAAATTACAAGCGACACACACAAAAGTTAATGATCATAATTTTTACAAAAATAACAAAATCATATTATTACTCTAATTGTTAAAAATAATAAACTTCAATTCCAATTTTATAGAAAATAGGATTTTTGTAAATAAGAAAAAATAGAAAATATATTGAAATAAATTCTAAAAATTTTATAGGTAGCACATAATTTTTCAATAAATGTCATTAAATAACAATTTTGTAATTAAAGTCTTAGCACATTTGGTAATTAAATGCTATATATATATTTTATTAAATTTCAAGTAAAATATTTATTTCAAAATAAAATAAATTAAAATTTTTAATTAAAATAAATTGATTTTATTTTTTATTTATTTGGTTCCAGCTGAGAAGTGGGAACTAAGGTAAATTTCTCAATTTTTAGGGCTTGGAACTTTTTTTTTTAAGAACATAAATTCAAATTTCTAATTTGGACCTCTGTGAGGTGCCGCCGCAAACTGAGCCCCAAAGCAGAAGACCACGGACATTAATCTCCCGTTCTCTCATACTCAGATTTGCTTTGCTTCAATCTCCGATTTCTCCAGGTACTCTCTCTCTCTTTCTCTCTCTCTCCTTCTGCCCATTTCGTGGTGACAATATGTTCTATCATTTCTAAACCTGATTAATTTAGGGTTTTCTCTTCTTTATGTTCTATTTCTATGAATTTCTGGAATCGTCTCTTCTACTTTTTTCCTGGGTTTTGTTTCTTCATTGTGTTTGTTCTCCAAAAATTGATGTTTTAGGGTTTCCTTTTGTAATGATTGGATATATTAGTTTGTTTATGGGGCATACATTCTGAATTAGATTTTTAGCCTTTTTTTTTTCAATTTCATTCGAGTTGATTGTAATTAAAATAATTATGACAAAAGCTTAAATTTTTTATATAAAATGAATCTATTTGTGAAATGTTTGTATGGTGTATGTTGAAATTTCAAGGAGAACGATAGTTATTTATTTATTTATTTATTTGAAATTTTGTTTATGTAGTTTCTGATTTTAATGAAATTTTAGTGGCTGTCAGTAAGGGAGAGAAGGGTTGTGAATTAGGGTTTTGTTGTTAAGGGTCAAATTTTGATGGGGTTGTCAGATAAGGTTTACTGGCTGTGATGGTCAAATATATGTCGATGCTAATACTTAGCTGATTGTTCTTAGGCTAGCGAGAAAGAAAGGGTATTCGCCAGGGGGTACAACTTGTTCCGATGGGGCTGGTTTTCCTCTATTTTGAACTTATCCAACCTAAGTAAGTTTTATAAAATTAGATCTGGTTCGGAATTGTGAGTAAGTTGGGACTGGATGAACTCAATCTAAATTTTTTTGGGTCAGTTTTGTCGTTCCCAAATACTTTTATGCAGGAAAAAAAAATCTGATTAAATATAAGAATTTTGAAAATATACAAAATCCATTTTAACAAAATACTCAATTGCCAGTTCAAAAATAAGTGTGCTACATTACATAATAAAAGGGAAAGTGGCTACAGTCCAAAGTTGTTTAAATTGCTCAATTTATGATGAAAAGAGAATTTAGAATTTTATTTTGTTATGCATTCTACAAGTATTTTTTTAAAAGAATAAATAATAATATAAAAGGGCTCACCTGGTGTACAAAATCCTCTCCGGTTTAGTGTGGGGGTAGGGAGAGGGTGGGCGTCATGTTCGCAGTGTTTCCCTTACATTTTTGCAAAGAGATTGTTTTTACATCTCGAATCCATGACCTCGAGCTCACCTAAGGAGTAATTCAACCGTTGCGTCACGGTTCGCCCTCTAGAATAAGTAATAACATAACAAAAGAAAAAGCGTAAAGTAGTATATGGGGCTAGTTTTTGTGTTGTTCAAAGTGCCAGTTTTTGTCTCTTTTAAATCGCCAATTATTAGAAGATTTTCAGGGAATAGGTTGATTAACTTGAGAATCTGATGTTTGTGTTGTGATTAATTTTAAATGCATAAAATTGTCAGTTAGGGTTTACTTGCTGCGACGGTCCAACATATGGGGCTGTGAATTGGGTCTACATGTTGTGATGGTCAAATTTGTTGATTAAATTTTCACTTTCTCCTTTTCTGCTTTAAAGATGAAGAAGAAGAAGCAAAAGACTGTATCAAGTGATACTGATCAGACTTTGGATCTCAAATCTGTGATTCATGAGAACTCGTCGTTCTTCGACAAGTTAATTGAGCTTATCCCTGCAAGGTTTTACCTACCTACTGATGATGCAAATGAAAATAAGCCTTGGTTTCATGGGCTTTCCAAAACTGCCAAGGCTTCTGTGAAAAAACAATCTAGGGAGAATCTTAAGAAAGCAAGAAGAGACCGCTTAGATCCTGAGAAAGCCACAGCAACTACTCTAGACCTGCTGAATCAAAGCTTGGAAAATCAAAAGGCTGTCAACAAAGAGAATCTGGATAATGAGGAAAATGAAGGCATTAAATTTGATGAGGAGAATAAATCAGCTACTTACGAAGAGCTTCAGATACGACTACGGCGTCGAATTGAAGAACTTCGGTCCAGTCGTGGAGGAAGTTCAGAGAAATCAAGGATGAAGAACGAGAACAAGAAGAGAGAACCTGACCAGAAGAAACGTAAAAGAGATAATGAGCAGGAAGAAGAGAAAAAGAATAAGAATAAGAGCAATGAGTCAGTGGAGAAGGATGTGGAAGAGGCTGCAAAGGGACTTGCCTTTAGCCATGTAAAACTTGGGGACAAAGAAGAGCTTGGTAAAAAGAAGAAAAGGAAGGTCTCAAAGTTGAAGGAGCTTGAAAGAGCGAAGAGGTTAGAGGAAGCAAAGAAAGATCCGGAGAAGGGAGAGAATATTGCAAGGAAGTATTCATGGAAAGCAGCAACTAGCAGAGCAGCAGGGGTGAAAGTTCATGATGATCCGAAGTTGTTGAAACAAAGTATTCAAAAGGAAAAGAGGCGGCATGATAAGAATGTGGAAAAATGGAAGGGAAGAGTTGAAAACACACTGAAGATGAAAGCTGAGAGGCAACAGGTGCGGTCAGAGCATATAAAGGAGAGAATTCACCAGAAGAAGATGCGCCGGATAGCTAAGAGGGAAAAGAAACTCATGCGTCCAGGGTTTGAAGGGCGCAAAGAAGGTTTTATCAATGAGGATCAAGCGTGAGGTGAGTTGTTTTGGAGATTCTTTTCTCCCTTAGTGAATTTCTTTCACAATTAACATTTCTGCATGTTTTGAGCTAATGTCTCAAAGATACTTATCTGTTGGAGGATTTCTGGTTTCAAGTTTTGCCAGTTGTCAACACCTACTAGGATAGTGCACAAAATCTGACATCAGGTCAGGCATATTCCAACGATTGTAGGTATATGTTACATTAACATTGTGAAAAACTTGTGGGGATCCAGAATCAATATGAACAATGTTGTGTCTTCACTTTCAGTAATTTGCGCCTTACATGTTTTTTATGATACACGTCAGTGTATTGATCCACAGTCTAAGTTTCTATATTAGTAATTTGATTGATTTACTTTAGTTATTGTATAAAGATGGTGACTTTGTCAATCATCCTGTGTACCAATAATTTTAGAGAAGATACTTGTCTATTTATTCCCCTTTTTTTTTTTGATACTGAAATATCTTAATATGGGGATACTCTTATACTTCAGTCCTTTCTGAATTAAGAGATGTAAATAGGTCCGCACCTATTTCTGAAATTTACATCAAAAATAACATTTTCCCCCTTGGTGTCTTCTAGCTCTACCAACATATCTTCATGTCTTACACAGTTTTGCTCTTACGAATTTTTTTTTAAAAATAATATAAGTGCGAAATAGCTGTGCAATTCTTGTTTTCATCTTCCATGAACATTCTAATATGCAGTATTCTCATGGCCGGTGCATGTTTGACATTCCTAGCATAGCACATGTCCTTTTATTTTGGTAAGAGCCCAAGATATCAGTTTCCCTGTTTGATGATTGCTTTATATACACTTTGTGGTTCAAAACTTCTCCATGGTTAGTCTAGCATGCTTAATATATTGGGAGTTTAACCTTATGTTTTATTCCTCAAAATGATAGCATATTCTTTACTTCACCTTGATGGGAATGTGTGCATGTCGATATGGCTAATCTAAAGCGTTTAGGGAAAGTTGTTATCCTTTTTATGAAAATCAGTTAAACGCTTAGTAAATCATAGGTGGTTGCAGATGAAGAAAGAAGCCTTTTCGATAAGTTTTAAGAGTTTCACCAATTGCTGCCCCACACAAATAATGATATGATATTTCTTGGATAGATATATCAATGAAGTCAATTTCCCAGCATCTCCATCTGAGTGAAAAATTTTTGGTGCATTTTCGGGATGCATGTGATCAAAGTTTAAATAAAAAGGATGTATCCGGTGCCGAAACTTTCACATTATGGCGTTTTGGGAAGGGAATACCTAGGCAGCCTTCCTGTTGCTTTTTTTTTTTTTTTTGCAAGGCGGCTAATTCGAACCCTGAACTTTCAGGACACAATGGGGGGATTCCACTATTACGTCAGACCCGCCCTTCATGTGATCAAAGTTTTAAGTGCTGTCACAAATTTGTTTGGTTTCTCGAGTTGTATAAAGCTTGGACACTCCAAAAGAGAAATTATGTGTAGGTCCAACACTGAATTGGAGTCAAATCTTGACTTACGCTTACCACATGCATGCCGGCATGCGATGGTGTGTGTTTTTTATTTGTTATTTTTTTAATACTAGACACTTTGACATTCATTAGACACTTTCGGGATGCCTTTTGAATGTGATATTTTAGGAATGCATAAATTGATCGGAGTAGTTATCCTGAACCATATAAAGTGTTTACTTGCCAAATTTGTAGTACCTATAAGCAACACTAATATGCATTTTACATGTGTGTATAAAAATAGTTTCTCATGTGTTATGGCATATTTGTGTCCATGCTTCACAGCCAAAGCTAATTATATACTTCTTGAGAAACATTTGAAATTAGACCATTTGTCTGTTGACACAGAGAAGTCAAAACTACCCAGGACAAAGTAATAGTGTTTCTGAAGATTGGAATATTGTAAAATGGATATATCTTTTCTCTCTTGTTTAGTGATCAAGAAAGGGGCGATTCTGCTTTCATATCAATCTCATAATCATTGATATGTGAGGTCTAATAAGACTTAAAATTCTGTGCATGGTTTTATCAAATTATAACATGTTTAATTAAACATGTCATGGAATGTCTGTTTAAATCCCACACTGAAGGACATCAATAATTATTATTATTATTATTTTTTTGGTGGGGGGGGGGGGCGGGGAGGCCTTTAGTACTAGATAAATTTGTCCCCTCCTATTTAGAAGTAATCAGAGGGAAGGGAGCGAGACAAATAAATTTGTCCCCCAAACGACAGGAAAACATTCTTCAGCCCCTTGACCCAATCCATTAAAGTTGATTTTGAGAATAATTATCTCTAATGCTTTGCCATTTATGTTTTTTCTGTAATAGGATTGTTTCCTAAAATATAGTAGTAGTGTACCTTCTTACTGTGTGTTTCATATATGGGTTGATATCTTCTCCTTCTGTCAAGTATAAAATATGCGGTTAATCCTCATCTATCTTTGTAATTTGCGTCGAGACAATCTCCTCTATGCTAGATCGAAACTGTATAATGAAATTATATGTCATCAGCAATGGCTATTGTGTCCTTCTAAGTCTCAGTTTGAAATGGTATTCACAATGAATGTTGGGTACACCTAGGATTGATGACTATATTGAATGTTGTTCTTCCAGGTAAATGGGTGCTTTTTCTGATACAATATTAACCAGACGAATGAAAAGCTTAAAATAAGCTAATGTACTTCCTGATAGTTCTAGTCTGTAAGTGCTTACATAAATTTTGTGGTGTTTTCTATTGGTTTTCTTTTATATTGCAAGTAACTGTTCTGTTGCATGAGTAAGCCTTTCGAGTAGTCAAAATGCATTACGTTAAAATCTTTTAAGTCTATTCTAGTAGAGGCACTGTTTCCATTGTGTAGTTGCTTGGATTTTGACTGCCATTTGAGTGTGTTTTGGAGAATGATAGATGAGGATCTTGAGTTGAAAGCCCTTTCAATGCTGAGAAGTAGCCCTTATTCAGTAATTTCCTTTAATAGGCAAAGCTCTAACTAGGATTTAGGGCAGCAATGTGTACGGATTAAAAATGAAAATTATGTATAACTTGTGGAATCAGAAGAAACAGTTGGTGTCTTCGTGGTCGTTTCTTTCTTGCTTGACTACCGGAAAACTTCATATGTTGCTTAATCCTGACTATTCAATCTCATCCATTCTCATGTTTAAAGTTATTAAAATATCTACATGTAACTCTATAGGGGTACTCATATTTTATGTGTTTGTAAGAACCCTACTTATCAGTTTTTTACTTATTTTTCTTAAATTTCTCATATGTTTTAGTTTTACCGACATTAGTAAATGAAGGTTAACTAGGTTTGAATTTGGGAATGGGTTGTTGTTTAGCAGATGAGATGGCTTTGAAGTTCTTATAGCCAAAATTCAAAAAGAGTAGATCTGTACCGTAGATGGCCTTCCCTAGAAACTTCTTCTGGTCAAAGAGTATCCTTTGCGACAATAGAGCCATTGTAGCCATGAACAAAAACTTTGTGCACCCTCTGAAGGGTGTTGGATCATTAAGTGGGTCATTTTTTAGTTATCTTCATCAATGGCAGAATGAATCCCTATCCTTGTCCATGATATCTCATCTCAATCCATCAAGTCTTCCCCTAGAGCCTCAGACAGACTCGTGGCCACTTGTCTAATTGGAGTGTGTGGCATGTTGAACTTAGCTTTAGGTTCCTTGTCTGGTTGGCTAGGATTCTGTATTCGTTGGTTGTCCCTATCCTAAATAGGGACGGAAATTTTGTGCTAGACCCTTATTCATTTTAAGTTGGGATTCTAAATCCATTTACCAGTAGATGAACATAAAATTTCATACTTTGGTTCTTTTGGAGCTGGGATTTTTCTTTTTCTTTGGTTCCCCCTCTTTGGGGTGGGGGATTTAGGTCTATTTTCAACCTGGAAACCGCCTTACCACTATTTATCTTAGACCTTGTAAAATAAAAATTACATATCCATATTTGAAGGAGTAAGTCTCAGAGTTGAAAATGCTTCTCCTTCTATGCCTGTTGAGCTACTCCTGATGAAAATGTAAACCACCGTTCGACCCTGTTATTATTATTATTATTATTTGATGGACTTCGACCCTGTTATTCTGTTGGTTAAAATAATGAAAATATGATGATGATGTTGTGGAACATTTTGAGGACATGCCAAATGTTCTCTAACAAGTTTATTTGCACACACACTGATGAAAAAGAAAACACTAGACAACTTCTGAACTATCCCACATTAACATCATAAGACTACCTTGGTTTACACAAATGAGAAGACTCCAAACCAGAGGCTAAAACAACTACTAATCGACAAAAAAGAACTAAATAACCTTACGAACAAAACAACTAAACAAAGTTTCCATCAAACACACCATTGTTTTGTTTTTATTTTATTACCCATCAAAGTTGTCACTCAAACGACCCCAGTCGTCGCCTGTGCCGCCCCTCCTTTGTGGGCGGGATCGGTGACTCCTCCTCCCATTGCATAGTCTGTGTCCCGATAACCCGGCCCATATTTGCTGCTGAATACACCCGCATGAAGCAACAAAATGTACAAAAGTTGAGTGATGGTTAGGATAATGATGAAAGCCTCCAACACTTTCAACCTCCATCCTCTGTACCATCCTATGTCTATCTCCTTCCAAGCAAACCTGCAAGAAAGTCATAAATATTAAACAAAAACATTGAATAATTATAGCTAGGTACATATGCAAATAGCTCGTGCTCAGGGGTTGTTCTTGGTATTTACCCGAATGCAAGGGCAGTCAAGGCCCAAGCAACTAGTGAAGATGATCCAGCTGCAGACAGACTATCACTCCTCCATGCTCTGATATGGTTGGCACCGGATAGTTTAGACGCTGCACCCACCACACCCGCTAAGAGTGCGAAAATCAGAAAGAAGAAGGTTGCCGGATTTCCTCCTAGACCTGTGAGAGAGAGAGAGAGAGAGAGAGTCCATTAATAACAGATTACATCCTATCTCATGACAGACACACAGTCTCTAAGGGAGAAACAAACAAAAAATAGTGCATTCATTAACTTCCTTGTTTACACTTATACCTGCATTCTTGAGAATATTCTAGCTGGAAAAAATAATACTCGGTATATGTATATTTTCATTATTATCAAAAAAGTATTATTTAGGAGCTAGTATTGAAGAGTACTCTTATCTACGATATATATATATATATATATATATATATAGGTATATGTTATTTAAACTCGCATTAGATGTGACTAGCATTTCCTCTTTCAAGCTAGGGAAAAGGAAAAAGGTTTTGAGAGAGAGAGAGTACCAGGGTGGTTAGCTTGGCCATTGATATATTTATTGACACACCAACTCGCAAAGCCAAGGACGATGATGTACATTACAAAGTTGAGAAACAACAATGGCCCTGCTAAATTCCTCCCAACTGTTTGAGCCATCTCTTCTGATCCTTTTCTTCTTAGGCTTCCAAAACTTAATACTCCCAAAACTTATTCCTCAAATGGAGAGAGAAACAGAGAGGTCTTTGGCTTTTCGAACAACTTCTGTAGCTGGGCCTACCTTTGGCCTTTAGTTGAGAAGAGAAAAAGAAAGTTGGCGAAACTAAATAGAGGTGGCTTAAGCATTATACTTGTGTACTACGTGTCAACCCACTCTTCTTTTGGATGTACAGCTGGTGGGACACTCGTCATTTTTCTTTTTTTCCCATTTCCCATTAACAATGTAATACTCTCTCTCTCTCGGCATTATCCAAGACCCAGAGAGAGTTTGAATCTAGAGATACCTCTTTTATCTATAGCGGGGAGGATCGGGGTCGGTCTTCTCTAAAACAATCATTTCTTGAGAGTAAATGCCCCGCAAAGTAACAACCATGGACTTTCTTTTGCTGGATTCTGTGGGCCTTTGTGCGAAAACTAAACTATCTGATTCGAATAACTGACAAGTTTCATTTTGAAATTGGTTCTTTGGATATACCCTTTTTTTTATTTAGTTTCAAAATCGAGATGTTAATTAAAATATCTAATATCTTACTATTAGATTTACAGGTCGTTGATTAATTTATCTTATTTATAATATAAAGTTTTAATGTTTCATTATTTATGTTTAATTTAATAGTTAAATTAGGACTGTTATAATTGATCACTAGAGGGTGAAGTTAGTCTTTTGGTAATACTTAAGGTCACAAGTTTGAAACGTGAAAACAGTTTTAGTTTTGACGCGTGAAACCTCTTTATAAAAATGTAAGGAAAAAACTGCATATATATACATCTACTTTTTTTCTATCTCGTTTAAATTATGGAGCATTTTATACTCTGGGTAAACTTTTTTCTTACAACTGATCACTAGATTTTCTCGACAAAAGAAAAAAGAGTGGGAGCACATGGTAGGGGGCAGGGTAACCAAATTACCCAACCGATTGTCAAACCCATCAAATCAATAAACCGTTTGGCCATCGTATACAAAAGAACCTGAAATTGTGGATCTAGATCGACAGGTTTTATATTGTCCATCCTATATTAATTCCTGCATTTCTAAATATTTCCAAGTCATGTTATGTCCTCCTGTGCTGATGACTTTCAGTGAAAAGCAAGGTTTTGTGCATCAACCCTCCACGAGTGGGAGCTTACGCAGTTGGCAATTATATCAGCATATAGATATCATTAAATAGGATCAAGGTCACGGGTATTAGAAACTTAATGGCATTAACAAAGCAGCATCCAATCTGTCAACTCACCCCCCAACACACACTCGAGGAAAGAACAATTTGAGCGGTAAGGACACAGACTTTATACCCTTCGCTCACTCTGCACATTCAATTAGTTGATGTCATTCATTGCCCCCTCCTTTTTGTCTTCCATCATATTGCTAATTGTCAACCAAATGGACAACCACCTTAGACTTATGTCCCTTCCCACTGCTTATAATTGGAAAGTTCATGCAGTCCACGATTAAGAAAACATCCAAGGCCAAAGCATAAACAATATCAAATTGTCAAATTTTACACAGTAATTTAATGTAATTATGCATTGAAATTTGATGGATGATGAACATCAATATATCTCTAATCTTTAAGTATTGATATCCAACCTCACATAGCAAACAAAGTCTTTGCAATGACAAGAAGCATTTAGGAAAATACAAGAATATTAGTTTTCACTTGTAACTCGGCATAAAGTCCCCCCAACAATTCCAAAACCTTTGCCTTTGCCTTCGCACTTGCGTCATGGTACCTGTCATCGGACCAGAATGGAGTAACGGTAATATAACACAAAGAGAAGCATGGTAATAGGATTCATCAGTATAAGCAGAACACACCTTCTTATTGCCTCCTCCACTTTCAAGGTGGCAAACCATTCTTCTCCAATCTTTCTTCCTTTTGAATCTAGAGCAGGTCTCAACTGTTTGATTTGTTCTTCCCCTGGAGTACCAGCCCATACAGTTGGTGCAAAATGTTTTCCCTTGAACCAAACAGCTTCATGTTCCCAAGCATACAATGTCTCCCTTCGGACCTCCCAATGGGACTGAAGCTGCATTCTTGAAACAATAGGGACGAAATCTTCTGTAATCTACAGGAGTGCTCGAGACTTTAAAAGTACCATTTTTTTTTCTTTTCAATTCTTTTTGCTGGGAAAAGTATAATAACACTAACAGAACACCAAAGCCCAGGTACAATGAGAGTCATGAAAGATGCGCACGAAACCATCACCAAGTACATTAAAAGGGCTCTATGTTCTGAAACCAAAGAATCTGTTATCTACTACAGTTCTGAAACCAAGTTTCTGTTCTGGTGTCACAGGCAGCAGCCCCATCTCAAGAATCATGACCTACCTCACTGGCTTCTCTGATCATAGATGTGCCTGAAAACCAGATTGATTTGGCTATTGCTCTCCGAAAAGGTATAGGTCTACTGCGAACCCTCACTCAATCTATAAGTTTTCTCTCAAGTTTCTCAAGTCTTTTCAACACACTCTTTATATCTAATTTAACATTTATTACAAAGACTTTACAAGTGACAAGGTTGCCCTCACAATATAAGAAACACTTTGCTTGACACTTTCATGTTTTAAAGCCTATGCCACGGAATAAGTATTATTACAAAGCTCAACTGGAAATCAGTCCATTATTGAACTTCAGAAAAAATTTCAGAACTACAAAACCAGAATTTGCCATGAAATTCTTCCATGCCAACATGTTTACCATGAAAGCCCACACTTAAAACCAAGTCCAAAATTGTTGTATAGCACCACATACTCTGTATTTTGGATGTCGTCACATAAGCAGGAGGATTCAGAAGAAGATCTCGAATATACCTGAAAGATTAACAAACAACAAATCTAAGATCACTCTCGACGCTGCCATGCCACAAGACAACTGAAACACTTGTGCATCTACACAAAAGTTTTCTTCAAATACAAAAGCAACTCTAACTACAAGAAGTAGATTATTTGCTTTAATAGAAAATAGTTCTTTATTTGCTCCTGGATGCAGACTCAGGCAAGCTTTCATGGCTCTTATGTAACCGTATCAAGTGACTGCTCTTAAATTTTCCTTCTCAGTTAAAACAAGGAAAAGAACAAAGATTTACCCAATTAACTTACATATGCCAAGAATTACCGAAAGGAATACAGAGCACCAGCAATACAGAATCAGCCTTTTTAAGATTAAAAGAAAAACATGTAAGGCTGAGGTTCCACTTACAAAACAGGTAGACCAGTACAATTTGATGGCAGCAACACCTTCAACAAACATGGTATTCCTTCTGTTGGTATAGCAGATTTACGCAACAGATGACTCAAAAACAAAACAGATGGGACAACTAAAATATTGAGTCAATAAGCTTATAAAAACACATGCACACACGCACACGGAGTGTGTAAGGAAGAAAGATATATATGTAAACTAACCAATCTGGGTGCTGTTCCAATGTATAATGGGCGTGGCTTTCCTTCTGAAGTAACACTCACATTTCTGAACGTAACCTTGTCATCAAGGCCAAAGAGCTCTTTTACCGGAATTCGATCTATCTTTGTATAAGAAAATAGTACAGAGGAAGTCAAAATTAAATAATTGAGTGGGATAAGCTCATCTGGAGTACGACCTTAGATAAAAGCTTGGTGACAGGAGATCCTTCAAACCATTCAAAATGCCTTCCACTACATTCATCCCATAATAGCCCTCCTTCACCAAATTCTACCTTCGACATGCCCTTAATAAGATGACTATTACAATGGAAACACATACTTTTAAAACCAGGGAAAGGAACATATCATGCACACAGTAAAAAGGTTCACCAAGAAGTATGCTCTCTGCACAAATATACTTGCCATTTGTTTGTTTAGGGAGGTATGTATGGTCCACCAGGCCTTCGTAGAGAGTGAAAAATTAGTAGGTTGCATAAATGGTATCATTGTAAACAATCATTACGGAAGAAATTAAAGGAAAAAACTAAATTAAAGATTTTTGCAAACTACAGCCTTATATAAAGTGCAACAATGTAGAAGAATGTCAATCTCAATTTGATATTCTCAGCCCCAACAAGTAACTATCCTCTTTAATAGAATTAGTTTCATCCGATATAGTACACAGCAGAAAAAGATAATAATCACCCGAATCAGGTAGATTTAGATGAACTATGGAATGTACATTGTTAAAACAGATTACCCTTGCTATTTATTTTCCTTTGAATGGTTTGGCAAGAATTTAGAAGCAGGGGAAGGGTGTAAACTTCTTCATACCTGTTCCCACATTTTTACTCAAGATTCCCCTCTTGGCAAGGGATCATATATGTGCCAGGTGACTGTGCAAAAATAATTTTAAATAAATTGGCAGCATCCCAGGTGTTCTTCGTTATTTGCCTTCCGCTGAGAAAGACGGAGAGTCTTATAATTGAAAAAGATGACACCGTGCTCCAAATGCATTGTCTTGGCAACCAGTTACTTTTATCAAGATGAGAAAAAGTTGAATTTTTAAGGATATACTGTATTGTGTTTGCATGTTTTTCTATCAAATATAGCATCTGCATGTTGCCCTTAAACCCAAATACAAGAGTGGGTTATAATTCAGTGTGATCTAAAGCCCCTTCAAATTGTCTCTCATTTTCTGTTCTCTTATATTTACCCCTCACAGTAACTGATTGCTATTAAAAACTCAACCCAAGAACTCAAGCATAGATGCAAGCAACTTCACCACCAAAACAAAGTTTTCCATATTGTAGATAAACAAAACAAAAAGCATAAGAAACTAACAACAGAAAATTACAGAAGTTAAGCAGCTGGTGGTTTAACCTAAGCAGAACTTGAGCCCTCTATATTTTCCCATTCTAACTAAACGCAGAAGTCAACATAAAATTAATCATAAAGTTCTACAATCAACATGAATACATATAAACCTGAAGAATAATCTCTGAGAGATGTGTGCAAATATAAATGATGGTATCAACAAGTGCCTAGAGCCTCTTCAGTCAGACCATCCTCTTATGAGTACGTCTCCATAGTCTCTAGAACTGCAATAAGGGAATACAACTTTGCAGAGCGAGATTCCAATAAGCACAAAAGGGGTAATTATTGTGCAATGTCAAGTGATACTTCTAACCTAAAAATGGTCTACATAAAGAGGTATAACATATGGAAAAAGCAATACAGAAGTAATGCATAATGGCCAAAGCAAATTCATCAGCTCCTGCTTACTATAGGTAGAGCAGTTCATTCCTCACAGAGTTTCATTAGAATCAGATTTCAAGCCAGGGTTAGGATTTTGGACATAAATTTGATCAATAAAGAGCATCGTTAAAGTGTTCAATGGATCTTAAAGTTCATGTCTTATTTAACCTGCAACATTAGAAAGGCACCACTGACCACTAGTAGATCAGGGGTTCAACCTATTCCACCTCATTGCCCATTGAAAGAAAATCAAGAATAATAAAACCAAAAATACTTCTATATTAAAAAAAAAAAAAAGGAAAACCTTATATCTAAAGGGAGCAGCACAAGACAACATCCCAGTTTTATATCCAGAGGTTCTGCAGAGAAATAAGGGGAAAAGGAAAGAAGAGAAATACATCTTGCAATGCCAGAGGTTCTCCTCTGTATGCTATTCTTGCACGCTTCTTATATTAATCGTGACATTTACAATCCAAATAAAAAAAAAAAAAAGAAAGCAGGGCTATTGCAGTAAACAATGGACAGAGATTTCTGTTGAAATTGTGTCATAAAGTCATATTGTATGAATCTGCCTCAAATTAAACTTTTAGAAAGATCTACCCAAGAAGGGGAAAAAAAGGATTTTTAGGCCAACAGTCTAATAACGAATAAGAATTTCATCATGCCTTACTGAACCAGAAGTGCTTCAAAATGATCATCATATTACCACCATGACGAATGTCAAAGGACTGGCAATGTACAACACAATTCCAAGTAAGGTTAGACTGAGATTGAAGTCCATAAACATAGCAATTGTTATTAATTGCTTTGCATTGGCCTCGCATGTATGAATAGGTCAAGTCTAGGAGGAAGGGCCAAATAGAGGGACATGACCAAAAGACAGCAGAATATTTGATAAAGAACAGCCAATACATCTATACAGGACTAAAATGCAGGCATATCTCCTCAATAGAATAACCCACAAGATATTTCTGGTTATTAGAACAAGCACATCAGTTTTTCCAACCCAGGATACTCAAATTGGTCTTCAACAGAATAATGCATCTGTAGACAGTCTACAAAATTGAAGATTTTGTCATATGCCCAATGATCCAAATAGGACACCGACTCAATATTAGATTTGTAAGATCAGTTACCTCCTGATTTACCAAACCTCCTCATAAGGACTTAGACATCACCTATTCTATGAACATGAATTTGGAACCCAATATGAATTTGGAAACCAAATAAGACACCGACTCAATATCGCATTTCAGCAAATGTTTTCATCCAATTTCTATTGCATATGGTAGTAAGAAACTTAGCACCCAGAATATGAATTTGGAACCTGAACTTTATATATTTCTATTTCAAACTTCCATAAATAGCAAAGTAGTAACAATTTCACAAAAGAAAAAGAAAATAAGAACACAAGGGAGGAAAATTGAAAATATCACTATTCTATGAACCAGCTATAAAAAAGGGACCAAGAGAAAGATCAACTCTCCCCAATACAACCACTAGTCATTAGACAAGGTTTTAGAGTTCCTCATGCACAATAGGTTCTAACGGTGGCACCTCCACCTTGGGAACTGCATTTTCTCCAAGGTTGGCAAGATTTAAGTCACCTCCAGCTGGTCTAGGTTGCATTGCACCTTGTCCAACCATACCAGCCTTTATAGCTGCTGTGACCTTCCTCTGCAACGTGAGAATCCCAATACGTTTCGAAACAACATACAGAACAGCACAGGAGAACAAAACAAATCCGACAATGAGAATCAACCTGTCCAGATAAAATAATAGCATAAGCCTTTGCAAGTAGGAGCAACTGTAGCATAAGAAAAAAACCATATGTTGGTAACTAGTACCTGTCAAGGACATCTTGGCGTTGCATTGTAGAAAGCAGATTGCGAGTTCGCATCAACAATGAGCGGTGCCCCTTATATTCACTTTCTGCCTTCTTTAACACAGAAGTTGATTCCTCTACAAATTTCAACCGCATACACGACTATAAGATGCAAAACTCTCAAAATAAAGCTCCTAAAGTGGTATTTCAGGCAGACTATTAGATGAAAAGCAGAAATCTGCTAGTACACAGGCCTAAACAGAAACAATAGAAGCCTACCAAAAGTCATTAGTGTGCTTGTACTTCTTTCTACCTCCTACAAACATACATAATAATGTAGTGAGATAATAAACAAATAGAACTTTACATAAATATTCAGAAAGGTAAGAAAGTCAATAGAGTAAAAAGATGAAGAAACATGACCACCCACTTGAACCATAAGTTGCCTTGTCCGACGAAGGCTCTCTGTAATACTTTCTGCTGCAGAAGTCATTCCAGCCTTTGTCCTAGGAGGATAATATAAACCATAAATTTCGTTTTTTTTTTATTAAAAAAAAAAGTTAATAAATCCTTATCCAATAGAGAAGAGGCCCGATCACACCAGATCTCATGGTTGTGAAGAGAAATAATAGAGATGATACATACTGCAAATTGTGTCTGCGAATTGTGGACTCTCTTCCACCCCCCAAGAGAAGTTTTCTCTGCAATCAAACAAACTCACAAAATAAAAGTCTAATCACAGACCACTATCATTAAAAACTCATCTCAGAAAAGAAAAAAAGGCTTATTGTTAGCATAAACACGCATGTAGGCAGTAGTCTCATGAATGAACAGTACCTCCTCCTGAGCAGCTTTCCTCATGTTAGCTTTTGCTCGTAAATTAGCATTCCTCAAATTCAACCTCAAACTGATTCAATCAGATAAAACTATGAGCATACAAAGATAACAGCTAAGAAAACATATTACAACCAACCTTACGAAATATGGCCATTAAAACCACTTCCACCATTTTTTGAAGCCAAAAGTCCAAACGAACATCCCCCCCCCCCAAAAAAAGAAAAGGATTATTCTTTTTTATATATAATAAATTTCAGGAAATTTAATTTTATTAGCCATTTAATAATGTAATCCATCAAACAATATATTCAAGAATCCAAATCAAAATCCCAAACATTGGAAATGAAACATTGCTTGAAAAAAAAAAAACTTGTTATTCTGAATATTCAGGTCCTATATATTCATTCCCTCACAATGTTTTTCCAGTAACACCCTTTCTTCGCAACAATTTTTCCAATATTTGTCTTTGAAATTTCTGAGTCACATCCTTTGTCCCCCCTCCCCCCCGAAAAAAAAAATTCTTGAAAATAGATTCTAAAAAGTTATATCCCGAATTTTCGCCTCCAAAATTGTGATTCTCATAAAAGCAGGTAGGACAGGCGAGGGGGAGAGAGAGAGAGAGAGAGAAAGATGTTATTTGTTAATACCTCTGAAACTCCTTTTTCCAAGACTCGAGAAGGGACTGAGCGGACTGAACATCATCAGGAGTGGGCAATTGAGGAGCCAAAAGATCGAGCTCGAACTGAAACGATTCAAGCAAAGCCAATCCATCCTGTGCTAAACCATTCAATCTCTGAAGCGAATTCTTCTCCTCACTAGCCCTGTCCGAACCTGACTTCTTTCCATACTCTTCAATCGATCTTATGAGCTCTCTCGTTTGATTTACGGTCTCCTCCCTCTTTTTCTTCACCCTCTCTACTTCCTCTGCAACTTCATCCATCCCAATTTTTGGTTTATTTGGTATTTTTGATTTTATTTCTAAAAGAAAGACACTTCATAAATTAGATTTATGCATCAATTGTCAAAAAGAATAAAAAGAAAAATGTCAAAAGTGGGTGAAGATGATGTTGACGGTGAAATCTGAGGTGATTATGTAGCGACGATAGGCAAAAGGAGATGAAGAGATGTTGAGTAGCGATGATGATGATGACTGAATTTGGTGATTGAGACGAACAACAATCTAAGGACTGAAGATGATATTGGACAACAAAATTGCGAAATTGAAAAACAAAAGCAAAAATAAAAAATAAAAAATAAAAGAATTAAACAACAATTGAAAAAGTGAACTAAGACAGAAAATTAAAGAATTTCTAAATTATTCTCCAGTACTATCACCACCGGAGGCTTCGTTTCTCCCGCTACACATGGTCTACATATATAAAAGTCTTTAATTCCTAACCCCATTGAACCTTTGGTGACTTCTCCTTTCTTGAGATCTACCACATAGATTACCTCATCGAATCCGTGTTTCTGCCATAAAGAAAATTAGGGTTTCGAAACTAAAGTTGAGAGAGAGAGAGAGAAAATACCTTGGGTGCGATGTTCATCTGATAAACGAGGCCGATCTTCCTGGTGAGTTCCTTGCCGGCATCAGTGGAGAGATGGAGCTTCATCTGCTCCATCAAGGTATCCGACTTGAGGAGTTGAGTCGGCCATGGGAAGAAAGATTTATTGAATATAATACTTTCTGTTGGTCTTCTTGCACCAACTCAGAAGGATCTCTCCCTCTCACTCTCCCCCTTCCTCCCTCTCCCTCTCCCTCTCCCCTCTCGTTGGGTGCGGACCTCGAGGAGAGGGGGCTTTTTCTTTTTGTTTTGTTTTATTTATTTATTTTTTCCTTTTTATCTGGGGAGGGGTTTTGCGTTTGCCCCAAAGATCAAAAGTTTTGTCATTGACCCCCGCGACTCCATGGTATTTCATTAAAACCCTCGTAAAATGATAAATTATAAAAACAACACCTTTTAAAACTTAAATCTTCGCCCTATCAAAGAATATTTTATAGATTGCCTCGGAAATCATTATCAAGAAATAATAGTTCCAGTTGTAGCATGCCGTGCTCCTTATCATTATGTTCACATTTTTTAATTACAATAAAGAAATAAAAATCTTATTCCTGCATCCTAGGTCAAATTCTATTTGTTTGAAATGATTTTAACCCTAATTCCAAATTAATTAAATTACTCATGTTTTGCTTAAATGGTCTCATATCTAGAAAACTTTATATAATATTTGAAATTTTAGACATACAATATTATTATAAAAATATAATTGATTAATGATAATATTTTTCAAAATATTAATAAAAATATATCTAATAATATCAAAATTTATAAAGTCAGATTATAAAATTAAAATTTTGAATTTTTTAAAAATGCTTCATCGATATTCAAGATGTTGTCAAATTTTTCTTTTTGTGTACTGTAGTTGTCAAATTAAAATAATATATATAGCTAAAAAAAAATGTTGACGTAAAAAAGAAAGTCGCGGGGTTTATTGTACGGATCGTTTTTTCCGGCGCCCGAGGATTGGCCGTTAAATTGGGAATATGTCGGAGAGCACGTGAGAAGAAAATGACGTGTAGTGATGCTTTCTATCGTTGGGTGCGTCAGCAAATCTGATTCCATTGAACGGTCAGGAGATTGAGATCTCTGATCTTTACGTTGGAAAATCAGAAGTGTACAGTGCAGCGGACGCTAGTAGATCCCAACCCGAACAACAGGCAAAAGGCGAAACCGAACCCTTACATAATGCAAGGACGAAAATGCCCTTTACGGCTCCAATCCAATGGCATCTTGCCACGTTGCTATTCAAAATAACTATATTTTTCTCCCTTTCCGGTGATCCTAATTCGTCTTCCTCTTACTTGTAATTTAGAGCTTTGTTTGTTTCTTTTTACTCAAAAAGCACTTATGAATTATTTTATTTTATTTTGATAAAAGTATTATTAACCAAATTAAAAAAATTATATGACGACCTTTTTGTGATAATTTAAAATTTTTAATTAAAATGTTTGAAATTATTATTAGTTTAAAATTATTTAAAATTATTACTAGTTTATTACTTTTGTATTTAAAAAAATTAAAAATTAATAAAGATAACCCCCCTTTTTCTAAATGTATCCAAATATTCTTGGTTTTTTATTTTGGGTTTTTCATTTCTAATGCGCAAATCATTAAGCTAAAATATTTTAAATCATTAACTCAATTATCAATTTTATTTTCATTAACGTTAATGGTCAACTTATAATATCCGCGAGTATGGTTAAGTTTAACCTTTATTTATTAAATTGTTATCCCATTTATTTTGAAGTACCTTATGATTTTACCCTTTGAATAATAATATAATTTAAAATAAGATCACAGAAAAGACCATCTGCACCGATACTGCTATTTATTTAAATATAATTAGTTATGTAGTTCTTATAAGATTCTAAACTAATACCATCAAAAGATAGGTGTTGGAGATAGGTTTTGACTCTATAGATACCGACTCCTTATTGACCCGAGTGATTACCGTTGAAGGGATATGACACCTGCAAAAACCGCCAGAGGGTATTCCGACGAAGAGATTCCGACGCTCAAGTCAGAAAGAGCGATTTTCGTATGAAAAGGAAAAGCAGACTGAAAGTTGAGGAAAAGTCGTTCCCTATGAATAATATGCCAAGAGTGTAAGCCCAGAGAGCGTACTTGTTATGGAGAGTTCAAAGATATTTTTATACCCTTTTAAGTTGGACACGGTTGTGATGTTCCAACCTTACTTTCCTTATCGGGCTGATCCAGAGATCTCAAAGATTCCATATTTCGAATTGATTGCGATTCTCATCTTCTTGGAAAATTACCAAAATCAAGAAAAGATTCATTTCTTAACTACAAAGATCTCAAAGTGTTGTTTTTAGTAAGAGACGGGAGTTGCTGGAGTACTTTGACCTTCCTTCTGGATCGTTAGAACCGTTAGCTATCGATCGGTCGCTTGACCGATGAGAGATTCTCAGGACTCCTTCGGTTTGAGGGGCGGTCAATTAGATGCCTGATCGGGGTAATTAACTTCGTCAACCGAATTTCGTTCGGTTGGCTGGGCAGCTAAGGTCGTTGGTTGTTGGGCTGCTAAGACCCTATCATTCGAGAGATTTGGGCGATTGAGACCCTTCGGCTGATGGTTGTACTTAAACTTCAACCGATAATTATCCTTCATGGGTCTTCTGCATGGGCCTTTCTAGGGCTGACCCACCGGATGCGATCATGGGACCTTGTCTCATCATTTGGCCCTAACTCATGGCTCTCTTGCCAAATAGACGTCATGAGTTATGACGGTAGGCAAAAAGGCACGAAATTTTTTAATGTGATTACAATCACTTCGATTTCCACGAATCATCTTCTGTATGCTTCATAAGAGTTCGCGTTCTTTAGAGAATATCGTACTTTGGCTTTCCTCTCTCTGCTTCTCCGATTTCCCCCCTTTGAGACCCATCAAAGACACAATCTCCAAAAACAATGGTGAAAACACCCATTTCTCAGTCTTTTTCAGGCATTGGTGACATCATGAGTATTATGTCTTGGGAGGAACTCAAAGAGGTACAAACCGAGATGCTAATGGGGGACAATTACACTTTAATATCTACCACGGAAGCGATAGAGCTGACACGGCACCAGAGGGTTGTGTTCTGATGTATCTGCAATCAGCTAGGTATGGGCTGAAAATCCCATACACGGGCCCTTTCGTTGAGGTGTTGTATCGTTGGAACATATTCCCGACTCTTTTAATCCCAAGTATCTGGCGTTTGGTGGTTGCAGTGGCTTCCCTGTTAGGGTTTTGTTATTTTTGCTTCGATTTTGACATTCTATCATCTCTCTTCATTTTGATGAGATGTGGAAGCAGTGGTTCGACTAAGCGTTGGTACAAATTACAGACTCGCCCTGAGTCTGGCTGGAGATTCCATTATAAAGAGTCCATCAATAAGAACTGGATGCAAAAATTCTTTTACGTAGAATTCTTGGATAGGGACTTTCTGCCCCTGCTACCCAAAGCCGATGGAGTGCCTTCTGTGGGGCTGAAGCCCCCAACTATTTCGAGACATGGCTGCTTCATTCAGTCAATTGGTGGCTATTGCAAGTCTACTGGTCAGAGCATATGGGTCGAGTCTTTACTCGATGACCAGATGTCGTCTTTGGCTGGTTTGCTGATCGGGGAAAAGAGAAAAATCGATAGGCCCCTTCTGCTGGAGAGGGTGAGAGTTGAATTGGTTGATTCTTTAGATTCTCTTGATGACGTCGTATTAGAGAATGTCACGGTTGACAAGTTAGTTCGACACAGGGTGAAAAGGCCCTTTCAGGAGAGCGCCGAGGCACCTGAGGCCCTAATTGGATCTTCTTCAGGGGCGACTGAGACCCTTCCCAAGTCATCGCCCCCTTCGGTGAAAAGAATGATGATTTCCTCCTCCTCGTCTGCACTGGTAGTTTCATCCAATCGTTCGGCCTCAGCAGCAATTATACCGATGGAGACAATCATTCCGGATGGGGGTAATCCATCGGGTGGAACGGGTGTTGGTGCGGACAGGCTAAGAGAGGCTGGAGACGATCTCCCGCCCGGTGCTGGGGTGAGGATGAGTATTTCTCGGGTTGTTAGGAGCGCAATGGTAGGACCTTCTTCTGCTGTCCCAGTTTGGCTTGCGCGTAAGGGAAAGTGCAAGATTCTTGAAAGAGCTGCTTCTCCATCCACTATCCCTGTTCGGTCTTTTGATGGTAAGAAGGGTTCAAAAGAACGCGGAACCATTGCCGTTGGTACAGAGAATATGCAGTATAGCTATATATATCTGGCAGAAGTGGAGTGTAACAGTTGCCTGTTACGAACAAGTCGGCGGGACTCTTGAGTCTCTAGGCTTAATGGTAATACTTTCTCTTTACCTTTCGGGATCCTTTTTATTATTTACCTTCGTTGACTCGATTTTCCTTGTAAACTATGGCCCTTGCCCGATTTCAAGGTCAGCAGGGGAGGCCGATAATAAGCCACTTGGAGGGGCGCCTTTTTGAGTTAACTTGTCCAGCTCAAACGGAGGGAGAAGTCCCTATTCTGAAGGAAGAGGTTGCAAAGACCAAAAGCACATCCGATACACTGCTCAATCAAAAGGAAGAAGAGCTAAAAAGACTCCGATCGGAGTTGGCCCAACATGAGGTACGTTTTCAGTCGGTTGAGAAGTTGGCCAAGTTTCGGGAGGAGTTGTTCCGAGCGGCGGAACGTAGGATGGCTGAGCTCGAGGAGTTCCGCACAAGGGAAGCTACTATCCACAAAGACTCTCAGCACAGACTGTCTGAGAGACTGAAGTGTGTCGAAGAGATAATCCGTTATATGGGCTTAAGTGATGCCATGCCTCTAGTCGAATGAGAGGCTGATACTCAAAGCCCGGCCGCATAACTTTCATTTGAGATGCTGCACTCCTTGGCCTTTGTTTGTTTAATAAGAAATTCTTGTTTTTTGTTGATAGAAATCGTCTTTCTCTTCTCTGATTATAATTCTTATTGCGTTGTCTCAGTAGAGTTCAGGGGACTTAGGTTATCTGCCCGGCAAGGAACTTTCAGATGGGAAAACCATGTTTGTTGGTCCGGAAGACTGCATCTTTTGTTGACGAAGCGTACGAACGACAAAGGCTGAACGGCTGAGGCCTTCCAAACAAAATGAAACCTTTAAGCTATGGGCTGCATCCATCCGTCCGGGGTGTTATATCCCCCATTGACGACGCATACGAACGATAGGAGTTGGACGATTAAGCCCCTTTAAAAGATAAAAAATCTTTAAGTTATGGACCGCGTCTACCTGTCCGGGGAGTTACATCCCCTATTGACGACGCGTACGAACGATAGGAGTTTGGCGACTAAGACTCTCCAAACGATAGAAAATTTTTAAGTTGTGGACCGTATCCACCCGTCCGGGGAGTTACATCCCCTATTGACGATGTGTACGAACGATAGGAGATGGATGACTAAGGCCCTCCGAACGATAGAACTGGGTGTGGAGTTGCAAGAAATCCGTTAAATAAATGGCTTCAATAGTTCAAGAAGTACCTCTGCAACTTAAAAAAAACACCATCAACAGAATCTGATCACTACTTAGGAGCGGAAGTAGAAGACTCCTGTTCACATGACTGGGTCTCGATTCCCAACGACGTCTTGAATTTGATCTTCATATGCTTAGTATTGGGCAAAGCCTCCAAGACGTTCAGGTCAGGTCTGCCCAAGATGTCGTTATAGAACGAAGGGAGATCTACCACATTGAATAAGACGGGGGCCCCCGCATGATTAGGGGGCGCTCCGAGGGTAATCAAGAGTGAGATAATACCCTCGAGATATATCCATTCATCTGAAAGCCCCTTAACTGGGCTTGCATCGGGCTGGAGATCGGCAGAAGCGAACCTCATTCGTCCAAAAGCATCCTAATATAAGAGATTACAATTGGCTCCTTGTCGACAAAGATCCTTCTAACTTTGAATTGCCCGATCTTGGCAGTTATCACAAGGGGATCATGTCAACTTGGGTCAACTCCAATTAGATCCTCATCGGTAAACCGATGACAGGCCTCTTTTCCCTCTGTCGTTTGTCGACACTCGCCTTTAGGATTTCTTACGGTGCAGGGGGAATTATCTTCGGGCAATAGAAGATTTGTGTGATTAGGCGTCTAGCCTCTTCTTCTGTTGGTTTGTTACGAACCTGGAGTATCACCCCATCCCTTCTGTCGGTCGAGGGTCGGGCAGTTTGGTGCTCCTCCATCTGGTCATGTCGTGGCGGTTCGCACCGGTAATCAGTGGAGTAAACTCTTTCCCTCCTGAAGATGAACTCCTGTAGCCTTCCTTCAAGCATTAGGAACTCTAGTTTGTCTTTTAACTTCTTGCAGTCGTTCGTTGTGTGACCATAGTCACGGTAAAAGTGGCAGTACTTTGTTTTGTCCTTGTTGGAGTCGTCTTCAGTCGATCGTGGGGGCCATCGGACGCACTGCTTGTCTCTAATGAAAGCTAAGACCCGGCCAGGGGTCTCGCTCATCAGGGTATGGTTATTGTACCTCTTTGGAGAAGGGGGTTTTGCCCGATTCCTTTGGGGTGGAGACCTTTGGTGTGACTGGTTCCGCTCTTCTCGAACATATTGGTCTTTCTTGTGATCAGACGCTTCAGCGTCCTCGGTAGCAATACATTTTTCAACTCGAGCATAAAACTCCTGGATGGTAGCAGGGGGTTTCTTCGTAATTGATACCTTCATACCGGAAGGTCGTAGGTCTGTTAATAGCATGGCCAGTGCAATCGAATGATCCAAAGAAGAGACCCTCATCCTCTCCACCTTAAACCTTTCCAGGAAATCCCTTAGGGATTCCTCTTTCTTTTGGTGCAGCGATAATAAGGCTGTGGATTTTCTCTTGACTCCCCTGCTTATTACAAAGTGTGATTTGAATTGCTCGCGTAGTTGAGAGAAAGTCTTTATACTCAGTGGTGGGAGAGAATTGAACCAGGTAAGTATGTTTCCCGAAAGAGTTGTGGGAAAATGCTTACACATGGCCACGTCGGACATGTCTCTGGAGACCATCACGGTTACAAAATGGGCCATGTGGTCCCGGGGATCCGTCGTCCCACCGTATCTCTCCATGGGGGTAGAAGCACGTTGTGAAGCATAGGCTCTGAGGAGATCTTGGGGTCAAATGGTGAAGTGTGGGAGTAAGAGGGGATTTGATCTCCCTGCGGGTTGGCCCGCCTAAGTTTATCGGTGACTAGTTGCTCGATTAGCTTTCGAAAATCATCGGGGACTAGTTTGGTATTTTCGGGTGCTTCACGACATGGGGGTGACGGCTGTCGCTAGGGCGCCTAGATCCCCTGACAGAGGATTGGGTTTCGGGTCTGAGGGCGCGACTAAAGTCCTCCAATTGCTTGCTCATTTCCTAGATTTTGGACTCCAACCTCTCCATCTGGGGGTGGCTGACTCGCTCCGGAATAGGAACCACAATTGGTTGGACGGTGACAGCGGGTTGTACGGCCTGTTCCTGACGAAGTGGGCCAAAGAAGGCCGCTTGATCATGGGTAGGATGATCGAGTGCCGCAGGAGGAGCGGCCTCAAAAAGTGTGGCAATACGCCCTTCGACAAGAGGGGTGGTTTTTGAGAATGCTCTAGCTCTCGGAAGTATGATTGTCAAGATAATAGAAGCTACTCTAGTTTGTTTCCCACAGATGACGCCAATCTGTTGGAGGTGAGTTTTGACTCCACAGATACCGACTCCTTACTGACCTGAGTGATTGCCGCCGAAGGGTTATGACACCTGCAAAAACCGTCGGAGGGTATTTCGACGGGGAGACTCCGATACTCAAATCAGAAAGAGCAGTTTTCGTATGAAAAGAAAAAATAGATTGAGAGCTGAGGGAAAGTCATTCCCTATGAATAATATGCCAAGAGTGTAAGGCCCAGAGAACGTACCAGTTATGGAGAGTTCAAAGATATTTTTTATACCCTTTTGAGTTGGACACGACTGCGAAGTTCCAACCCTACCTTACTTATCGAGCTGATCCGGAGATCTCGGAGATTCCATATTTCAAATTGATTATGATCCTCATCTTCTTGGAAAACTACCGAAATCAAGGAAAGATTCCTTCCTTAACTGCAAAAATCTCAAAGTGTTGTTTTTAGTAAGAGACTGGAGTAGTAAGAGACGAGAGTTGCTAGAGTACTTTAACCTTCCTTCTAAATCGTTAGAACCGATAACTATTTATCGGTTGCTTAACCGATGAGAGGCTCTTATGACTCCTTCGGTTTGAGGGGCGATCGATTAGATGCCCGATTGGGGTGATTAATTTCGTCAACCGAATTTCGTTCGGTTGGCTGGGTGGCTAAGACCCTATTATTCGAGAGACTCAGACGACTAAGACCCTTCGGCTGATGGTTGTACTTAAATTTTGACCGGTCATTGTCCTTCATGGGCCTTCTGCATGGGCCTTTCTAAGGCTGACCCACCGGATGCAATCCTGGGACCTTGCCCCATCAATAGGGATGTGAGAAAATTTAACTTAATTTAGAAACTACTACAATCTTTCCTCCCATAATATAACGCTTTGCCCTAGCTAACACTTATCTTCTCATTTTGCCCTAGTGTTTGAGGGCACAATTAAATTAATCCTTAAACATACTTGAGTTGAACTTTTTTCAAATCAAAACATTTTTTGTGAGATTAACTAGAATTACATAAGAACTCCATAATTAAGTATGCTTATTGTAAATATTAATAAGCTAGATTACCACTCGAAAAACAAATTTGTAAAATATTTTAAGTTATATCAGACATTATATGGGTAGAGAAGAGTTCACATTATTACACAAATCAGTAGCAGATACAACTATTTATGAACAAAAATTTAATATTTGATTTTGGAAAATTGTATAAACAGTTTTTGAATTTACAGTAAAATTTGTCTAATGGATGTAATTTTTGAAAAACTTCAAATTCAATATTTTTTATCTGGTACAATTGTTGAGATTTGTATAAAAAACCTATAGTTTAATATAAATTTTAAAAGATTTTTTTAATGTGATTTTGTTCCATTCTTATCACTCTTGGAAATTTGAGACAAATAGTCATAAAGTAGTCAAGTTAGGGCAATCATTTTAAAATGCAAAACTTATATTTAATTTTTCAAATTAAAATGCACAAATTTGTGACATAATTAGTTCCAAAATGTGAGAAAAATTTTGAATCACAAATTTGTAACCCGGTCTATATGTCATTCAATTTTATCATAAAAAATTATTTAATTAATCATAACAAGTATAACAATACTTTTGACATAACGTATGTCAAGTTTCCCATTTGATTTTTCGAGTGGTGGTGGTATGTAGGTTCATCTGCCACCATTTTCTCAAAAGAAGTTTATAATTCCTTTGAATGTTATTAAAAAATGTCTCAAGCAGAGCCATATGCAAAAGAAATTTTCTTTCATCAAGATTTTAAAATTCCATGGATATTCTGCTAGACCCTTCAATTTGCTCAAATTCTTTCAAAATCCTATCCCTTGTATTTGATAAGGAAATTCAAAATTAAATGTGGTCTCATTTTGCTATAGAAGTTTGTTCTTTAGAGAATGTCAAAAATTTTTACAAACAAGAGAAAAGTTTTAAGTAGTCATATTATCAATTCCTTCAACACCTTAGTAGTAGGACAAAATAAAATATATTCAAATATCAGATTCAAAAAAAAAAAATCAAGAAAATTCAAAAGTATCAGCAAAAAGATAGCAGCTTTTCAAATTTCTAGAAGATGAGCATGAATGACTTAAGTATTGGACCAAAAAAGCTAAAAAAAAAAAAAACAAAAAGCATTCTGAACATAACTCAAATTTATTAGCCGGATCAACTATTCCTTTTGATCAATTGTATTAGATTGCATAGGACTCGTTTGATTTTTGAAAACCATGACCAAATCAAGACAGAGGCAAAATTTGACAAAAAGAAAATTTTTCAAAAAGATATATCCACAAAAATTGAAAAAGAAAATGATGAGTAAGTAAAGCAGTAATGAAAAGATAGAATTGTCATTCGACTCCAGATGAGAAAAATCAGATGAACTAAGGTTTTTAACAAAAATAAAATTGTAATTGCTTTACAAATTTTGAAAAAAAAATATGAACCAAAGGAAGAATGGACTATCAGCTTCAGCTACAGCATCCCAAATTCAGACTAATCAGAATGGTATTATGCAAATAACAATCATATGATTTGACAACAATTTGAAGATTTAGATGATGACAAAAATTTCAATCTTATCTCGAATCTCAAAAGAAGATGAATTGGGTTAGACTGCTGGACAAAATGATAAAAGGAATTTTTTTTAAAGAATCAATCAATTATAATAGTGGCAGACAATAAGGACAATTATCAAAAGCAAAAGCAGTGGCAGACAAAATAAAAGGCATTCATTATCAAAAAGAAGATTCCCATTTCAAAAAGGTTCGGATTTCAAAAATTTATGTAATATATTATAATCTTAAAGTTTATATAAGCTTGTAATATTAAGGTTTGAAGTACGAGTGTTTCTCTCTCTCTCTTCCTTATAAGAAAGCTCTTGAAAAAATTTCAGTATACTTAATAAAAGTTTGAAGTTTTCAGTCATATTTTGTAAGTATTTCCAACATAGATCTTATATTTGAAATTTTATTATTTATTATATTTTGGTATTTTGCAATATATTTGATCCTGTCTTATTTTGGTATTAGAGCCATCTTGTTAATATTTTATCTTGATTAAGAGAAAATATTAAGTATACTATTGTTCAGTGCTGGAGAAATGTTGGTGTGATCGTAAAACTGTTGGTCAGCCTAGATTGGTGGTTCTGGTATATCGTTCCCTTTGCTCCCATTAAACATTAGGATTAGTTCAATTAAGTGATTTTATATGAAATATGGCCTCTTTATTAAGAAAAATGTTAACTAGAAAAGGCTTAACTTATTCCAATCCAATAGATATAGTACAAAGTTATGAACAACATTATCCTATAGAAAACATAAATTAGACCATACCTGAAGAAAAAAATAGAAACCATATATTCAATAGGACCATTAGATTTTAAGACAGTCTTCTCAGTAAAAACTCATGTAAAAACAATTTTCATTCAAAGAGAATATCAAAATATTAAGTTATTAACAAATATTTCATTACAAAAGTATTGAAAAAAGGATGTAAATATATTCATTATGGATTAGTACAAATAATAGTAAAAACTTTTGTAAAATTAGGTAGAAATGCATCAATATATATGACTTTAAGAGACAAAGACTATTAAGTTATACTGACTCAATACAACTTATGGTTCAAACAAATATATATAATGAACCAATATATTTTAATTGTTATTCAAACTTTTCAACATACACAACAAATCCCTATATAGAAGATTCATAAGTTTTAGATATATATTTACAAGGCAATAAATTTAGAGAATTTAGCAAAGACTTTACAATTATATATAGAGTATATTATAGATTAATGTCTTTACAAATTAATCCAAAATTCAATAGAATAATTCCCAACAATAATGAAACAATATTATTACATATAAAATCGGAAAAATCAAATGTTTTACACCAAGGTTATTAAAATGGGATAAGATTACTATTCCAGAATATTTTCAAATAACCAACAATGGGAATTGCCAATGGCTAGAAAAAGCATCTTAGAAGTAATAGAAGAAACTCAATGCTAAATATTATTAAGATTTAATTTAATAAATTTATCATCAAATACTTCATCAAGATTATCAGAATTATCAAGAAATTCTATAAAATTACCAATAACAAAAAATTCTAGAAAATCTATATCATCAATACCTGAATCTAAAGAAATAAATGATACAAATACATTATTAAGATATAGACATCTTATTCCAAAACCAGTAGAAAAAAATGAAACCCCACAAATCTCCAACTCTATCTCAGGTTAGAAGTCACTTTGTAAATAATATAACAAAAGAATGAAAATCAGATTATGAAAATTTAAAAAAATTATATTACAATAAATATTATTAAAAAGATAGACAATGGTATGAAAATTAGATAAAAATATAAAATTAAAATTAAAAGAAGAATGAGAAAAAGACATGCAACAAAAACAAGCAAATTATTTATTTTTTTTAGTTGGATAAAAGGATTTTGTTTAAAAGATGATATGATAAAAACATGTGAATCTACTTTAATTGAAGCAAATAATAGTTTTTATAAAAAAAATGAAAATTAGTAGCAGACAATAAAACAATAATAGTTGTTAATCCTCCTTTAGAAACAATAATAATTAATTCAAATGAATGTGAGATTCTAAGATCTCCCTTTAAAAAAGGAAGAGACATTGACAGGGATAGGGCAACTATAGAAAATATTAAGAAAGTTTATCAACAAAATAATTATTGAAATCAAACATTAAACAACATAGGAAATCAATTAGAACATATTTTTACTAAATTAGAAATTATAAGAATAGAAAATTTAAAAATTTCCAAATGATGTAACACAACCATATTTTAAAGTTAAAAGTTTTCTAAAAGAATTAGAAAATAATTTAGTAATTTCAGAATCTACAGTACATTTATTAAGTAAAATAAGACAAGTTATTACAGATACCTCTTCTACAAGTAGGGTTACTATATCGGAATAAGAAGATATTCGAAATGATTTAGAAAGCAAAAATATAATAAATAAGATTAAAAAAAAGTTTTCACACAATCCAATAAGAAATTTTACTTTAAAAAATGATTATCCAAAACCTACTCCTATGGATTTACAATATGAAGAAAGACCACAATTTAAAACAAATCATTATGATAAAACTTCAATATATAAATGGAATATAGATGGAATGTCAGAATATGAAAATAATTAATTTATTAAATGAAACAGGAATGACAAGAGTAGTTTATAAGGCACACTAATTAATAGATCAACAAGCAGTAATGGCAATAATACAAGAATTTTTTGGACAATTAAAAAACTAGTGGGATAATGTATTAGAATTTGATATACAGTGCAATATATTATATCATACAGCTTTAATAGAAGATGGACATGGAAATATAACACAAGAACAAAATGCTAAAGAAATGCTAATATATACAATAGGAATGTATTTTATTAGAAATCCAAATGAACTATTATTAAATTCAAAGATGGTCTTAACAGATTTAAGATGTCTAATTTTATTGAACTATAGATGATATAAAGATGAATTTTTAACTTGAGTTTTAAGAAGACCAGATTGTAATCAATCCTTTTGAAAAGAAAGATTTATTATAGGACTTCCAAAATTATTTGCAGAAAGAATAACAAATAAATTAAGAGAAGCAATGGGAAGAGATGATATTCCATTTAACAATATTACCTTTGGACAATTATTTGCATTCTTAAAAAAGGAAGGATTATTCTTATACTCTGAATTAAAATTACAATCAGAATATAGAGAAAAAGGAAGAGTAAAGATAGAATTAGGATGTTTTTGTTAAATATTTAGAATGGTAAAAATACAAGCACCCTCATCAAACCATAAACATTACAAAAAACATAAAATAAGTTATGAAAACAAGAAAAGAAAATATTTTAAAAAACCTAAATATTAAAAGTCTTCAAAGAAAAATAAAAATAAAATTTTTAACAAAATAATATGCTAAAAATGTGGAAAAGAAGGTCATAAAGCTAATAAATATTATGTTAAAAAGAAGATTAATGAAATAGAAAATGAAGAATTAAGAAATGAATTAATGAATCTATTAGTAAAAGATGAAAAAAAAAAAAAAACAATAGTTCTAGTACTAAAGAAATAAGTGATAAAGAAAACACTGAAACTGAATAAAATATTTTCTCAAAAGATGAAAAATCAAAAACTAAAGAAGAAGAAATAGCTCCTATATGTTTTAAAACAATAAATATGTTAACAAAAGATAAAAAAAAAAGAAATATTTATTTTAATAATAAAAATAAAAGATGTAGAGACAAGGAACGAACTATTAAATAAATTAAAGGATATAATAATAGAAGAAGATAAGAAATTTAAACTAAGAATTCAAGAATCTTTTAGTCTACAAAATTATTAAAAAAAATGCCTACAGAAAATCTAATTCAACAAATAACCACAAGAGATTTACAAAGAGAAATAAAAGAATTAAAAATTCAACTAAAACAATTAAAAGAAGAAATATAAAAATTGAAAGAAAAAAAAATTGAATTAGAAATTCAATATCTTTCTATTCAAAACAATAATATTCAATTTGAAAAAGGAGAAAGTTCTCAATTAGAAATATAAAAAATACAAATATCTAATAAAATAGAAAAAGAAAAATATTTACAAATAATAGAAAGAGTTTTATTTCAAAAATAGAACATAGAAGTTAATTTAGTTATAAATCCAAATTTGTCAATAATCTGTATAACATTAGTAGATTCAGGAGTAGATTTGAATTGTTTAAGAATATGAATAGTTCTACAAAATATTGTTAAAAGATAAAGAAAAAATTATTATTAGCAAATTTTACAGAAGTACATGTTGAATCAAGCTAATAGATGCTTATATATGTAATCAAAATTAGTCTTCAAAATATGTTTATGATAGTGGAAGATATAAGTAATGATATAATTTTAGAAACTCCTTTTTTAACTTAGATATATCCTTTTAAAGTAGATAAAGATGGTATATACATTAACATGATAGGAAAAGAAATAAAATTTAACTTTATAACACCAGTAAAATGGAAAGACATACAAATGCTACAAAAAAATTCAATATACAAAAGAATAAACACTATAAATCAAATTCAAAAACATATTTGTCACATAAAAGAAGATAAACAATATGTAAGAATTGAAGAACAACTTCAAAAAGAAGAAATAAAAATAAAAATCCCAAATCTTGAGAATGTTATAAAACAAGAAGTATGTTCAGATCTTCCTAATATTTTTTGGGAAAGAAAGAAACATGTTATATAATTAACATATGAAAAAGAATTTGATGAAAAAAATATTCCAATAAAAAACTAAACCAATTCAAATGAATAATGAATATTTAGAAATTTATAAAAAAGAAATATAATCCTTAATAGAAAAGAAACTAATAAAACCTTCAAAATTACCATGGAGTTATTAGTTTTTTATGTCATGAAGCTGCTAAGAAAGAAAGAAGAGTCTCAAGATTAGTTATTAATAATAAACCATTAAATAAAATATTACAATGGATAAAATATCCAATACCAAACAAATAAGATTTGTTTAGTAAATTATATAATGTAAAAATATTTTCAAAATTTGATATGAAATCCGGATATTGATAAATATAAATAAGTAAAAAGAATAAATATAAAATAGACTTTATAGTACTATTTGGACATTATGAGTAGAATTAATGCTTTTTGGACTCAAAAATGCTCCATCAGAATTTCAAAATATTGTAAATGATATTTTTAATCCCTACTATAAATTTGTAATAGTATATATTAATGATATTTTAGTATTTTCAGAAAACATTGATTAACATTTTAAACATCTCAATATTTTTTTCAAAGTAGTTAAAAACAATGGACTAATATTATCAACCCAAAAATGAAATTATTTCAAATAAAAATAAGATTTTTAGAACAAGAAATATATAAGTTAATCATGAAACTTATAACAAGAGTTTTGAAATTCTCATAAAAATTTTCAGATGAATTAGAGATAAAAATCAATTACAAAGATTTTTAAAATGTCTAAATGGTTATTTTCCAAAATTAAAATAACACTGTGCCATATTATATCAAAAACTTAAAAAAGAATCCCAAATCATAGACAAAAAAACAAATAAAATTAGTACAACAATTAAAATATAAGGTTCAAACTCTACCATATTTAGAAATACCTAATCCTTTAGCCTTCAAGATAATAGAAACAGATGCATCAAAAATAAGATATGATGGAATTCTTAAGCAGAGAATAACTCGAGACCAACCAAAACAATTAGTTAGATTCCATTCAAGAGTATGGATAGGAGCACAGTAAAAATTTTCTACAATTAAAAAGAATTGTATATGGTAAACTGTATTTCAAAATTTCAAGATAATCTTTTTAATAAAAAGTTTTTACTAAGAATTGATTGCAAATTTATAAAAGCAGTTTTGAAAAAAGATGTTAAAAATATTGTTTCAAAACAAATTTTTGTAAAATAACAAGCAATTTTATCAGATTTGATTTTGAAATAGAATATATAAAAGGCTCTGATACCAAAATAAGACAGGATCAAATATATTGAAAAATATCAAAATATAATAAATAATAAAATTTCAAATATAAGATCTATGTAAGAAATACTTACAAAATATGGCTGAAAACTTTAAGTTTTTATTAAGTACACTGAAATTTTTACAAGAACTTTCTTACAAGGAAGAGAGAGATAGAAACATTCATGCTTCAAACCTTAACATTACAAACTTATATGAACTTTAAGATTACAATCTATTACATAAATTTTTAAAATTCGAAACTTTTTGAAATGAGAATCTTCTTTTTGATAATGGATGCCTTTTATTTTGTCTGTCACTACTTTTGCTTTTGATAATTGTCCTTGTTATATTCCATTGCTATTGTTAATTGATTCTTTTAAAAAGAAATTCCTTTTATCGTTTTGTCCAGCTGTCTAACCCAATTCTTCTTCTTTTGAGATTCGGGATAAGATTGAAATCTTTATCATCATCTGAATTGTCAAATTATTACCAAGTCATATGGGTATTATTTACACAATACCATTTTGATTTGTCTAAATTTGGGATACTATAGCTGAAGCTGATAGTCCATTCTTCCTTTGGTTCATATCTTTTCCAAATTTTGTAAAGTAATTACAATTTTATTTTTGTAAAAAACCTTAGCTCATCTGATTTTTCTCGTCTAGAGTTTGATGCCAATTCTGTCTTCTTCATTACTGCTTTACTTATATTAAAAAATATACTCATCATTTTCTTTTTGAATTTTGTGGATTTATCTTTTTGAAAAATTTCCTTATTGTCTGATTTTGCCTGTCTTGATTTGGTCATGATCTTTAAAAATTAAATGGGCCCTGTACGTTCTGATATAATTGATCAAAAGGAATAGTTGATTGACTGACGAATTTGAGTCCTGTTCAGAATGCATTTTTTCTTTAGCTTTTTTAGTCTAGTACTTAAGTAATTCATGCTCATCTACCAAAAATTTGAAAAGCTGCTCTTTTTTTGCTGATACTTTTGGATTTTCTCGAACTTCTTTTTTCTTTGAGACTGATATTTGAATATATTTTACTTTGTCCTGCTACTGAGGTGTTGAAGGAATTGATAATATGACTATTTGAAAATTTTCTTCTGTTTGTAAAATTTTTTTGATATTTTCTAAAAATCAAACTTCTATAGCAAAATGAAACCACCATTTAATTTTGAATTCCCTTACTAAATACAAGTGATAGGATTTTGGAAGAATTTAAACAAATTGAATGATCCAATAGAATATCCATGGAATTTTAAAATCTTGATGAAAGAAAATTTCTTTCGCATAAGGCGTTGCTTGAAACATTTTTGAATAATATTCAAAGGAATTATGAACTTCTTTTAGGAAAATAGTGGCAGATGAACCTACATAGCACCACCACTCGAAAAACCAAATAAGAAATTCTTTTGGATAGGAATAATGGAATATCAAGAACCAAATGGAATGTAAAGAGTCACTTGGACAAGCTCTACTCTCTTTGGATGTCTTGCAATAATTTTAGATATCCTGTAATAAATCTTTCTTTTCAAGAGAATTGATTACAATCTGCAAATAATTTTGGAATTCCTGTAATAAATCTTTCTTTTCTAAAGGATTGATTACAATCTGGTTTAATTAAAACTTGAGTTAAAAACACATCTTTATGCCATCTATAATCTAATATAGTTGGACATCTTAAATTTGTTAAGACCATTTTTGAACTTAATAATTGTTCATTTGGATTTTCAATAAAATGCATTCCTATTGTATATATTAGTATTTTTGTAGCATTTTGTTCTTGTGTTATATTTCCATGTCCATCTTTTGTTAAAGCTGTATGATATAATATATTGTACTGTGTATCAAATTCTAATACATTATTCTACCAGTTTTTTAATTGTCCGTCCATAAAGTCCTTATATTATTGCCATTGCTACTTGTTGATTTGTTAATGAGTGTGCCTTATAAGCTACTCTTGTCATTCCTATTTCATTTAATAAATTAATTATTTTATATTCTGACATTCCATATATATTCCATTCATATATTGAAGTCTATCATAATAATTTGTTTTAAATTGTGGTCTTTCTTCATATTGTAGATCCATAGGAATAAGTTTTGGATAATAATTTTTCGAAGAAAAATTTCTTATTTGCTTATGTGAAAACTTATTTTTAATCTTATTTATTATATTTTCGCTTTTTAAATCATTTCGACTATCTCCTTGTTCCCATATGGTAACCCTACTTGTAGAAGGGGTATCTATAATAGTTTGTCTTATTTTACTTAATAAATGTGTAGATCTTGGAATTACTAAATTATTGTTTAATTCTTTTCGAAAACTTTTAACTTTAAAATATGGTTGTGCTACATCATTTGAAAATTTTAAATTTTCTATTCTTATATTTTCTAATTTAGTAAAAATATGTTCTAATTGATTTTCTATGTTGTTTAATGTTTGATTATAATAATTATTTCATTGATAAACTTTTTTAATATCGTCTAAAGTTGCCCTATCATTGCCAATGTCTCTTCCTTTTTTAAAGGGAGATCCTAGATCCTCACCTTCATTTGAATTAATTATTATAGTTTCTAAAGGAGGATTAACTGTTGTTATTGTTTTATTGTTTGTTGCTAATTTCTATTGTTTTATATAAACTGTTATTTGTTTCAATTAAAGAAGATTTGCATGTTTTTATCATATTATTTTTTAAACAAATCCTTTTATCCAACTAAAAAAATGAATAATTCACTTGTTTTTATTGTATGTCTCTTTTCCATTCTTCTTTTAATTTTATTTTTATATTTTCATCTAATTTTTCATACCATTGTCTATATTTTTCATAATATTTTTCATAATATAATTCTTTTAAATATTCATATTCTGGTTTTCATTTTTTTGTTATAGTATTTACAAAGTGACTTCTAACCAGAGATGGAGTTGGAGATTCTGGTGGAGTTTCATTATTTTCTACTGGTTCTGGAATAGGATTCATATATTTTAATAATGTATTGTATCATTTATTTCTCTAGATTTAGGTATTGATGATGTATATTTTCTAGAATTTTCTGTTATTGGTAATTTTATAGAATTTATTGATAATTCTAATAATTTTGATGAAATATTTGATGATAAATTTATTGAATTAAATCTTAATAACATTTGACCTTGAGTTTCTTCTATTACTTTTGAGAGGTTTCTTCTAGCTATTGACAATTCCTCATTGTTGGTTATTTGAAAATATTCTGAAACAGTAATCTCATCCCATTTTAATAACCTTAGTGTAAAAACATTTAATTTTTCCAATTCTATTTATAATAATATTGTGTCATTGTCATTGGAAATTATTCTGTTGAATTTTGGATTAATTTGTGAAGACATTAATCTATAATATTCTATGTATATAATTGCAATGATTTTGGTAAATTCTCTAAATTTGTTGCTTTGTAAATGTATATCTAAAACTAATGAATCTTTTATATTGGGATCTATTATGTCTATTGAAAAGTTTGGAAATCAATTAAAATATATTGGCCCATTACATATATTTGTTTGAACCATAGCTTGTATTGAGTCAGTATAATTTAATAGTCTTTTATCTCTTGAAGCTATAAATTGTAAAGCAGTAAGAAGGGATGAATAGATATTTTCCTAATCTGTATAAATTTTTAACTAAATAGAGGTTAAAAAGAATTAGGAAAATTGAAAGTAAAGATGAAGAGAAGATACAAAAGATTTATAATGGCTCCATCAACACGGTGCATATCCACTATTAGGCAATCCTCCTGGATTTCACTATTTTTCTAAATAGTACAAACCACTTGCTTTCTAAGTTCAAGCGAAACCTTTACAGCCAAGTATTTCTATTCGAAATACTTTTCTCCCTCCAAATCCTCATCATGAATCCCCCACGATCTTCTAATTTCTTTTAAGTATAATGGTATTACAGATCATAAGGCTAATTCTCAAATGTAACGAAGTTGAGTACAGAAAATATTACAAAGATTGAGACTGATCCTCAGATGTGACGAAGTAAATGCCTAAAGAATTTTACAAAGTTAAGCTAATTCTCAAATGTGTAGGAATTTAAAACTCTATGAATGATATACACTGTAGGATTACAGAGGTTTTAATGTGTGTGTGTTTTCAAGTGTTCGGAGTATTCAATGAAAGTCTATTTTGTTAGCAACAATTGTTCTTCTTCTTGATCACTTCTTTTACTATTCTTTACTCTGGTATTTATATTCCTCTTGAAGAATACCGTTGAGTGGTAGATGAGTTTGAACGTTAAGCATTGAATGCTCTTCGCCTTCCTTATTCAATGCTTTTGACTACTTTTCAATTAATGATTTTGCCCGTTGTCATCCATAAAAGTAGCTCTTCACTTCTTTTTCGCTAAGCAAACTTGTTTTAAGAAAAAACTGAAGCACCTTTTTGCTGAAACAAGGAGTTTAGCTCGACAAAAGAACCAATTATATTTAGATTCAAATATCTGTTTAAGTGTGTGGTGTAAGAGATGGTCGGTTTGGGTTTAGATTGGTCAACTTGTGTTGTTGACATGTCACAAATTTTGATTATCTCAAATATTTCGAATGTACATGTCATCAGAGTTTGAAAAGTCAATAAATATTTTCAATGTCCATGTAATTTCTTTTTTAAAATGTCCCTGTATAAATGGTTAACCGAGATTAGCTAAATTCTTGAATATGAAATGTTTTAGTCAGCTGTATACGAGGTTCAGTAGACCACTAGAGTACTTGGTTTCTTATAAGGTTTGGTGGTTTACCGCTTGAATCATTGGTTGGCCGAATAGACATAGATGGTTGGCCGCTTGTGCTTAGCAATTCACTGTTTGAGTATTGTTGGCTAGCTGCTCATGTTTGGTTAACTGCTTGTGCATCCTAAGTTATTTACGATTAGCTACTTGTGTTAAGCAATTGATCGTTTGAGTGCGTAAAGCGCTTGCAGTAGACTGGATTGAGTTTGCTGTAGGCCGTTGGAGTATTGCTGGTTCAACCGCTTGAGCACATTGTGCTCGCGGTACCCGCATAGGCGTACGTGATAGCCCACACTTACTTGCTATGGTGTGCACCCCGCTTGCATGATAGCCCGTGCATGTAATAGTAGTCTGCGTCTTGCCTGTTGCCTATACGGTTGCCCGCACATGCAAGCGGCAGACCACGCCTAGCTTGCAGTTGAGAATGATTATCACAATATATATATATATATATATATATATAGGTAGTTCGTGGAGAAAAATGGTTTGGAGTAGGTGATGATCATATATATATATATATATATATATATATATATAAATTGTTTAGGAATTGTTTGAAATTTGTAGTGTGAAAGTGATCTGCACATGGAAGAGGGAGAGGAGGGGTGAGATGATTTAGAGAAAGTGTGTTATGTCATGTGGCAGAGAGAAAAAGAAGCCTTTATTTAATGTTGAAGAGTGTTGAAGAGGATTAAATGTGGTGAAGAGAGAGTGTTGAAAGGTAAAGGAGTTGAAATGTGATAAAAAGAAAACACTTTGCCCCTGCTTGCGCGGTAAGTCGCGCTTGTGCACGGTGGAACGTGCTGCCTTGTGCAGTAGGCTGCACAGGCTCACGGTAGCTCGCATCCTACTTATGCGGTAGCCTTTGCAGGCACACGATAGACCGCGCCTTGCTTGCATGGTGGACTATCAGGCACACGGTAGACCGCGTGTCCATTGAGCTTCTTGGTTTTGTCATTCGGTGTCTTGTATTTAACCCAATTGATAGATCTTACATTCACCTTAAATATATGATTTTTCACTTAAATTTTCTTTTTTTTATTATCATCAAAACCGATTTCTTATCTCTCAACATATGTATAGGTGTTTCTCTTACTAAAGATTTTACTGCTATTTGTACTATTTGATAATAAATATATCTATATCTTTTTTCTCAATATTTTTGTAAAGCAATATTTGTTAATAACTCAATATTTTGATATTCTCTTTGCATGGATATTGTTTTTTCATGAGTTTTTATTGAGAATGTTGTCATAAAATCTAATTGTCCTATTGAATATATGATTTCTATTTTTTTCCTTCTATTTTTTTCCTTCAAGTATCATCCAATTTCTATAATATATAGGATAATGTAGTTCATAACTTTGTACTATATTTATTGGATGGGAAGAAACTGAGTTTTTTCTAATTAACATTTTTCTTAATGAAGAGGTCATATTTTATATAAAATCACTTAATTAAACTAATCCTAATGTTTAATGGGAGCAAAGGGAACGATATACGAGAACCACCAACCTAGGCTGGCCAAAGGTTTTACAATCTTACCAACTTCTCACCGGTACTAAAAGCTAGTCTAATTCTTTTAAATAATCTTACATTTAATATTTTCTTTTAATGTATTAGAATTTGATACATAGTATAATATATTATATCATAAAGTTTTAATAGAAGATAAACATGAAAATGTAATACAAGAATAAAATGCCACAGAAATGCTAATATATATAATAGGAATGCATGAACAATTATTAAGTTCAAAAATGACCTTAACAAATTTAAAATATCCAACTTTATCATACTATAAATGGTATATAAATGTGTTTTTTAATTCAAAATTTAAGAAAATCATATTATAATCGATTCTTTTGAAAAAAAAAGATTTATTATAAGATTTTTAAAATTATTTATAGAAAGAATAATGAATAAATTAAGAGAAACAATAGGAAGAGATGATATTCTATTTAATAAATAATTAAATTAAATTTTAGTTTTACTAAAAATTAAAATTGAAAATCAAATAAGCAATTTGGAAGATAAAAAGCAATCAGGATGAAATAGCTTTTTCAGTCGTAAGTGAATAGTGCCCATCCGGTCCTTTACCCCGTGACCATTAGCTTTGAGATTCGAGTTTTCCATCTTTCCAAAATGCCCATGCCCTAATGGTAAAAAAAAAATAAAATAAAAAATAAATAAAAAAGGGAAACATTTATTATTAGAGGGCGAAACATATGACGCCGTGACAGTGGGATCCACCAATAGCCTGAGGCTTTGAATTTGTCTCAAAAGTTGTGCTATCCCGAAACCTTTTCTCTCATATTTTTTTTTTTCAAAAAATTTATAATTATTATAAATATCAATATTAATTAAATTTATAATAATTTAATTATTATTTAATAATCACTTTTTTATATAAATCAATAAAAAGATAATAAAATAAAATAAACCCATTCATCTAACAACCAGAATCGGCATCTAAAAGTTTTTTTTTTAAAAAAATATAATTCTCATTTTCGATTATCATTATAGCATATCAAATATAAATTATGGTAACATTTTAAGATAAAATCCTCTGATATCTAATTGATTAGCATGGATACTCATTAAACGATGACATAATTTTTTTTTTAAAAAAAAATAATAACATATCTAACATTATATATTATAGGTTACTTTTAATATTGTGATGACTTTTTTTTTTTGATAATTGGTATTATTAAAGTCATTTTTTAGATAAATTATCAGTATTCGATAATTATTTTAAATTTGATTAAATTGACACACATTCTTGATTTTAAATGTTGATTTAATGAGAACAATAATGGTCCTTTTTTTTTATTCTTTTCTTTTATTATGCAAGTTGAGAAAAACTCGTTTGTACGCATTGAGACAATGACCATTATTGATTTTAAATTGCATTATGAAAGGGATTTGCTGTCCTTTTTTACTATTGTTATTTATATTTGGAAATTGTCCTTGGAATGTTAAACCTGTGGATAGATTAAATGAGTAATATATTGTACATAATTCTTTTTTTTTTTCTCTTTGTTTCTTTAGTTTCTTCCAATATATATATATATATATATATATATATATATTGTATATTATAAGATTCTAGGCCACCAGTACCCGACCTATTCTTATGTACACAACATACTAATTGGGGGGGGGAGTGTGATATTATAAAAATTATTTGAATATAAGTGAAATATTATAGCAAAAGTCAGATCTAAACATATCAAACAAGAACGGCCAAAAGTTATACCAATGACATTCAAGAGTTTGAAGATTACTCATGGGATTGAAAATTTTTATTTTCTATTAAGAGTATTCACACTAGTTGTTATCAAAATCTGTATAATTATAGGAGTATGCAGACTTATCACAGTGATTATTGTTGAAAAATAAGATTTTAATCATGATCAAATTAAAGAAAATTTAAATAAGAAAATACGTTATGGAGTTCATGAGAAATAATCTGAAAATTGGGTTAAGTATAATCTATAAACAGCTAACCAAATGCATGTGAACTTCAGTAGTTAATCGAATGCAAGTGAGATCAACCAGAAATAATCATACAGCAAATGGCAACACATACATGGGCAACCATGTGTGCCTAGAGTGCACAAACAATTAGCCGCATGCATTGCACAGCCAACCACATGCGCCTAGTGCACACAAGCGGTTAGCCATGCGCAATGCACGGTCAACCGCATGCGCCTTATTGTGCACAAGTGGCTGACCCCGCGTGCTGCACAGTAGGCCGCAAGCACCTTAGTGTGCATGGGCTACTGTGTAACACCGACACCTCAGTGTACTCATATTTTACTTCTCCTCACATTTATATATAATGTTCTTCATGTTTCATGGAATGAAATTCACTTAGAAAATTCATCAAATATTTGATCGGCTGATGTTTTAAATTTTAGGTGATCAGTTAGTAGAGTATTGGTTTGTTTGGTAGTGATTGCTCCTGGGAAATTGTTATCTCTAGACCAATTATTTGTTTCTATCATTCAGTATATTACCGTCGGCTATAATTGAATTCCCGATCAGTATCTTTGCCTCACTGATATGTTTAAATATTTATTTCTCATCGGTCCGTTGACCGAATAGCATTTCCGATCTCCAATCGGCATCTTCCGTTTCTCTTCGGCACTGTTGGGAAATTTCTATTCGGCACCTGAAATTGGAAATTTTAAATAATTCTTACCGGTGCCTTCCAATTTTGCTCCTGCACCTGTTCAACATAATTTTCTTCATCGACCGGACAGTTCGTTTCATTTTCCTTCGGATAATTGCCAATCCATTCGGTCATAAATTTTCTCAATATTCCTGGTATTGGATACTTTCATAGACCCATCGGTAACCGACCGTTATTTTCCCAATTAAGAACCTCTATCTATATTTTACTCTGTTCCTTCTGTTGGTATATCATTCGGTTCATGATGTTTATTTTACTAATTTTTAACATTTTTATTTGGTTCACTACATTTGCCTTTAAACTGATCGATTATTTTGTCACCGATCAGCAATGTCTACTATCGATAACATGAAACTTGTGAACTTCATTTTCATCATCCATCGGTAAAATCATTCATCAGTACATTTCCCTACCATTTTTCAGTACAGTACAATTAGGTCCCATCGGTAAATGGGGGAAGTTATAATTTTAGGTAGACTTATTATTTTATAATTTTTATATACCTATCGGTATAAGTTTACCGGCTGTCATTTGCAAATGGAAATACCCAATTGGTAATCATTTTATTAAATTTTCACATGTTCAATCAGTATCGAATAATAGATCAATTTTCACATTTTTCAATTTCTGATCGGCTACCGTAGACAACATTTATAATTTTTTTAGGCAGTGTAATTTATTCTACTCTTGTCGGTCACTCTTGAGTTTAATAAATTTATTTATTTATTTTTACTTTACTTTTATTTTTATTTTTATTTTCAATATTATTCGGTATTAATTTTGAAATAACCGATCAGTAACAACATTGTGAAATTCCTCTATTTGGATATTTGAACTTGCCTATCGGTAGACAATTAAATGGATACCTCATCGGTGAGTTTCCTAATCGGTCAATCTCTCAAACCACTAATCAGTCATGTTTGAATAAATTTATTTCCTTCGGTCAAATTTGATGCCATTGGTGACCTCTCTATATTCATGCTTCAAATTTCCACTTCTGATTGCTTGTGACTGTCGATTCTCTCCAATGACAAACCCCTTCGGTCATTCTTCATCAGATGGGTTTGCAGCCATCGGTCATAACCATTCTTCACAAATTTCATAAACTTGTCCTCAATTCCCATAATATGCTTTGATTGGGATTTGAAACAAGGCATAACAAATGTCCAAAAAGTTAAATTGCCACTAAACCATCCAACAACTTCAATCATATTATGTAAAACTTGTATCTTATTCCATAATTTAAAAATGCTCAACTTTAGCTTACTTCCTGTGAGCTTGCAATTCTCATTTCAAATCTTTTATTTACCGACCGCCGGACATATTTTATCATCCGGACAGAATTATGAGCACTTAAAGTTATTGTGTTGACTTTCCTAACAACTCTAGTGACCATGCCGGGTATTCGTGCAAATGAACAATATATGAGGGCTATTAGGCAAATATTGGAAATGAGTTATAAATGAAGAGCATTGGTGGGACATTAGAACCCACAAAAGCCAAACTCCATTTTTTTCTTCTTCTTCTTTCTTCTCCCTCTCGGTTCACACTTTTCCATTCTCTTCATGTTTTCTCCAAAGAGCAATCAAGATACCACCAAAACCCACACTCTAAAGGTTCCAAAACTCATAACCCAACCTCTAGAAGTTTCACTCTGGTGGGAGATTCGAAGTATTCTAGTGAAAGAAAACCTAGGGTTTGATCGTGATTCGACTTGAGACAAATCGGAGACTAAAAATTTAGGTAATATTTTTAATTTTAGTTTGGGTTTATGTTTCCTCTTTCATGACTTTGAAGTTATGCTGAAATTTGATGAAAAAGAATTTGTGGGTTTTGGAGTCATTGTAAGTGAGAGAAAGATTGGGTATTTAATGTTAGGGTTTTGGATTTTCTTGAAAGAATTGATATTGATGATGGTGGATACTTGGTTATGTCCCTTAGGAGTTGCCGAATGCTGAACAAGGCAGGGCATTCACTGCAGAGACGTCCGGGAGTGACATACCCTCCCGAATAATATGAGTGAGACTGTAGACACTGTGTTATTGATTGAACAAATCCATGTTTTTATAGTTTTTCAAATGACATGGTTTATGATGTGTGTGAAAGCATGCGATTGATATATTTTTACAAATGTTTCTTTCGTGATCATTGGAGTGTCTCAATAAATTGTTTAAATGATATGCATCCGTGAAATTTGTGTTGGAAATAACTTTGTGCCACTTTTGTGAACTTGATATGATTTACATACTTCCATTTGTATTGACGCATTTATTTGAATTGGTTTAATAAATTGTTATGGGCCAAATTGCTTACTTGTGATGTGTGAGTCGGATGCCCACTTGTGATATGATGATATGATGATGTCCATGATGGACTTCCGTAGCTACGAAGGGTTTTGGCAATGGCACCCATTGTGTCTGGATACGCTTCGGCTGGAGGTATCCCCCAAACGCCATATATATAGTTGCGGCCGGAAGAACCATATACGGGAGGATATGTGTGACGCCACTATCTAACTCCGGGCGAGATTCTATACATGATTTATTTTGTGTGCTTGATACTATTAAAGCCCATGGCCAACATTGGGGAAGAGAGCTTGATGTTTTCTTTATACTTGCATATGAAACACCCCCAATGTGCCCGTCATTGGTTGCGGTAGACCATCGCCGGGGATATTTTATTGGCCAACTCTATATGATTTTGAAACGTTAACGGATGCGTGTGTGGATACCATGATGTGTGACAGATGATTTATGGATTGTGAAAATATCATGATTGTTTTATAATGCCATCGCATTTTAAAACTTTGCTTTGACACTCCGTACTCACACATATGATTGATAATATATTGTTGATCCCCTCACTCACTGAGTATTCTCCATAATACTCTCCCCTCACTTTCCTTGATTTCAAAGAATAGATTTATAGGAAGACGTATCGAGAGAGTTCGACATACTTGATTTGTATTGGAGACCTTGGACCTTAAGTATGGTATCGATCATTCTTCCGCAGTGATATAGTTGATGATGTTGGATGATATATATGTACATTTGAGGTCTATAGAATGTCCATTGTATACATTTATTGGGATGGCTGAAATTTTGTTATGTAATGTAATTGAAACTCTCACTAGTGTTGTATAATTATGCATTGAGGTATTGTCTTGCATTTTACATTCTTTACTTAGGAAATGATGTTTTTGAGGAAAAACGGGTTTTAAATAGTTTTGAGCAGGTGATCATTTTAGCTTTCGTTGCCTTGGTATGTGTGTCCTGTGATGGGCAGCGTACGAGGTAACGGGCGGCTGCTCATGGCCTCAGATCGAGGATCGGGGCGTAACAGATTGACTGTGCACATTGTGTGGTAAGTCGGGTGCACCTTGGTATGCATGGGTGGTCGACCACGCATTGCACAATAGACCATGTGCACCTTAGTGAGCACATGCGACTGACCACGAATGTAGGTGGTCAACCGCGAGTGCACAAGTACGCTCAAGCAGTCAACCACTTAACACAAGTGGCCAACCGCAAGTCCCCTAACACACTCAAGTGATCAACTGTTGAACATAAACGGTTAACCTGATATACTCATACGACGAACCGTAAATTTAAATGGCCAACTTGCTTTGCTCATTCAATCAACCGATAATTCAAATGGTCAACCGTCAAATCATATAAGAAACAAAATGTTTCTCTAGTTGACCGAATTAAATCAAAGGCAGACCGAAATACTTCATATTCCAAAATCTAGTCAATTCTGTTCAACCATTTATTCAAAAACAATTTCAAAAAACGTGGAGATTAAAAATATTTTTTGATCGTTTTAAAACTGATAAAATTGACCGATCAAACTCTTTGTTTTTGAATTTAAAGTCATCATGTTGTGTTGGTTTGAAAATCTTTTTTGTTTGTCAAGCTAACCTTTCTGTCACAGTAAAAAGATGCCTCAAATCTTTTTAAGATAGGATTTGCTTGACAGAAGGAAGTAAAGAGCTATTTTAAGGAAGATAATGGAAAAAAGCATTAAATTGAGAAGAAGCCGAAGATATTAATTAAGGAAGGTGAATAATATTTAATTCCAAATACTCAAATTCGCCTACCACTCAATGACATTCTTGAAGAGAGCTTTAAATGCCGAAGTGATGAAGAATAGAGTAAGGAAGGAATCAAGAGAAAGAACAACTGTAGTAAGCAAAACACGTTCTCATTAAACACTCTTACTCTGTCACTCGAGAACACACTACATTAACTCCTTGTGTGTTTTTCATTTATTGTACATTAAATTCTTCTTATCTAAGGGACAATCTTTGTAATACTCTCTGTGCTCATCTTCGTTACATCTGAGAATTAGTCTTACACTCTATAACACCTCCTTGTATCCTAAAGCAGTCAGAAGATCATGTAGATTCACAATCTGAGTTTTAAAAGAGAAAGTATTTCAGGGAGAATTACTTATAAGGTTTCACTTGTACCCATAAAGCAAGTGAGTTTTGAAGGTTTCACTTGCACCTGTAAGCAAATTGTTGTAAAGGTTTCACTTTTATCTGTAAAGTAAATGAGTTATACTATTTGAAAAAATAGTGAAAATCCAGAAGGGTTGCCTAAGAGTAAATGTACATCAGGCTAGTAAAACCACTATAAAAATTCTTATGTCTAATCTCTTCTTTATTCTCAGTCTACTTAATTTTTTGTTTCTTTAGTTTAATCAGTCGAAAATTACAAAAAGTTAGAAAACAATTATTCACTCCTCTAGTTGTTTTACAATTGGTATCAGAGCAGATATCTAGTATAGTTTTAGGTTTCATGACCTTAGATGAAAGATCCTTCACCCAATCTTATTTTCAAAAAACTCTAAAATGGCACTAAATGGAGACTCTATTCCAGTTGAGGCTTACTCCACAAACAAAGCACCAGGAGCAACTACACCAATTGTAAGCAAAGAATGCGCAACTTTATTATGGCCCAAGACTGAACTGCTTGGGAAATTATTGAAGAATGAATCAAGTTTCCAACAGAAGAAATCGATGATGTTCGGATATAGTAAAATTAAGAAATAAGACACTAGAATAGAAGAGAACCAATTAGATGAATTGCAAAGTGGTCAACCTTCTTCACCTTGCCCTGAGCCTCAATGAGTACAACTGGGTTTCTTCATGTATTAATGCCAATGAAATATGGAAGAGACTGAGGTCACTTATGAAGATATTGGTAATGTTTGTAAGAGTAAGATTAGATTGCTGAAATAAGAATACGAAGCTTTCAAGATGAATGAAGGAGAAACAGTCAGTGAAATGGTGACACGCTTCAACAAGATCACAAATGAATTGAGATTACTCAGGAAGGATATTCCTCAAGAAGATACAGTGGACAAAGTACTGAAGAGTTTGCTAAAGTCTTGGAAACCAAAGGTTACAGCAATAGAGGAATGGAAAACTCTCAAAACTCTGACCATGGATGAATTTGTAGCTTCATTCATAACATACGAGACGAGGTTAAACGTCAAGGGTCTATTAAGAGAAGATAGAGGAAAAGAAATAGCCCTTAAAGCTAAGGGTGATAAAAGCTCCTCCGAGTATGAAAACGAGGATGATGAAAAAGATATAACTTTACTGGCCAAGTAGTTCAAAAGATTCATGATGCAAAGAAGAAATAGAAGCAAAACAAATTTAAAAAGGCCAGAGAAAAAAAAGGAATTGAGATGTTAGGAATGCAAAAGGTCGAGGCACATCAAAGCAGATTGTCCTTAGTTGAAGAAGGCTGAAAAGAAAGACAAAAAAGAAAGAAATGAGAAAAAGAAGAAGAAGGCACTCGCAACATGGAGCGATAAAGACTTAAACTCCAATGTGGATGAAACAGAGGGAGAACAAGCCAACGTTTTCTTCATGGCCATCGGGCAGCCTTTTGACCTTGAGGTAACTTCCACTTCCTATTCTTCAAATTCAGATTCTGAAGATAATGATTTCTCTGTTACTGAACTATATGAAACTTTATTTGAATCGTTTAAAGAATCAAAAAGGATAAAGAAGAAAATTAATCTCTTAAAGAAAAATATGTCTTAGCTCGAAGAAGAATTAGAAAAATTCAAAATCGAAACAAATGAACTAAAAATGAAAAATTCTAATCTAGAATTAAAGAATACTGAACTGAGTAAAGAAATTAAAATTGAAAAAGAAAAAGTCAATCAACTACATGAAGATCTTATCATAAAAAAGAACATATATTTGCAACTATAAGAGGAAACAAAGCATACTGAAATCAACAATAAATATATTAAAGAAAATGAAATATTAAGAAATGAACTAACAGAGCAGAAAAAAAAGAATATTAGCCAAAGCGGGATCTTAATGAAACTTATATAAGGACCAAAAAAAAAAAAGATGTCATCCCAGGAGCACAAAGGGCAGTCTTTGACAAAACTAGATTAGGTTACAACACAACTCAGACTCAGAAAAAGTTATACAAATTCTTCACACCTAGCTCCAGAGCTGTCAAACAACATAGATGTCACATATGTATGAAATTTGAACATAAATCAAATTAGTGTAGATTAAGGAGAAAATCGTTAACTATATTAAAGAACATAAAATTCAATAGACCTAAATGTGGCTACTGCACAAAGAATGGACACTCAAGCAATGAGTGTTGGCATAGAAATTTTTTGACATTAAATGTAAAATGGGGAGGTAGAAGTCAAATTAGAACTAACCCAGCAAGACCCAAAAAAGTATGGGTACCAAAGGCAAAAGTGTATTTTGTTAGGTTTGCTTAAAGTCAAAAGAATCTTCTGGTCCCTCCGTGTGGTGCATAGATAGTGGATGCTCAAGGCACATGACCAATGATACATCCAAATTCATATCATTGGAGAAAAAGAATGGAGGAAAGGTGGTCTTTGGAGATAACTCAAAAGGGAAGATCATTGAAGTAGGGGACATTAGAGATAAGTCTTCTGATACTCAAGTCCAAAATGTTCTACTTGTTTCTAATTTGAAGTTTAGCTTACTTAGTGTGAGTCAGTTGTGTAATAAAGGGTATAGAGTAGTTTTTGATTCAGATATCTGTTTAATCATATGCAAGCAATCGAATAAAGTAAAATTTATTGGAACCAGGAAAGGAAACATATATGTTATAGACTTAGAGAAAACAAAGACAACAAATGAATCTTGTTTAATGGTAGCAGACAAAGATAGCTCTATGCTTTGGCATAAACGGTTAGATCATGCAAGCATGGATCTGATCAAAAGATTAGTAAAGAAAAATTTAATAAAATGTGTCCTAGATTTAAAATTTGAAAAAGATAGAATCTGCGATACTTGCATGAAAGGGAAACAAACAAGAGTTTATTTAAACATAAAAATAGAATCTCAACCTCTACACTTTTAGAGTTGCTCCACATGGACTTATTTGGTCCAACGAGAACTCAATTTAGGAGGAAAATACTATGACTTTGTAATAGTATATGACTATTCAAGGTTCACTTGGGTTCTCATTTTAGCAAGAAAGGAAGAAGCTTACTTAAAATTCATAAAACTCTGGAAAAAGCTTCAAAATGAGAAAGGATACACAATCTCCAGAATAAGAAATGATTACGGTAAGAAATTTGAGAATAATCAATTGAGAGAATTTTGTGAAGAAAATGGAATAATTCATAACTTTTCTACTCCTAGAACACCACAACAAAATAGAGTCGTAGCAAGGAAAAACAAAACACTAGAAGAAATGACAAGAGTAATGGTTTGTGGACATAACACTCCTAAATATTTTTGGACAGAAACTGTAAATACAGTTTGTTATATATTAAATAGAACCTTAATTAGATCAATTCTCAAGAAAACTCCTTATGAATTATACAATGACAAAAAGCCAAATATAAGTTATTTCCATGTGTTTGGATGTCGATACAATGTTCTAAACAATGGAAAAAAACAATTAGGAAAATTTGATACTAAAAGTGATGAAGGCCTCTTTTTAGGTATCTCAACCAACTGCAAAGCCTATAGGATCTACAATAAAAGAACAATGGTGGTTGAGGAATCCATTTACGTAAAATTTGATTAGTCTGAGGATTCTAGAAAAGAGAAAATGTCATCGATGATGAAATAACATCAGAACCAATCTTTACAGAAAATGTTCAAAGCGATGAAATAAAGAACAAAATTGTAAAATATAATCCTTCTTCCATTCCTGTGGATAGCCTTGAACAAGAAACTAAATTTCCAGCTATAAGGAATAGTGTAAATGTAGAAAATATAATTGGAGCTGTGCAGTCAGGGATCAGATCTAGATCAGTACTATAAAATCAATGTAAATTTGTAACATTCATATCTCAGATAGAACCCAATAATGTGGATGAAGCATTAAATGGCGAAAATTGGGTACTGACTATGTAAGAAGAACTAAATGAGTTCAAAAGAAACAAAGTGTGGAACTTAGTTTCAAGACTAGAAAATCAATCTGTCATAGGAACTAAGTGGGTATTCAAAAATAAATTAGATGAATATGACACAATAATAAGACATAATGCCAAATTAGTAGCCAAAGGGTATTGTCAGGAAGAAGGAATAGATTATGATAAAACATATGCTCTAATAGCAAGATCAGAGGCTACTAAGATGCTTCTTATCTTTGCCTATCACATGAACATTAAACTTTATCAGACGAATGTCAAAATTGCCTTTCTTAATAGAGTAATAAATGAAACAATATTCATAAAGCAATTCCTAGGTTTGAAGATCCTAACTTTCTAGACCATGTGTATAAAATATCAAAATCTATATGTGGTCTTAAACAAACTCCAAGAGTATGGTACGAAGAATTTAGCAATTTCTTAGTTGAAAATGACTTTAAGAGAGGGAAAGTAGATACCACTCTATTTGTCAACAGAAAAGATAGAGACATCCTTATACTACAAATTTATGTGGCCGATATAGTATTTGGAAGCACAAATGAGGATCCCTGCAAAGATTTTGCTAAGCTAATAAAAATGAATTTGAAATGAGTATGATAAGAAAATTAAACTACTTTTTAGGTATTCAAATCAAAGAAACTGAGAAGGGTATTTTTATAAATCAAGCCAAGTTTTCTAAGGAATTAGTGAAGAAATTTGGTCTTGAGAACTATAAAGGAAGTGCTATATGTATGAGCACATCTCTGAAGATAAACAAAGATGAGAAAATAAAACTAGTATGTCAAAAGTTAAATAGAATTATGATAGGTTCTCTTCTCTATCTTATTGCATCGAGGCCAAACATTCAATTCAGCATATGTCTATATGCTAGATTCCAATTAGATTCTAAAGAGTTACATATGACGGTAGTCAACAGAATCCTTAGGTATGTGAAAGATACAGTGGACTTAGGATTCTGGTCTGATAGAAATTCTAGTTTTCAGATGCATGGTTTCTTTAATGCAGATTGTGTAGGCTGCAGAATAGACCAAAAAAGTACCATTGGTATTGTCAATTCTTTGGGATTATGATAGTGTATTGGTTATCAAAGAAGTAAAATAGTATGGCAACCTCAACCACTGAAACTAAGTATGTTGCAGCTAAAAAATGCTGTGCTCAGTGGTTATGGATAAAACACCAGATAAACATTATGAGATAGAGATAGATTCCATTCTAATTAGGTGCGATAACACTAGTACTATTAGTTTGATAAAAAATCTAGTACACCACTCGCGAACCGAACAAATAGAAATCAAATATCACTTTATAAGAAATCACGTTATGAAAAATGATGTAATACTCGAGTACATTGATGCTAAAAATAAATAGCAAATATATTCACAAAGTCATTTGATAAGAATAGGTTTTATAAATTAAGAAGAGAATTTGGTATGATAGATCTTAAAAAATGACTCAACGGAGAAACTGAATTGGAAAACATAGTATGTCAAATAGTCGACTCTGGTCGACTGATGGAAGATGCACAGGTGATTGACTCATGAAGAGTGGTCGACCCAAGAAAGAAAATTGGTCTACTAGAAAAACAGGCTGTTGACCAAAAACACGTTGAAAGAGTAAAAGATTAAAGGAAATTTAAGCGTCATGCATAGGTCTAAACTATGCATTAATGGGTCATGAGTTGAACCCATATCCACAACCCAAAATCTCAGTTCTTTCTCATACCCTAGCATCCCAAACTCTATGCTCCTTTAAAATCATTCTCATTTACTCTTTAAGTGTGCCTTAATCTATATCTTTCTTCTAAAAATTTCATTGTGGCACATAGGCATTCAGTAAAGGGGAGTTTTGTTCCTGTAACAATACATTAATGACCTTACTCTCGGGTCAATTTTTTGTGTTCTTAGTTTTATAGCAATACCCCTTTTTGTTGATGACAAAAAGGAGGAGAAGAATTATCAGAAATAAGGGGAGAAAGTTTAAGGATTAATAGAAAGATAAAAAGGAGAGTAAACAACTGAAAGATTAGAAAGATGATTTTAATATCATTAAAGGTTTTGATATCATCGAAAATGGGGAGATTATTGACAAATAAGGTTTTGATGATGATCAAATTAAAAAAAAAATTAAGTAAGAAAATACTTTATGGAGTTAATGAGAAATGATCTGAAAATTGGGTTAAGTATAATCTACAAATGGCCAACCAAAGAAACCCAATAGTTGACCATTTAAACTTCAGTGGTCAACCGAATGCATGTCCATTCAACCAAAAATGATCATACAGCCAATCGCACTAGATACATAGCCGATTGTGTGTACCTAGAGTCTACAAGCAGTTAGTCGCGTGCATTGCACGACCAGCCATATATGCCTAGTGTGCACAGGCGATCAGCTGTGCGCAATGCCCTACCAGCCGTGTGCACCTTAGTGTGTACCTTAGTATGCACGGGTGGCTAATCGCGAATATTGTGCAATAAGTCGAGTCCGCGTTAGTACACATGAGCGGTCGACCGCACGCTACGCAGTAGACCGTGTGCGCCATAATGCAAACATGCAGCTGACTGCAAGTAGAGGGGGTCAACCGTGAGCAGACAAATGTGCTCAAGTGGTCAACCACTTACATAAGTTGCCAATTACAGGTCCTTTAGCACGCTCAAGCAATCAACCCCTGAACATGAATAGTCAATCTGATATATTCATACGGTGAACCCTAAATCTAAACGGCCAACCTATTCTATTAATTCAGTTGACTAATAATTCAAACAAGTAACTAATAATTCAAACACTTAACCACCAAATCATATAAGAAACAAAATGTTTCTCTAATCAACTGAATTAAATCAAAGGCTGACTGAAACACTTCATATTCCAAAATCCAGTTAATCTCAGTCAACCATTTATTCAGAGAGTTTAAGAAAACGTGGAGATTAAAAATATTTTTTTGACTGTTTTGAAATTGATTACATTGACCAATCAAACTCTTTATTTTAAAATTTAAAGTCATCATGTAGCGTTGGTTTGAAAATTTCTTTTGTGCTAACCTTCCTGTTGCAGTAGAAAGATGCCTCAAATTTTCTTAAGATAGAATTTGTTTGATGGAAAGAAGTAAAGAGCTGTTTTAAAGATGATAACAGGAAAAAAATTAATTAAGAAGTAGCCGAAAACATTAATTGAGGAAGGTGGAGAGCATTTAATTCTAAATGTTCAAATTTACCTATCACTCAAAGGTATTCTTGAAGAGAGTTTTAAATGCCAAAATGACAAAGAACAGAGTAAGTGGTGGATGTCAAACCAACAAAAATAAAAATACCTAATTCACAAAAGATGAGTTTAAGGTGAGTAGGGTCGTATTCATAGAGAAGATGTGGATTTACCGCTTTTAATAAAAATAAATAAAATTGAAAATAAAAAAAAAAACGAATATGGCGGTTTTGATTTTTAATTAAAACTAACAAATCAATCTAATAACGAATTAACTATTCAAAACAAATAATCGAACAATTGGAAAAAAAAGAAATAAAATTTCAATGGGAAATCAACTTCTAACCAAATGAATTATTTCTATTTTGATGTATTCGATTGATTATTAATGTAAAAATTACTTAACATCATGCAAATAAATTGGTTATAACCATTAAATACCACGGATCGATCAATCTCTCTTTATTTTTTTCATAATCAAGGTACCATTATTAATTATTTTTTTAATCGAAAGACAACCTAGAAGACTTCCATTGGATTTAGTGTTTTGACAGTCTTAATATTTTGAAAGACCTAATTCTAATCATCAAATTTCAATCTAAATTTATTTAAATTAGATTATCTAATTTCTTAGTATAAGTTAAATTATTTGCAAAACCATAAAATTATACAAATCATAACGTTACTAAAAACAAATAAATTTTGCCGTTTTTAAATTGTTGTAAGCTATTCTAGGGTTATCAAATTTAAACCTTTATTTAATAAATTTAAAATAATCATAAACATTAGGGTATGAAGATTAAATTTAATAGTCTCATTTAGATCTCACAATCTTCTCCGTTAAAGATCCAATAATTTTTCGACTAGAAAATTAATTTAGAATAAAGGCATGGTAGAAGAAAAACTTACAATTAAAACTATTATTGTTGTGGAAAAAAATGTTAAAACAAGAACCAAAAGGGGGCAGCCGTCTAGCAACAAGAGGAAAAAGAAAAAAATAATAAGAAGTGTATATGAATATCCCTCTTGCGTGACCTAAGTACCCTAACAGATTGTTTGGATGGAAAGATTTGGAAAGAAAAGGAAAGATTAGGAGAGAAAATTATAATGTTCTTTCATTTGGGAGTTTTAATACGAGAGAAAATGAGAGATTTGGAGGGATTTTAATTTAAAAATTTTTCTCTCCCAAAAGTGGAAAGAAATGGAAAGAAAAGAAAATGTTAGAGTTAAAACATTTTTATATTCCAAAAATACTCTTGAAAAGCTGAAAACAAAAATTTTTATTTCCAATGAATTTCATTTCATTCAAAAAACTCCCAAACAAAATGGAGAGAAAATTAATTTTCTTTTTTTTTCTCTCCAAAACTCCCAAACATACTGTAAATGAAAACAATTGTTTCCAAAAGTCAAAACAACTTTCTCCTGGCTACCTCCCTAAAATTAAGTGACTCCCCCTATCCTTTTTTCTTGCCTTTCTCTTTTTACTAAAGGTAAAAACCTAGTAGCCATAAGTTAACAAAATAAAAAGGAATAGAGATTTCTAAATGTCTCCATAACTCATAGACTAACTAAAAATAAAAAGCACAAAATCCAAGATTTCCAAAATTCTAACATCTAAATAAAATAAAAAATCTTCAGCGTTCAATACTTCTAATTTAGTTCAACGCCTCTTTGAGTGTATAATTAGAAAGAGAAACATGTTGCAGTAAATCTTTCATAATTTCTTGCACAACCCCTTAGAAATTAGCGTGTCCACGTGCTATTGAATGAGTATTTCTGTCCAAATTTTCTTTTTATATGCAAAGTCACCAATTTATCTTATTTTCTCTATTTTTCTTCATGAATGTCCTCCATCGATTTTAACATATCAAATATCTAAAATTAGTGTAATATTTATTGAAAAATAATACAAAACAAATAACCAATATTACACTTATTTTATTCCTATTAATAAGGAAGAAATCAAGAGAAAGAACAACTATAATGTACAAAACATGATCTCATTTACTATGCCACTCAAGAACGCTCTACATTAAACTCACTTTGTATTCTCCTTATGTGTTTTTCATTTATTGTACATTAAATTCTTCTCATCTGAAGAACCGCCTCTGTAATATTCTCTGCGCTCAACTTTGTTGCATCCGAGGATTAGCCTCACACTCTGTCTCACCTTCATGTATCCTAAAATAGTCTGAAAATTGTGTGAATTCACGATCTGGGTTTTGAGAGAGAAAGTACTGGGAGAGACATACTTGTAAGATTTTACTTACACCTGTGAAGCAGGTGGGTTGTGAAGATTTCTCTTGCACCCATAAGCAAGTGGTTGTAAAGGTTTCACTTGCACCAATAAAGCAAGTGAGTTGTATTATTCGGAGAAATAGTGAAAACCCATGAGGGTTGCTTGGGAGTGGACGTACAGCAGGTTGGTGGAACCACTATAAAAATTTTTGTGTCTAATCTCTTCTTTATTCTTAGTTTGCTTACTTTTTGTTTCTTTAGCTTAATTAGTTGAAAATTACAAAATGTCAGAAAATAATTATTCATCCCCTCTAATTGTTTATAATTATGAATACCAATTAAAGGCTAATCATATTACTTATTTTTTTTCAATTTATTTCCAAAATTAATCAACCATTGTAGGCCGCTACCATTTCAAATACATTTCAACTATCAATGGTTGTGCAAAAGTAAACAAAACGACACCTCTTAAATGCCTGCAAATATAAGAGCTTGAATCTTATTCAAAACGAAGGCAAACAACACACTACAAAAAAACAAGGGCTTAGCGATGGATTTAGCGACGGAAATTTAAGAAAAATTCGTCGCTAAAACTTTTAGCGACGAAAAAATTGCTGTCGCTAATAATGCGTCGCAAAAATTTAACGACGGATTTGGGGTTCCGTCGCTAAATTTAGCGACAGAAACTGAATTCTTCGCTAAATTAGCGACGGATTTAGATTCGTCGCTAAATTTCATATTTAATTTTTTTATTTGTAGAATCTGTTCGCCTACCCGTCGGCCATCGCCCACCACCGCACCGGCCCCCTACTGGCTGCCCACCCATGCCCATACCCCGCCAGCCCTTGTCCGCCCGCGCATGACCACCTTTTGCTACTTTATTTTTTTTTTACAGAAAATGTGCTTTTGCCCAGATTCGAACCTGGGTTTAAAGAGTTATTTGAAACGCTTTTAACCACTATACCACATTAATTTATATGATATTTTTTTTTTACTTCTATACTTTTTTTATAACTCTTACCATTAAAAATATAATTTTCTAATCTAACAAAAATACGAAATACAAAATTATATTTAATATAATTACAAAATTATCTTTAAAAAATCATAAAATTATCTTTAAAAAAATCATAAAATTATATTTAATAAAAATTAATACCCTAATTTAATTAAAATATAAATTATAAATATATATTTAATAAAAACATAGAATTATATTTAATAAAAATATAAAATTATATTTAGCGACGAAAAATAAAATCCGTGGCTAAATTTAACAACGGATTTTGTTTTCGTCGCTAATTAGCGATGGATTTCATTTTCCGTCACTAATTAGTGATGAATTTTTTTCCGGTCGCTAAATTTAGCGATGAAATTTTTTTCCATCACTAAATTTAGCGACGGATTATATTTTCGTCACTAATTAGTGACGGATTTCATTTTCCTTCGCTAATTAGCGACGGATTTTTTTTCGTCATTAAATTTAGCAACGAAAAATTCCGTTGCTAAATTTAGCGACGGACTATATTTCCGTTGCTAATTAGCGACGGATTTTAATTTCCGTCACTAAATTTCACATTTATTTTTTTTATTTGTAGAACCCGTCTGCCCACCCGCCGGCCGCTATGACCATCTTTTGCTGCTTTATTTTTTTTTTTGCAGAAAATGTGCTTTTTACTCAGATTCAAACCTGCGTTTAAAGGGTTATGTGAAACGCCCTTAACCAATATACTTTTTTTTTTACTTCTATACTTTTTTCCTAACTCTTACCATTAAAAATATAATTCTCTAATCTAACAAAAATACAAAATACAAAATTATATTTAATATAATTACAAAATTATCTTTAAAAAAATCATAAAATTATATTTAAAAAATATAAAATTATATTTAATAAAAATCAATACCCTAATTTAATAAAAATATAAATTACAAATATATATTTAATAAAAACATAAAATTATATTTAATAAAATTTTAATATTATATTTAGTGACGAATTTAACGACGAAAAACAGAATTCATAGCTAAATATAGTGACGGATTCAGAATCCGTCGCTAAATTTAGCGACGGATGTGCGCTATTTAGCAATTTTTTTTTGCTTTAGTGACGGATTTTGTTTTCATCGCTAATTAGTGATGAATTATATTTCTGTTGCTAATTAGCGACGGATTTCAATTTCTGCCGCTAAATTTAACAATGAAAAAAATTTCATTGTTAAATTAATGACAAAAAAGCAAATCCTTCGCTAATTAGTGATGGAAATATAATCTGTCATTAATTAGAGATGAATTTTGATTTTTATCGCTAAATTCGTCGTTAAATAGCGATAAAATTTTTTCGTTGCTAAATTCTGTCGCTAAAAATATGTTTTTTTGTAGTGACATGTCACTGCTTAATACTTGCACTATCAAAGATAAACAAAAATGTGTTATTTAATATTTACGTCAAAATAAAGGCAAACAAAATGTTACTTTTTAATACTTATTTTAATATGATTTAATATTTTCAAAAATTCATGAAAATTTGTGGGTTTCCTAAACAAGTTTAGACCTTTGACCAAAATTGAGATTGTTTTTCCCACTCACTCGTCTTTCTTTTCCACTCTTTATGTCGGAAACATTCTCAAATTTTATTCAAAAGTGGGCCAACAATTTCGTAAATTTAGTATACGCTGTTGGTTAACTAAGATATATATACATAATTATACATAATTGAGAATCTATATCGAGTATATCAAAAATCGTCCTTCAAAAATCATCCTTTTAAATCATTTATTCAAAAATTTGAATTAAGTGACATGATTTTATATCGTATCGAATTTTTTAAAATTTGTCAACTCTAGCGATCAATGGATAACAAATTAAATATTATAGATATTCTCTATTTTAGACGAAAGACTCAAGATATTAAAATAATTAAGAAAATAATAATACATTTATATATTTGTATATTGATATCTTGTCTGACCTCAATTATGGATATTAATTATTGGGGCAACATATAGAAATATATATAGGTCAAAAATAAAGGAATATATGTTTATTTATTAATTTCTATAAATTATACAGTATTTATTTTGAATGCGGATTTAATTATTTAATGAAATTATTTATAGTTAAAATAATTTAATGCAATTATTGAATTAGCAAATTGTATTATAATTATTTTGGATACTAAATAAATATGTTTTAGATCACTTCTCTACTTTAAATACTCAATTGGTTTTTATTAGCTATTCGTTTGATAATTTAAAATAAAGAATAGTTTATAATTTCAAAATAATATAGAAAAAGTAGTTAGTGCATAGTTTATTAAATAAGTCACATATTATAATTCCTGTACTAAACAAAGTTATGAGGTATCATACCACCACACTATCCCTGCTAGCTCAGTGATTCCTTCCTTGTGAAAATGGTTTAGAGGTTGCTCACCCTATGCCCCATGTATTTAAAGAGATATTTTATGTATTAACTTCAAACAATAAAAATAATAATATCCACAATGATTCAAACTTTTTATGTCACTGAGTGGGGTTAGTGATATGGATCTTTTTATATTATTATATTCTGTTATATATCACATATTCATATTAAATAATTTCAAATACAATTAATATAATTATGTAAAAATGTTATATTTAGTGATTTTTGGAGCATAAAACAAAAGCACATTACGATGCAAATGCTACATTACCTCTTGCCAGTAGCAGTAGTGACGAACCTAAGACCCAAAGGCGGGGATGTAAAAAATTTATAAGATATTTATTCAAATAATAAACATAAATTATAAAACTATATTAAAAAATCTAAAATATCAACAAAAAAATTATTCAACCATGATATCCGAAAATCAAAAATTTTAATTGAAAATATATACTTTTTTCATAGGACAAAGAATGGATTTTTTTTTTCAAATTTGAATTCAATTTCAGTGATTAATCGGAGAAAATTTTAAAAAAATGAAGATTTCAGTGTTCGATAAGTGAAAAAAATATAAAGAGCGAATTTGGAATGTAGAAAAAAGAGAGATAGTAGAAAGCCAGAGAGAAAATGAAAAGGAGAGGAAAAACAAGATGAAGGGGAAATGAGAGTGAAAAACAAAATGAATGGAGAGAGAAGTTGAGAGGGAGAGGGAGAGGAGAAGAAAAGTTCAGGAAAGGGAAAAGGAAAAGTGCCAAAGTGGGGAAAAGTGTCAAAGTGGGGTTAGTAATATCATATTAATATTTATTGGCGTTACAATTTTATTTATCTTAATTTTTTATTGATTTTAAAGGTTACAAAATATTGTTTTATTGATTTAAAGTATATGATAGTGATATTATATTATATTTTATTATATGATGGGTTTTTTTTAAAAAGATTTATATAAAACTCAGTTAAATGAATAAGTTTTAAAAAATACAAATGAGAGGAAAATTATAGGTAAATAGGTACAAAATAAATATAGATCATAAATACTAATTGAATTTTAAAAAATTAAGAGGGTGTAATTGTCCACGTTGTGCGCTAAATAGGTCCACCTTTGGCCGATGGTGGTGGAATTAGACTTTGCTGAGCTTGTGTTGTCCTGACCTAAATAACCAGCATTCTACTTTCCATGTTATTCGTCGGTGCCAACAACTAATGTCTTGTGAGGGTTTGGTCAATCTTAGTATGTGCCATGAGAAGGAAATGATTGAGCGGATATCCTTTGCCCCCTAGGCCATTGAGTTTTCCATAGAGCTCATGAGTTGTTTTCCCCAGCCCCAAATGTGTATTTTACTGTTTTATGTGATATTTGAGGGTTAACTTCATTTAGAAGCTGATATCCTTGCTCCAATTGTTAAGAAATAATAATAATAAATAACAATATAACAATAACCAAAGTGGGTATTGTTAATTTTGTGTTCAAATTTTGAATGTGCAGGATCAAATCCTGTGGGGTCACAGCCTAATTTCCACAAAGACTGGCTCATCAAGCAACTACCAAAGGCATTTCTTCTTCTTATATTTGAGGAATAATATATTTGCTTACTCCCCCCTTTCTCAATTCTAATTTTTTAGATAACACTTTGAATTTCAATTCTTCATAAATTACGTACATCTAAGGCTTAGGCTCCCAAAATTTTAAGCCTCCAAAATCTTAGATCCTTTGTTATTATAATATAATTTAAATAATTATAAAAAAAGATTTTATTTTAAAAATAAAATTCATAACAACTAAGGCTAGTAACTAAATAATTTTTTAATTCCTCAACAACTCACTTCTCAGCAACTCTTCTTTTCCCCCCCTTTATCTTCTCTCTCACCTAACATTTTACCTAATTTATTTATTTTTTTCAATATTGTTCTGACTAACAATTTATAAATTTAGTGATATTAAACATTTTTAATTAAAATCTCAATTTTTAGTCTTAAAAATATAAAATTGAAAGAGCCTGTCTGTAAATTAGATATCATTATGCTCAAACCAAATTAATCGAGTAATCCATATACTGATAATCAAATAAAAAAAAAATTTACATTGTTCTAAGCCTCCCAAAACTATAAATTTATATAAAATTTTATCATGAAGACGAAAAAGCTCATGTTTAAAATTGTTTTTTTTAGGTTCCTAAAACTTTTTTCTTATTATATAAAAATACATATATTTACGAAAATTTGAATACTAAATTTTAAAAAAAAAATTTAACAAAAGTTTTTACCACTTAAGTATCCCTACAAGAATTTGGTCGCTAAAACTATTAGGTCACCTTGCATGCATCAAGCGAGTAGATTAGGCAGAGTCGAGGCCTTCTAAATTGGCAATATGTTATTGCCCGACTCAATACATTGTGGGAATCTTACTCGCATATATTATTTCTAGTATAATTATGATGATACATAAGTTTCATAATTATAAAGATTATAAACTGATAATAAGTTACAAATAAATTATTTCTTAATGTATCAAAAGATATTCACCATTACATGATAAGAAAAGGTTACGATATAATGTGGGTAGAAGCCTAAATTGCACATAATCGGAACAGAAAAATGAAAACGAATATGAAATAATATGTAAAAATGGTATTTTATAAAAATACAAGAAATAAAAATATAAGTAAACACAAAATATATAAAATACAAAAATTTTTATATAAATATTAATTATTTTATAAACATAATATAATAATCATTATTTATAGTAACAATTTAAAATAATCAAATATGTAATCATTAATCATGAGATAAATAATATAAAAAATAAAATTATAATTAAATAATTAAATAATTTATTAAATATAGAAAAATATGTAAATATAAAAAATATAAAAAATTTTATATAAATATTAATTAATTTAGTATATTAGACACGTTTTAAAAATGAAAAACGTTTCAAAAACTAAAAATGTTAATATTGAAAAATTTCTATATATTAAAGGTAAAGATTGTATAAATGTGGAAAGGTGTTTAAAGATATCATGTACCTCTTAAACATCTTGAATATTTATTTATTTATTTATTTTATATTTTAATATTTATTAATTAAAAAAATTTATTACTTACACCAAATTAAAACTTAGTTTCGAAGTTATTGTTATTTTACTAATCTACGGTTTTAAAAAAAGATTTTCTTCCCAAAAACTCTCTCTCCAATACCTTTTTAAAAGATTGAGATATTAGTGAAAATTTTTTATTTTATTTTTCCTAAGAGATGGTGAAAAGTTGCCATTATTGACCATATTTACCACTTTGTCATTTCTCTCACATGTTGACAGCTCATTTTGATGGAAAATTGAAACGATTAAAATAGAAACATGTGATTTTTCTTTTTTTTTTAAGTTTAGATATGAAAGAAAAAAAGTGATTCGGACGAATTTAAAATTTTTTCAAATTTAAAATTATTTCTCTCTTAAAAATGAAAAGAAATAAAGGAGTGAGAAAATATTAGAGTTAAATATTTCTTATATTCTAAAAATATCCTTTAAAATTGAAAGAAAAACTTTTTATATCTAATGAATTCTATTTCTTTTCTTTTATTTCATAAAATTTCTAAACAAAATGAAAAAAAAATTATAACTTTTCTTTTCTTTTTTTCTCTTTTAATTAATTTTTTCTTTTTTCTCCCAAACTCCTAAATGTATTGTAAGTGGTAAAGGAGAGGTTTAAATAAAAAATTATTAATATAATGATAACTTTAATTATCTTATAAAATAAAATTTATATTTTTTATTAAATGAATAAAATAAAATAAAATGTTAGTAAAAAAATAAATACAACCGTTCAAAATTAAATATATTTAGAAAAGGGGGGAATTTTCTTTATCTTGAAAAAAAAAAGTGAAGACAGAGATTTAGTTTTCCCTTTATTCTACTTTCTTTATATGATGTCTGCAAGTGCGAAATCCACACGTCATGTTTAAGGAAAACACCCTCTACACCTCACTTCAACGGAAAAGTTTCTACCTCACCTAGAACTTCCGTAACTACCGATAAAATTAAGCCATCGGGGGCATTTTGGTCATCTGGATCTCATATCTCCCCCCCTCTCTCTCTCTCTCTCTCTCTCTTCATTTCAGGTCGAGACAAAAAGCTCCTCTCTCCCTCCGTCTCTCTGTCTCTCTCTCTCTCTCCAATTTCTACTCATTTCCGCCATGAAAATCACAATAGCTTCTTCAAAGCTCCGAACAAAACCCTAGTACCAGAGCCTCTCTCTCTCTTCTCCCCCTCTCTCGAGAATTTGAAAATGGGCTCCTTGGTGCCATTTCAGGACCTAAATTTGCTTCCAGAAGGACTAGACCCCCTCGTTTGCCCTAAGCTGGAGCCCAAGCTCGAACCACTCGACGATTTTACTTTGCCATCTCCGTCTTCTGCGACACCTAACCCTAGTTTTTTCTCGAACTCCTCAATATCCGAACCAAGCCCTAGCTTCGAAATCACCCCTTCTTCAGATGACACCAATGTCTACACAGAATTCAGCCGAATCTCGGAGCTTTTTCGTACCGCCTTCGCCAAGCGAATGCAGAGCTACGACGACATTTCTATCGTCGATCCTAATTCTCGAGCAATTGTTCCTGTCAACGAAGAATCTAGGGTTCCAACTTTGGTTGTTCCGAAGAAGAAGCTGAATCAACGCTCGTCTGAGCTAGTTAGGGTTACCGATCTCAGTATCGAAGATGAACGGTATTTCCGAGACGTTGTGAGAAGAACAAGAATGATATATGATTCTCTGCGTATATTTTCGGTGGTCGATGAGGAGAAGAAGAATGCGGGCTTACCTGTGAAGCGTGCGCGTGGAGATTTGAGGGCTGCTGCTGCAATGAGAGATCGAGGCTTGTGGTTGAATCGCGATAAGCGAATCGTGGGAACAATTCCTGGGGTTTACATTGGTGATTTGTTCTTTTTTAGGATGGAATTATGTGTCGTTGGATTACATGGACAGGTTCAGGCAGGAATTGATTATGTTCCTGCGAGTCAGAGCTCGAATGGTGAGCCAATTGCGACCAGTGTGATCGTTTCCGGTGGGTATGAGGATGATGAAGACACAGGAGATGTGATAATTTATACAGGGCACGGTGGGCAGGACAAATTTGGTAAGCAGAGTGCGCATCAGACTTTAGATGGTGGGAATTTAGCATTGGAGAGAAGTATGCGCTATGGGATTGAAGTGAGAGTCATTCGGGGGATAAAATATGAAGGCGGTGCTTCTGGTAAGGTTTATGTTTATGATGGTTTATATAAGATTCTTGATACATGGTTTGATGTTGGTAAAAGTGGTTATGGTGTTTATAAGTTTAAACTTGTGAGAATGGAAGGGCAACCCGAAATGGGTAGTTCCATTCTTAGGTTTGCAGGGAGCCTTAGGGCTAGTCCCTTGGCAGCAAGGCCAAGGGGGTACGTGAGTCTTGATATATCAATGAAAAAGGAAAATTTGCCTGTGTTTCTATTTAACGACATAGATACTGATCATGAGCCATTGTATTATGAGTATCTTCAGAGGACCGTGTTTCCTCCATTTGCTTTTCATCAAAGTGCTAGTAGTGCAGGGTGCCAATGTGTTGCCGGTTGTAATGATGATTGCTTTTGTGCTCTGAAAAATGGGGGTGAGTTTCCTTACGATCATAATGGGATGCTCTTGAGGGGGAAGCCATTGATTTTCGAATGTGGTACTTTTTGTAGCTGTCCGCCCACTTGTAAGAATCGGGTGAGCCAAAAAGGAGTGAGGAATAGATTGGAAGTGTTTAGATCAAGGGAAACTGGTTGGGGTGTTAGGTCTTTGGACTTGATACAAGCTGGTGCTTTTATCTGTGAGTATGCGGGGGTTGTTCTTACAAGGGAGCAGGCAGCAGTATTCACAATGAATGGTGATACTCTAGTTTACCCAAATCGGTTTACGGATAAATGGGCAGAATGGGGAGACTTATCTCAAATATATCCTGATTATGTGCGGCCCGCATATCCTTCCATTCCACCTCTGGATTTTGCAATGGATGTGTCTAGGATGAGAAATGTTGCCTGTTATATCAGCCACAGTTCAAGCCCTAATGTGCTGGTGCAGTTTGTTCTGTATGATCACAACAACATAATGTTCCCTCACCTTATGCTATTTGCAATGGAGAACATTCCTCCTCTGAGAGAGCTTAGCCTTGATTATGGGGTGGCTGATGAATGGACAGGGAAACTTGCTATTTGTGACTAGAGTAATTTTGGAAAAAGTTGGTCCATTTTTGGTGGTCAAAAACTGTGCTCTGGGGGACCTGATCAACCAAGGTATAAATTTGTTCCTCTTTGGCTTTACTTGGCACTTTCTTTTGTGCTTGAATGCATGTGAGGGTGCCGTCTTAAATTTATCTCTGAATCATTACTTCGTTGAAATATTCTATCCTGCCTCTTTTTTTTTTCCCCTGTGAATTAAACATATTAGCAAATTATAATTTCTTGCTTCATATCCGAGTTCTTCATTTTGGTTCGAACATAAAAATACTGTGAATTAAGCTTCCTTTCTGTCCTGGTGATCCTGATATTTTGCTTGCCCTTTATCATAGTTGTTGAGTTTCTTCATTTTCTTTATGTTTTTGGGGGTAACGTGGAACTGTTTCTTCCCATAGGAAGTTAATATAAATTGCAGGGTTCCAGAATGCTGTTATGTTCCTTACTGGGTTTTGCTTCCCTGTAGTTGCTATTATGGAATGCTTTGAACTTTTACCTTTTTCCATGAATGAAGTTTAGTGAGGTGATGCAATGTTCATTCCCCTAATCTTTATGCCTTAATGATCATTGCATTACTGAAAATTTGGTACTTGAACAAGTCACTGCATTCGGTGACATTGTATATCTGTTTCATATTATTTTTCTGGTTTAGTTCTGCAAGTTTGAGATTCCTGATTGTGTGATTTTATTATGCTTTGGTCCATGGATCTTATGTTGCTTGGAATGCCAGGTGGAGCAGTTGGGTGGCCTTAGGCTCTTGCTTTTTGCTGCATCTATGCTTTTATCCTGTATATGTGTAACAAGGACCAACCTAAGACCGTTAGTAGGGTTCAACAATTAAGATCATATGATTGGAGTCATATCTTGTATAAGTTATAAATTGCCTGAAACATTTTGGATCACAGACACATGTTTCTCGGTATTGCCAATTTGCTAGTACTTGTAGGGTTGTCATTCTAGAGTTATCTTTTTCATATCATAAGAGTTCTAGCTAATCTTGTGATTGCTGAAGCAGGTGGCCTTTTTTTTCCCCGTCTCTTTTGTTTGAAGACTTCATGAGTCCTTGTTTATCTGTTTCATTTGTGACCTGTTAGAATGGAGACTTTTGCTAGATACTTAAAAGTATCCATTCTAGCTAAGTGCCATCATAATTTAGTTTTGTACATGAGATGATGTGCTCGTATTTTACGTGGTTAAGCTACTTCAAGAGATGGCAAAGCTGCTGCTGTGTGTTTTCACATCTTAGTTGATGATGCATATTCTACTCTCAAATTCTGAAAATTCTGTTGGGGGCATTTCGTGATAATATGTCACCCTATTATACTCATTTAGTATTGCATGCATATACACATGATGCTATAAAACCAGAGGCGGCCCTGTGCATCAGGTCTTTCATCATACAAAAGAAATTGATACGTGTTTGTCTTAAGGATGACTTAGGCATACAACAGGAAGGCACCACAAGGATGAGAGAAAAGCCTAAATTGACATGGATGAGAGAGCAAAATAGGATTTTTGGGTGGCCGGGTGTGTCATTCTTTTTGAATTTGTTCGTAGAAGGGTCACTGACCTTTGAAAAATGCTTGTCATATATACAACTAAAGTGGATGGTGCAAGATTTTTGGCCATGAAGATAGGGCCATTGAAACAATTTTCCTGTTGTATCATCTTTTGACCTGGCTTCTCTGACTCCCTCCCTCTCTTTTTGCTGGTTTAGCACTTTCTCCTACTTCTAAAAGTTTGGGCTATGGTTCTTGGTTTTGTTGCTATCCTCATTGCTTCTCATGGACCATCTCTTTGCTTTGGCATTCAACTATTTGTTGGGGGCATTGCTGTTAGGGTCCTATTGGCCAGGTTTTCCTCTCTTTCTCACTTTTCGTAGAATTTCTGGGACCTTTGTGCTACATGTCATTCATTGTGTTTTTGACCATTGCTTTGTTTCAGCTCTGCGTCCTTCTGTTTCATGTCGCAGATAGGTTCTTGTTCCTCTGGTTTCTTCAATTGCTTACTTCTAGTAGAGTTGATAAAACTTCTCTGAATCTCTCTTGCCCAAATGGGTGGCTTTCCTGGAAACCTTTTTTTCATATATTAATGAGTTGATTTTTTGGGATGATATTGGCTTCTCTTCCTTTATTTGTTTCAGTGGTAGTCCAACTTGGCTTTATTGGCTTTTTCTAGTGTTTTATGTTCTTGTTTTAGCTGTTGTTTGCTTTTGATGGAAGATTTTCCTCTCTTGTTGAGCTCCAAGTTGACCTATCTGCATGAACTGCCCTTGAGTTTGGACATGTCAAATCTTTCTCATAGATTCTTGGCTTTCAGTCGTAGGTTTGAATTGCCACTGCAAGGTGTTTTAATGCGCTGATGTTGCACTGTAATTTCCTTATTTCTTCATTTGCTGATAAGAAAAGAAGAATGTAATAAGTAGAGAGCATTCCTTTCACTTTCAAATAGAAAAGAAGAATATAGTTAGTGGAAAGCATGAATAACTAAAATGAGGCTGTCCTGGTGGACAAAACAAAAGGGACAGAAGAAAACAATCATTTAGGATCAGGCCTCAAATGCCTCTATGTATGTTGAGCAATCTTTCCCTGGATGAATTAGCTGCCATGGACCATACAGAAACCAAGAAAATAAACTTCTCCCAAATTGACATAATAAGGCAAAAACCATAAAAAAAAAAAATTATCATTGCATTGCTCCCCATCGAATGTGTCCAAACAACTGCCTTCTTAGTGTATTCTAAATAGCTGCCTTCTTGGCATAATTCCAAAGGCATCTTGCATCTTTCATCCTCCTAAGCCTCAAGAGGCACAGAAAGAAATCTTGAAACTTATCCAGACACCAAAAGCTTTCTGAGATATATTGGCAATTTATCATGTAGTCTTGACAAGACTGAGCAGTGAAGAAATGGGTGTTATTGGTCTTGCTGCTCTGTTGACAAATAACATAGAAGCTGGGAGAGAGGGAAGCCCTGTTTGGTCTCCTAATTTTCGATGAAGTGATAGTATTGATCTTATTGTAAACTATAGATCAAGTGACGGCCTAAACCTAACCGGATCGTCTTGTCTTCCAAATCTGATATACAAAAGGAAAATTCTTTCTTGCTTGTATTGTAACTGCATCACTGCAAACTTGCCTGATATATTAATTTGTATCTCAGCACCATCAATACAAACCCACCCATTCCCCAGATATTACCATCTTGAACTTTTCTATTGAAACCATCTTGGCTATCTGACCAGTCTCTTCCATGCATTTGCCCTGATCTCCACATTGATGACATAGTTTCTTGAGAGTGTTCAACATTTTTCTAGTAAACGTTTCTTGAGAGGTAGAACTTAGCTGTGTCTATACAATATGGTTCCGAATGCTTTTGTCATAACGGTTTGTATCAACCTGGTCTTACCCTATGTTGGTTAAAATACAGGAGACTAGTATCATTTTAGAGCGAAAACTTTTGAATTTCCTTGGTTGTGTTTGAATGTTGAATTTGAAATTCTACAGATTCCTTTTAAGTGCAGTGTATAATGTATTGTTGTTTAAAAATGTTTGTTTGGAGACTATAAATACAATTGGTTAACTTGAGAATGCTGGTAAAGTGAAACTTAAATTCATAAGGTATCAAGGTGATCAGTTTTGGTATAAATGGGTTGTGGTTATTGAATGATTGATAATGATGAATGGAGGTGGTCGAATGCTGTTGGTGGTAGCAAGCTAAGCAATGCATTCATATTGAGCAGGAGGGAATGATGTTGATGGCTGGAAATGTAGGTGAGTGAGGGGATCATATTGGTTTTTGTCCCCTCTTATTTTGGTGATAAATTGTGCCCGGTTGATGTGTATGCTCGAAGCTTAGGGTTGTTGATTTTGGGGTTAACAATTGACTGCTAGTACATTGACAAAATATGAGAGCATAAATATGATGTGCAACATAATCTTCCCTGTCAGAATTTGGCAGCTATTATGAAATATCTGTTTTTTTAGCAGAAAAGGTTGAACCTTTTGCACCTAAGTCTTGACCATAATTACAGAGTCCATATATGACTAGTGCATAATAGAGAGGATTTGAGGTTTTTTCATGGTGGTTGCATGATGCTAGACTAAGAATGTTTGAGCTGAATAATGATGGTGACATGCCTAGTGCATGTGGGCTTTAATTGGTGATAAATATTGATTGGCAGCACTGAGATTTTTCCTTTGTGTAGAGAATCCAATGAGATGATGTATTTGCTACTGAGAGAGATTATGCGTGTATGTTTTAACTCTATTTCAAGAATCTTTGAATGGCAGTATCCTTATGTCTCTAAAACCTTTATTTTGTAACCTTATGCCTATATACCTCTTCTTTATAAGCTAAGATATGATTGTCCAAACAATGCCTATTTTGAAATCTACATGTTTAGTGAGTTGCTTTTAGTGTTAGGTGAATGAGACTCTCTTTTGCTTCTTTTGCTTCCACTTTGGTATCCTTCTCATATATTTACTGCAACATTTTGGAGTTTTAATGATAGCTAAACCAATATCAACAAAAAATAGCATCTCTGCATGACGCTGTGGGCATGTCGTAATTCTTTTCTTTTGTCTCAACAACATTCAAAACAAAAATGACATGTACTAGGATTTAAGATATAAATTCAATGACCTGATGCTTAAGTACGAATATACACACAGCCAATTTGGATATATACAAAAGTTATAAGTACACTATACTATAATTTAGACGGAAACAAAATTATTTTACATCTTGATTTTTAGACCTTTGCAATATAACAGAAACAGTAAAAAAAAAAAAAAAAAAAAAAAAAAAAGTCAACTCGCTTATACCATTATATGATAATGCAATCACAGAACATCAATAAAAGAATTCAGAATGATAAAGCAGTCTTGCAAAATTTAGTGAAAGCCATGCTAACTTCAAAAGGTCATGTAAAAAACATTCTTAAAATTTGTTGCTAGAATAATTTTCTATATTGTAGCAGCTTCATTTAATTTATAGAACCCACTCCTGGTGATTAGAGCTGAAGTATCCATCTTTAAGATAGCATTATTCAGCATAGGCTAAGATATATCCTTGGAAGTTCTGCCAATCGATTGAAGGTATAGAGAACATCTTAACAGTACCTTTGCTATGCTTTGTACAAATTTAATGTGATTAGAATTTGATAAAAAAAAATTATTATTAGAATATCCTCCAAACAATCTCTTAGCTTCTTGTAAAAGCAATTATTGAACTGCTCAAAGTTGTCAAACATACTTCACATATTAGTTGTGTTATAGATAAAACGAGTAATAAGAACAACTTTTAATGGATATAGCTTAACATAGTTTTATGTACAATTGGAACTCATAGGAATGAGATGGGTGCAATTTGTAGGTATGGGGCATTGATTCTATGTGGTATAGGTTTATCATTAATTTGAACATATGTTTTTGGAAATTAGAGGATAGGGCCCTTGTGTTCAACCATTGTCGAAAGGGAGAACATTGGTCTTTGTTGAATAAAAAATGCATTTAATAGTTTTCAATGAAAGGATGCATTCAGTACTTGCCCCCAAAGAAAAGAACTCAATCGCCTTATGGAGAAACAAGATCATTGTTCTTTCACAGAATACAAACAAAAATAAATTCGTCTATAATCTACAACACAACAATACTAAAACTAGTAGTGACAGATGCATTTGCCCAACTTGCTCTTTTTCTTCATTACCTATTGTTTTTTGGATAAAGGTGTTCATAGAATTTTTGTAAATGCATTCTCTATTTTGTAATATTTGCACTACGTTCTTGTTTTGAGGTTCTTAGTTGTAGGATATTTGCTGTGAGATAGAAAGGCATTAAGTATTGATATAACCTCTTAAAAGAAAGCTACCCTTAAAGTTGTTAATTATTGATTACTATAGTAAATGTATTCCTATACTATAAAAGCTTAATCATTGAAGACAAATAAAGACACTTGTCAGGGTAAGAAAAAAAGAACAAAAATTAAAATCACTCATACTGTCAAATCGAATAACACATTTTAAACACAAGTACGAGACGGGACTTGTGATGCGTGACTGTAGGTGAATGTGGCCTTTGCTCTACCAATCCTTGAACCTGTGATTGCACATTTCTCTAATTATGTTCTCACCTCTTAGATTGCAGAAGATTGGTGATGAATGCCACCTTAGCATGCATAATGTTGAGAATTGTGAATCATTAAGCTTCAACATTGAAATCAAGGGTCATGGTGTTGGAAACGTTGAAGAGCATTGAAGGGTCATTTTCAGACTTGTCTTTTGAAGGGCCAAATGGTGGAGAATAATCTAGATTAGGAACGTGTTTTTTATGCCTCCTAATCCATGCATCGATGACTCTTAGTATGTAGTGAAACCCTTAGATTTCCTAGAATGTCACTTGGTATATAATGAACCTATTAATGCTAGAGTGTCTTTTGGTGTATAGGGAAACTCCTATAAATACCCATGTACTCGAGGCATTTGATATCAAGCAAAAATAAAAGTCAGTTAGTATCTTCCTCCTCCATCTCTCTTTTATCCTTGATAAGGTGAAAGTGTAGTTGAATTTATAACCTTTTTGGTGGCTCTTATCATGCCCATATACTCTTGTGAGTAGTAGTATGATTCAGTGTATGTCTAGGAAGGTTTTGTCTAAGGAGACTGGGTCTTAAGCGGATCCATTGTGAACCCTCCGGTCTTTCCGGGGAACCTTCCTGGTGCATTAGTTATACTGCCTCGTTGGTTTCTTCTCGTCACTGTGCCAACCACCTTTGCTGCCAACAATATGTTCTAAGTTCTAAACTTCTTAACTGCTAACACCTTGTGTTATGGGTTGTTTCAAATCAGAGTTGTGAAATGACTTCTACTCCTAAGAGTATGAAGGACAATAAATATTGTAATGATAACCTTTGATTGTGTCTCTGATGATTTGCGTTATGATAGTGACAAACCATGATCAGTATGATGGATAACTACTCCAGTGTCCTGGTTTGGTGGTTCTTTTCTTGGCAACTGCTATGACAAACTGTCTTTCCAGTCTTACTGGCTTAGGCTGTCATTAGGATTTTGATAATTGTGGCTTAGGCTGTCATTTGGATTTTTATAATGACAGGTATTTTCCCCTCATTGTCTCTGTTACCTGCTGTAAACTGCTCTAAAATCTTTCTCAATAATTCCTATGCTTCTACTTGGCCTCACTGGTTTAGGTTCCTTTTTGGGCACCTGACTCAGGTTCCTAAGTTCATTCCTTCTCTTGCCTTTCTTGTTTTGTTCAATGCACTAGGATTCATCTTTTGAGATTCTTTAAAACACATATTTTAAGGTGCTTCTATTTTCTAGGAGCCACCATTTGATTACTTCTTTAGAGTCCAAGTTTGATCCAATAAAAGGAAAACACAAACATACTGCTGGAGCAAGATCAAGGTTCTGAACCTTAGTTCAAACTTTAGCTCTAGACTTGCAATGTAGGTTTGATTTCTATACTTGTTATCTAGAGTTGTTTACTATGTTGGGAATCTAGTTAGGATAAAAAAACCAACCTCTATTCTTGAAACGTGTGTTTACACTTGGGGTCTAATTTGATTCCAGGAAAACAACTTCTCTTATTGTTTATATCCAAAAAAAAAAAAAAAAAAAAAAAAAAAAGGGCTCTCCTATTGCTCATATCTGAAATAAAGATTTGAATCTCATAAGAATGAGAAGAGAGCATTATGCAATGTGATTGTTGAAATCAGAAAATTAATTTGTATGACCATTTGATAGGCTTACTTGAGTGAGTTGGCCAAGGTAGTAGGAGTCATTATTAGGTGCATCAGCCTAGTTTCAGATATCAATCTCATTCTGCCATGAGCTTGGAATGGTTGGCTTTTTTCGGAAATTTTGGTGATGTGTTAGTGAGGGAAGAAAGGAAAATAGAAGATTCTAGGCCTTATTGGTTCACGGAAAGGTATAGCTGCATACTGATCTGCACGTTCCTGGACAAGTAATATAGTTACACTATATTACTGCTGTATTTGATAGAACTCTTAGTAAAATCCAATCTTTGTTATGTGTTTATATTTGCTATATTTGAGGCAATGGATAGGAACTTAAGAAAGACTTTTAAGAGTCTAGGTGGGAGTTACTGAACCCATGCATGGGTGGGACTATTTGCCCCAGGAGACAAATTAAGAATATTTAGGCAACACATGCCAAAATAATTTTATCAGGACTGTAAGTTGATTAGGTGAGGTAATCTGTAATCTAAATGAACCCTATGGACAGACACAGACAAATCATAATAACTTCGAGTGTGCTGGATTGAGAAATTCTTGAGCTTTCCCTTTACCAGGGCCTTGCGATTTCATTGGTACAATATACTTAGGCTCTTCCTGTCAGCAATAGTCTAGAACTTAGGGTTTAGTGTGTCTAGCTTGTGTGGTTTTTCCCTTTTTAGGATGTGATTTGTTGGTATTTTTTTGGGTGCATTTGGAATGGAAGCCTAAGTCATTATAGCAGGACTATGCTAAGCAAAAGTATTTAGTATTCATTTGCAATGAGGTGAAAATGTGTGGTAGGGTGCTATCTTTTTGATTCATGCTATAACGATAGAGGATTCTTTAACAATACTCTGGTCTGGATATTATGATTTCAGTGATCAAGTCATTCATCTGGGCTAAGTACATTTTATTACTGATGTTCCAGGTTGATTTTCCGTTTTCTACTGACTGCCGTTTTATGATATGACTGAGTTGGTTCTCCGGTGAAATGTGGCCTCTGGTATCAGTCGAGCCAAGAACCTTTTCCACGTTGAAGCTTCTCAGACTGGGGGGGAGAAAAACGCAGGCTACTAGGCTAAAGCAGGAATTTTTTTTTTTTTTAATATATTTTTTTTTTTTTATTTTTCTTCATGGCAATCTCTCCTGGGTTTTGGTGAATCTTTAAGCACTTCCACCGAGAGTGGAGATGTTGAAGTTTGTAAACTAGTAGGCATGACTGCATGTAGGTTATATTATGAGCCTTGTATATGTGTATCCTACTTTTGAACTGTGTAGATGTACAGATGATGTAACAGCTCATGCCTTCCCTTGCAAGATATAAAGAAAAAGAAAGATCTAGTTCGGGTTCCCTCTTTGTGGAATTTCATTTAATGCTACACCCAGAAGAAAACTGACCTGTATTTTGACTTGGTAAATTGTAAATGAATTTTCTTTATTTATTTTTTGGAGAAGAGTGCAGTCATTATCTGAGATATATTTCATAGAATGTCAATTACAGCACAATTGATATCCTCCCCTTTTTTCTTATAGGTACAGGGTTCGAATCTCTTTATGTGTTAAAAAAAATTCATGGAACTTGTACAAATTATTTAGAGAAAGCTTTTACTATGATTTGAGGAGAAATTAAAAATTAGGATAGGAGAAAAAGAGATTTATAAAATTATCAAATTAAGAGAAAAAAAAGGAAAAAAATTTAAATGGTGTCAGGGGTATTAAGAGTAAAACCAATAGCATATTTGTAAGAAATGAGAATATAAGAAACTGTAAAAGAGATTATTTTGATAATCTCTTTCACGTTGAGGGTACAAGAGATATCAACGATATCATGGTATTTGTAAAAAAGATCAATAGGGATTCTAAATGTAAGATTCGTTTTCATGAAGTAAAAATCTTAAAGAAAATGAGCAATAATAAAGTTATAGGATCCGATGACATCTCTGTCAAGGTGTGGAAGCGTTTGGATGAAATTGAGATAATAATATTAACGGATTTTTTTTAACAAAACCTAGCAAACCAATAAAATGTCTTGTATGGAGGAAGATTACACTTGTATCACTATATAAAAATATATTAATTTGTCTGAATGATCTATTATTCCATATATATAGAAAATTATATAAAAATAATTTTGTGAAAGTTTTTAAATTACAATTGTGATTTACTTTTATTCTTAATTTGTATACTCTAATTTTGGTAATCTAATTATGTACATGGTATGATTGAGCAAATTGATAGAATTTTCTTGATTTTTGAATTGACTTGTAAATTTATTGAATCCCTTAATTTCTGAATTGCTTTGCATATTGATGGAATTCTTTTGATTTGACTTGCAAATTAATGCAATCCCTTGATTTTTGAATTAACTTTCTTAATTTTGATTTGATTCATTGATTGACTTTGTTAATTAAATCTCCTATTGACATCCCCCCTCAAATTGATGCGGCTGGTCAAGAATTATCAATTTGTTAATGAGAAATTAGTCACCAGGTCGAGGTAATGCTTTGGTAAGAATATCAGCGAGTTGAAGATCTAAGGTAATATGTGACAAGGAGATAACCTGATTTTTAAAACCTTCACTAATAGAATGAAAATCCACTTCAATATGCTTGGTATGTTCATGAAAAACAAGATTAGCAACAATTTGAATAGTACTAGTAATATCTACTTAAAGAGGTATGAGATCGGATTAAGGAAATCTAATTCTAGTCAATAAACTGAGAAGCCAAATAATCTCAGAACAAGCAGTAGACATAGCACGATATTTAGATTTGGTAGAAAATTTGGATACTCGAGTTTGTTTCTTACTTTTTCAAAAAATGAGCGCAGAGCCAAGAAACATATACCAACTAATAATAGAGCGTCGAGTGTTAGGACAGTCTATCTAATTAGCATCACTGTAACTAATTAAATGAAGGGAGGATCAAACATGAAAGAATAAATCACAACCAGAAGTACTCTTCACGTAGCGGATGATTCGATGAACAACAACTAACTGAAGGTGTTGAGGGGTATACATAAACTGACTGACATGCTGAACAATGAAAGAAATATCAGGACATGTAATTGTTAAATAATTAAACCTTCCGACCAACTGATGATACAACATAGGATTAGGAAGAAAGTCACCATTCTCATGACTAAATTTCATATTAACCTCAAGAGGGGTATCAATAGGAGAAACAGATTGTAATCCAGCTATAGAGATCAAGTCTTCTATATATTTGTGTTGATGCAAAAAAATATCCTTCGGATCCAAACGGACCTCAAGACCCAAGAAATAGTGGAGAGAACCAAGATCTTTCATATGAAATGAAGTATGAAACTGCTATTTAAGTTGTTGAATTAAAACAATATCTGTACCAGTGATGACGATATCATCAACATAGACAAGAAGAAAACCAGCACCGTCCATTGTTTTGTTAAGAAATAAAGAAGAATAATACTGGTTTTGTGTGAAAGAAAAGTCAAGTAAAGTAAAATGAAATTTCTCAAACCACGCTTGAGGTGCGAGTTTCAAGCCATAAAAAGAACATTTAAATTTACACACATCAGAAGACGAAGAGGGTAAGTCTGGAGTAGAGTCATAAAAATTTCTTCCTTAAGATCACCATGTAGAAATGCATTCTTAACATCCATTTGATGAAGAGACCATCCGTTGGAAGCAACAATAGCAATGACGGTTCGGATGGTAGTTATTTTGACTACTGGAGTAAATGTCGCATCATAATCTACCCCATTTTCCTGTCTATTGCCAAGAACAACCAACCAGGCCTTATAATGATCAAGAGAACCATCAAAATTAAGTTTCACAGACTACACCCACTTACAGTCAATAGGTTTAACACCATAAGGGTATGAAACAATATCCCAAGTATGATTTTCTTGAAGTTTTTGGAACTCATCTTGCATAGTTTATTTCCAACATGCATGTTAAGTTGATCGAGAATAACAAGTAGAAATAGGAATGTTCGATAAAATTATATTAAGAGATGTATGTGGAAACACATACCTATCTGGTGGATGGAAAATATGTTTAGATCTTCGAGGTGTCGGAGGTACAGGCTCAGGTGACGAGTTAGCATAAGAAGGAGTTAAAGTGGTCTTATGTCTTGTATACATAACACCTGGTTTGAAACGCTTAATAAGACACGGAATATTATCAAAATGAGGAAGTATAGTAGGAATAGTAGGAGGAGCCACATGAGACTAAATGATTTTTAAAGAAAATCACATTTTGAGAGGAACGAAAACGATAAATAGTAGTATCATAACATACAAAACCCTTTTGAGTGGTACTGTAACCCAAAAACACACACTTAGCTACTTGAACACCAAGTTTGTGATGTCCAATAGATAGTAAGTGAACAAAACAAATGCACTCAAAAGTATGAAAAGTGTGATAATTAGGATGAATGTTGTAGAAACAAAAAAAAAGTGAGTCAAAATTCAAGACCTGAGATGAGAGACGATTAATCAGATAGATAGTTGTGGACATGGCTTCAACCCAAAATCGAGGGGGAACAAAGATTCAAGTAGCAAGGCACGAGTAACATTCGACAAATGTCAATGCTTACATTTAACAACACCATTTTGTTAAGGTGTATAATGACAAGAGTGCTATGAAATAATACTTTTGTACAGTAAGAAGACCTAATTTTTTTTTGATATATATTCTCCTCCAAAGTTAGATCGTAAAATCTTAAACTAGTAGAAAATTGGTTCTCAACATATACTAAAAAACTTTGAAAAACGGAAAAAACCTCAACTTTAGAGTGAAGAAAATAAATCCAAATAACTTGACTGTAGTCATCAATAAATGTTATGAAATATTTGTGATTTGTATGAGAGAGTACAAGAAAAACACCCCAAATATCACTATGAATAATATCAAAACATTTTTTCACATGATGACAGAAAAAGGAAATTGTAGAGTTTTACTCGTAGCAAGTTTACATGCGGAATAGTCAAAAAATAAAGAAGAAGACTGATTTTTATTACCTAAGAATCCATGTTTTAATAGGTGAGATAAGACAAGTGAATTAAGATGGCTTAAATATTTATGTCAGATCTCATTTTGATTTGTTACAATGTTACAAGCCAAAGAGAAAATATCATGACTAAAGAAATATATAGGAAATAATCTTCCCACTTTAGGCCCCTTCGCTGTCATTTTCTCGGACCCTTGATCCTACACAAAACAACCATCACAAAAGAAATGCATGTTACAATTGTTATCTACCAATTGACCAACTAAAATTAAACTAGATGAAAACCCAAGGGACACAAACACATTGCGAAAATATGAATCAATATCCCTAACAGCAGCAATAGGAAGAGAACTACCATCTGCAATTTGAATATGTTATGCACCACAACAGGGCTGAATATTGTGCAAATAATCAGAAGTACCAGTCATATAATTTGAGGCCCAGAGTCAACAAACCAAGGTTAAAGATTATATTTAGTCTTACCTTGAATACTCAAGGTAGAGAAAACTGAGATAATCATTTGTTGCACAATTTTCAGAGTCAAGACAGCTTGATTAGAGACTGCTGAAAGTGCTGTAATGAGTCCCTGATCTGTTGGCTTCATAAAGGAAGAGGAATGAACTACTGCATGGAAGACTTTGATTGGATGATTCTCTGGTCGTGTTAGACATTTCTTAATAATATGACCACGTTGTTTGTAGTAATTGCAAAATTTTTTGTTGCAATTTTGAGTAATATGCTCAAAATCCTTACAAGAATAGCACTGACTCTATTTCACACATTTTCCTTTTCTCTTCCCTTGAGCAACATAAGCAACTGTTACAGCATCTGAGGTGAGTTTGTCTTATGTCATAACTTCTTGAGTAAATAATCATTGCTCTTCCCTAAGTAATTCTCCAACACACACATTCAAAGAGGGAATTAGATCTCGATTCAGTAAACTAGCCCTTGTAACCTCAAATTCTAGTCTAAATTTCATGAGAAGTTGAGTCCGTCGACTTGTGTCATGAACCTCTTTGAGGATAAGTAGTGTCTCTCGTGGTACTTTATCATGTATAATGGCTAAATATTCTATCCATAAATTGAGAAAACCAAAATAATATTCTTGAATTGAAAGGTTACTCTGACTTTAATTTGCAATATCTAGTTCCAACTGAAAGCGTTTTGCATTATTGTCTTAATTATAAATACGTTTCAAATATTTCCACATCTTCTTGACTATTGTAAAGGAGCGCAAATTGTTGACCATGGGTGGTTCAATAGATCCCAGAATCCAGGAAATGATCTGAACATCCCTTGTCTCTTACTTAGCAAGGCCAGTTTTGTCATTTGATATAGTAGAAGACTCATCAATGTGACCTCACAATCCCTTACCTTTAACGTACATCTTAAATTGAAACTCTCAACTCAAATAGTTCTTTTCACTAAACCGAATAGAGAAATTTTCTATTGCTATAGTGATATAAAAAAAAGAATTCAAAAGTGTAAAAAAAATTCTAACCATTTGAAATGAAAACCACAATATATGACCCAGATATAATTCCAGAATCAAGACTACTGAAATCAAAAGAGAAGACCAAATATTCAAGAGCCCCTAAGACTGAAACAAGAAGAACTTTAAAGTCCCTAAAATTGAATCAAAGATACTCGAGAGCCTCTAGAGTTAAAACAAGAACATGATTATTTAGACTGTGATAGAAAGTTCTAATACCGTGTCAATTTGTCTGAATGAGTTTTTTCTCCTCTATTATTCTATATATACATAAAATTATACAAAAATAATTTTGGGTAAGTTTTTAAATTACAATCATGATTTACTTTTATTACTAATCTGTATACTCTAATTTTGGTAATCTAATTATGTATATGGTATGATTAAGCAAATTGATAAAATTTTCTTAATTTCTGAATTGACTTGTAAATTAATTAAATCCCTTAATTTCTAAATTGACTTGTTTATTAATGGAATCCTCTTAATTTGACTTGCAAATTAATGCAATCCTTTGATTTCTGAATTAACTTTCTTAATTTTGATTTGATTCATTGATTGACTTTATTGATTAAATCTCATACTAACAGAATAAAAGAGACATATAAGATTTTTCTAATTATAAGGGAATTAAACTCATGAATCATACTATGAAGTTTTTGGAGAGTGGTGGAGTTTAAATTGAGATTAGAAACAAGTGTATCTCGGAATTAATTTAGATTTATATCAGAATGATCCACTACCGAAACGATTCATTTGTTAAGATATTTAGAGGACAAAAGAGAGATTTACATATGGTATTCATTGACCTAAAAAAAGCACGTGATAGGGTTCTTAGAGATGTATTGTGATAGGCGTTAATGAAGAAGGAAAATTCCTTAAAATATATTAATCTCATTAAAGATATGTATAAGGGAACTGTTACTACTGTAAGAATTTACAGGAGTTTAAGTGATAGTTTTCTAATTAATATTGGGTTTCACTAAAATTCAACATTAACTTTCATCCTTTTTGCAATAGTGATATATGAAATCATAAAGAACATTCAAAATGAAATACTATGATGTATACTTTTTACAGATGATATAGTATTGGTCGATAACACTAGAGAGGGTATTAGTGTTAAATTGGAGTTATAGAAGAACACACTAAAATCAAGAGAATTTAGATTGAATCGGTCAAAAACTGAGTATATGAAATGTATGTTTAGTAACAATTATCAGAATAATAAAAAACGATTAACTTAAGAGGACATGACGTATAAAAAAGTGAACATTTTAGATATTTTGAATCCATAATCCAAATTAGTGACAACATAAATAAGGATGTGAATCATGGGATCCAAATAAGTTGAATGAAATAGAGAAACACGTCTGGAGTTCTTTGCAATTGCGCGATACCATTACATTTGAAAGGAAAGTTTACCGCAGTAAGACCTATATTATTGTATAGTATCGAGTGTTGATGTAATATCAAAAATTTGGTATTAGAAATTTTTAATAAGTTCTTTAATGTAATTTAGAAACGATTTAGGATTATATTGATCATGTGGTATTGAACAAAGACCTACAACCTCATTTTGATGAGTTACTATGACATGTAGAGGAAAATGATCCAATTTTGATGTTGTGAGTTGATATATATACTTAAATGAGGGTTAATGTATCCATAAGAAATTTGTCTTAGAAATGAAATTTTAATTATATAGGTATATCGATCTATTTTAAGATGTGAGTTGATATATAAATGTCATTGGGTTCACATAATGAGTTAATGGGGTTGATATATCAAATCTTTGTAGTAGATTTATGAGAGTGTGATTTTGTATATTGATATGTTTGGTGCATTGGGTTGACATATTAGACCCCTCTTACAGACCTTCTGAGATGATGATTTTGTATATCGATATGTCAGTGGCTTAGATTGATATATTTGATCTCTGTAACAGATGTCCTGAAAGGGTGATTTCATATATCGATATGTTTGGTGCATTAGATTGACATATATTGGACCCCTATTAAAGACATTTTAAAAGGGTGATTTTGTATATCAATATATCTAGTGGCTTGAGTTGATATATTTGATCTCTGTAACAGATGTCCTGTGAGTGTAATTTCATGTACCGATATGTTTAGTGCTATGGGTTGAAATATTAACATAAGTTTCTAAGAGTATGATTTAACATATCGATATATTCTGATGAATGTATTGATATATGATAACTTTGTTATAACCCTCCTGAGAATATGATCTATCATATCGATATTTTTTGATAGATTTATAGATATATGAGGTCATTGTTATAATCCTTCTGAGACTATGATTTAGCATATCGATATATTCCAATTAATATGTCGATATATTTAGTACCCTGAATCGATATACTCCAAATTTTATATCAATATATGTGAACTCCATCACAGTCTTTTCGAAAATATAATTGAATGTATCGATACGCCATATGCTGTGTGTCAATACACAATAATAGAAAAGATAATAAACCCAATCAGAATCTTGATTAATAAGGGACAAATTGGTAAATTGACCTCCCACCCTAAATAAACTTAACCAAAGCGTTATTTTCATTTTCTTGCCCTTGCTATTGACAAACCTCTCTCTCTCTCTCCATCACATTCATCTCTCTCTCTTTCTCTTCCGTGATATCGATAACCCATAGATTCTAGCTTCAAAATTCTCAAATAAACATCTAGAAGGTCGAATTTAGAGAGATAAACTAAGTTTTCTAGTGAAAGAAAACCTAGATTTTGATGGTAACTAAGCTTGGAGGCGGAATTAGTGAAACAATTGAGGTAATTTTTTTCTTCTTAACTTGGGTTTGTTTTTCTCTTTCATGAATTGAAAGATTGTGTAGGAATTTGATGAAATGAATTTGGAGGTTTTGACTTAGGATTTGAATATAATGGAAATTGGGAAAATTTATGAACTGTAATGGTATATAGTTGCAATTGATGCGTGAATGATGCAATTAGAACATTGATTTAGGGATTTTAGGAATTAGGATTTGTACTATATTTAGGAAAAAACGATTAACCTTATCCCAACAAATAATTGAATGATAAATTAGTATTGATGACTTAGGTCCAAGGTAATTTGGTACACAAGAAAGGGTTACAACTTGAGCAAACTTCATCATGGATTGAAATTTGGAGTAATTATCCTCCCAATAGGTGAATGATTTTTTGTTTGAATTTAGATAAGAAAAATGGTTTTATTGAATTTTTTAAATAATTTTCAAATTTGATGATTTTGTGTGTATGGAATATCTCAAAGATTTGATTTTTAAATCTTTATACATCCTATATGTTTGGAATGAACAAATGTGTCATGTGAAATTATTAATGTTGAATTTATTGGCATGTTGGCCATATTAAGAATATCCTAAAATGACACATGAAATGATTTTGTAATTTTATGAAATTGTGTATTGATTGGTTTGGGGAGGAAAGAGCCCGATCTCCACATAAAATGACTAGTCATTTCCCTCTACTGAGTGACCCGACGGGGTGATGTAATAGGGCTAGTAGACTATGGGATGTAATTGAGCACGTAGTGCATTCATGGTCAGATATGATAAAAGTCGTGAGATAGTTGGTTGCACCACTAATAAAACACCACATCCAACGCCAAAGATGAGGGTATTTATGAATTTAAACTATAAAAATCTCTTAGCGGTTTTGTCCTAGATCATGATGGATCTTTGTCGAAAACAATAATTTTGGTAACTCTATGTTTAGAAATTGTGAACTATTGGATACATTGATATTGAACAATGATATTTGAAGATCTATTTATCATTAAATGATTTTGAGAAAGAACGATAAGTTGGAAAATGAATATATTTGATATATCCATCGTACCAATCTTATTTACATACAACTTGTTTATACTTACTGACTATTACATATACTCACCACTCATTCTTTCTTACTGTGGAAGTCTTATTGAGATTAGAGATTGTTAAACACAACATTTGAAGAAATCTAATTGGTTGGAATTTCGGGTACTAGATGATCTTTTGGATTAAGGTATTTAGTATACACAAATAGAGGTAGACTTTATAACTATTGTAGAAATTCATTTTGTAATATATTTATTTGATTTGTGATTTGAATATGGTTTTGCATACCTAAATTAAGGATTCTTTTCTTTTCTTTTTTTGAATTTTGTGAAAATTATTTACGATAAAAATGGATTGTGATAAATTAAAAAATTTGATTCAGATGGCCAGGTTGGCCCTTTGATATTTGGATTGGGAAGGGAAGGCCTTACAAGCCAATTGATGATTAATACTTGTTTGGAAATTTTTGAAATTTTGGAATGTCTTGCGATATCTTAAAATATGGGGTGGAGCTCACACGTGTTTCAAGGTCGTGCGACAGTTGTCGTGTGTCGAAAGTTGTGGGTTGGGGTGTGATAGTTGAGCCATTAAATAGTAGTAAGAGCAGAAAATGACTATAACTGAAATGAGGATACTCATATTAATGTGTGATAAAATTAGAAAATATATGATTAGAATTGAATAGATACGAATTGAATTGAAAGTGAATTCAATTGTGAATAAAATGCAAGAGTATCACTAGAAGTGGTTTGGACACGTGCAACGAAAATTCAAAAATGCATCCGTTAAAAAATTAAGAGTTTAAATATATGAGATTTTGTAAAATATCGTGATAAATTGTTAAAAATCTGGATACAACTTATCTGTAAAGATATGATAGTTAAGGATTTAGTTGAAAAGAGAACCTTAAATAGGAATGAATGACATAGAAAAATTTGAACAAATTAAATAATCTCTTGTTATTATTTTTTTTTTCATTTCATTGTGTTATTTTCTTTATTTTTGTTTTAAAATTTTAAGTATATATATTTTTATTTATCTTATATTTATCTCTCGAATGGATAATTCTAAAATTTGGAATTAGTGATGTTTGTTGAGGAGAAACTAACATTTTACAATAATTATGCACATGAATCATGGTTATCTACCTGATTTTGTAGGTCATTTACTCCACATCTGGTTGGCTTCTACCCAAAAAGGGTCTGTACTCATTGAGGACAAGCTCATGATCAACAAAGAGCATTGGCACCATATCTTTTATTATGATTTAAATAGTTTGGCAAACATCTTGCTCTGATTTGAACTGATTGGGCATGTGCGTGAACCTTGCGGGGTTGATTTGGTATATTGTGTTAACCAACCAATAACAAAAGAATGTGTAAGCATTATCATCTCATCAGCAACTAGTACAAGAAAGGGATGGAAATGTTTAGCACAGAAGTGGAAACAGCAGACTGTGAGTCACACACAATTGCAGTTACATCTTTTCTTTGGGTAGGGGAGTCGGCATAATTAATATATGTCAAAAGAGGGTTCATATTATGTACATGGAATGTAACAACATACATCTTGCTTGTTCATATGTATCATATTTTGTGAGGACCACTTCTAAGCTTGAGAGGTGATGGTTCTGTTTTTTTCCAGTTCCCGCAGTCTTTGCCGCTCTGTTTTCCGCTTGCGCCATTCTTCTAGAGCTGACAAACAAAAGCACATTAGCCATGCGAACAATATAACGGGAGTATTTCCCCTTGCAATGGGTATATCAGAGCTGCAAGAAGGGATGCACAACTCAGCATGATGAAAGTGACTTAATTATCAAATTACATATGCAGTAATGCTGGTGGATTCCAGTTGCATTGCAACACATCAAATGTATTTAACATCGCAAGGATCACCGTAAATATAGATGGCAGAAGAGGCTATTAGATACCTTTCACACTGCCTGCATCTGTAAGGGAACGGATATCCTTCAACCTTTTTGTAAGATCAATTGCGCTGGTCTGCTTTGTTTCTTTTGGCTCCAGCATCTCTGGTTCTGTGTATGTCTCTTGTTGAATTTCCTTGACCTAAGGAGAAGTAAGGTTTCAATTTTAGGGGTTTTATTTTAACAACCATAAAAATATCAATGAAAAATACCCTTGACTTCACACAGTCAACACAGTAAAAAGTTCTATTTAATCAATGTTTGTAACTGTGGGAGTTTGAACTTGATCAATGGTAGATGTACCAAATACTCAAAATATGAAAAGCCCTGATGTAGGACAGTTTAATTGGTCATAAAAATAAATTAAACTGTACATTTTCAACCAATAAAATTGCATCACAATAGATTTCATTATTTCCTACAAAGAACGTTCTAAATTAGAATCTCACATTCTAGTCTCCATGCCATCAAATGCTTGGTGTTTTGCTGGATCATTCTAATTGGGCAGAGCAATTGGCTTTTTCAGCTCATATGCTTGATAATAAAGGCTTAAATTTCAGACAAGGTTCAACTGCCAGCAACAAAGGTAACTTGTATCACCCTTAAATAGTGGGAGACTATGGAACATCCTCCGAATACAGGAGGTAGAGATTATTTGAAAGGTCAGGCATGATCTACCGGGAATATAGTTTCAGAGAATAACCTTGAAAAGGATGAACATAGATGATGGTAGCTGAGGGTGCTCCATTATAACTTGGGACTATGGGTTCAAACCATGACATATTTGATCCTCCTCCAAGTGGGAGGCTTGTGCATTTGGGCAACCCTTGGATCACAGTCACCAAACATAACACAGAAAGGGGCACTAGCGGACAAATGATGAAAAAAGTTCTAAAATTTTTCTAAACTTGGTTTCTAAATTCAAACTTGACATTTTTTTTAACTTGATTTATGCTCTATGGACTTAAAACTGTTTGTTATTTTTAGATCAAGTTTGTTGAAAAATTGTCAAAACATGTAAATATTATTGTTTCTTACTCTCTTTATCAATTCCAAGGGCTGCATGGCACGACGTGTCTCTTCAGATTCTCTGATAGACCTCAGTTTAACTGCGGAAAACAATAGGAAACAAACATTAGTTGGCAACTGCTAATTAAAAAAATTTTGTACAGATTAAGTAGCAGTCCTCCATATTAGCAGGAACTGTCCTCTGAAATTTGGGGTAATGATCCAAACTATTCTTGGTACAAGGGTTTGACCTAACTCATCAGCACAAGCCTGTTATCCTCAATCAGAGTTCTAAAGCCAACACATTGGATCGTGGTGTCTTGAAGAAAAATGATAAACATGGTGTTTAATTGCTATAAAATATTCAAAAGAAACCATTACCAAGGGGTCGTATAGATTTTTTTTTTTTTGATATAACCTACTGGTATCCGGAATCATATTCTAACTAATCCGATTCGAGCATTATCGGACACAATTTAAAGAGGGAGCTCTCTCAACATAGTCTTTTTTATTCTCAAGTTTCAAACCCGAGACTTAGTTAAGGGATCTAACACACTTACTCACTAGACCAACTATCCATTGGTTAAGGTATCATATAGATAATTGTATAGATAACAGTTTCAAAATAGTCAAACAAACCCCTTCACTAGAAATACTATCAATTCAATCCCAAAATCTAGATTAAATTGAAAATTCAACCCACAAAACCTGAATTTGTCCCTACATAATACCATAACCATCTATCCTTGCAATTGAACGACTAATGACTACTCTTTTGCCAAGCTTCTGTAAAAAGTTACTTCACATATAATCATTCTTCTTTATTTATGAGATTGACCATTACCAGAAGATTTCTGCAAATCACACCTTATGCCCCTCCCCCCCCCCCTAAAAAAAAGGTACAGTGATATTTTGATTTTCTGTTAGGGAGATAAACCTGATCTTTGGACTGCCAAGTACTGTTCAGTTGGGGTCACTTCAATTAGGCATTTGGAGGGTCAAAATGTTAATGAAATTGTGCAAATAAGTGTCATTGGAGAACTCTGGATGTCTATCTTCCAATGCAACAAGTCCCATTGAATTCCACGCACTAAACATAAAGTTATGATGAAAATAGTTTAAGGTTTGCAGTCTGCAGTTTCAATTAGCAGCCCATTGGATTTACATATTTTATGCTTTGTGCTCTTAGAGTTATGAGGTGTCTTTAATATGGGTTTAGAGAATAGCGGTATAAATATCTACCATTGCAGGCCATTTTCACTCAAGCAAGTCCAGCACTTCAAGCAACACAAAGTAGTTTCAAGTTCTTCCTACTATCTTCTCTCCTCATTTAAGTGTGTGAGTGGTGTGAGTAATTCTGAGTTTCTAAGTGAATTCCAGAAAAGCTCCAAACCTCCAAATTTACGATCCAACATACTCCAACAAAAGATTGATAGCTTATAACATTTCAAAAAGTAGACTGAATTGAAAGTGCCCTCCGCTATTAAGAACCATTTAAATTGCCCTCAATGATCCTCATACAACAATGGACATATAGCAATAGCACATAATCCAAATAATCAACTACAGGTTAGCTCCAACAAACCATGCCAAACCCTGACACTCTTACCAAAATACAGCCCTCATAAAAGGCTAAACGTAGGGTAATCTCTATCAACAAGGGCACTCAACAAACATGATATCCTCTTATCCCCAGTTTTAAGGTTACCACAGCTCTCCAGAATTTCATTTCTCTTCGCATAACACTAAAGCCACAGAACTGCTGAAGCTTCCTCATTGCTAACCCTCCATTTTATTTCACAGCATTGTATACCTTCACTCTAGTAAACAATGTTTAAGCTCCTCTTATCTTCGAAACCAGGATACACCCCCCCCCCCCAAAAAAAAAGAACAACCAATCTGCTTGACGGTAACTTCGACCCCCAGTTTTGGGGAAGCCTAAATTGACAATAGGTAATCAAGATTGAAAATTTGGAGATCTGGCTACCTAAAATGATTTATTTGCTTATGCAAGGTCTATAAAAGGCATCATGTTCTCCATTGATTACCCCTCAGCTTAAGGTTTTCCATAACCTCGGATTGATAAACTTCGATAAAAACAAGATCTAATGGAAAACCCAACGTCAGTTTGACAATTATACCTAGAGATGTATCTAATTAACAGAAATCCAAGATAGCGTCCATTTTAATCAATCCACTCCACCCAAAACACAAAAGCCTCATTATCTATTCTACAATTTAGCAGGAATTGGAGATGGATCAAGCACCAAATAGTAAAAGAGAGACATCCCCAATTTCATCAACATTATAAAGAAAGGTGTGAAAACGTATAGAGAGAGAGAGGACTAACCAGAGTTGAGATTGGTATTGAAGGAAGAAGAATAAGAACTGAGGAAGCCTTGAAGCAAGAGAAGAACAGCGATGACATTGAAGAAGCATAGGAATATCGTTGCGTTCCTAAATGAAAGCTTTAGTCTCCATGATTGCTGGGTCTCCATTTCTTCTCTCTCTCTCTCTCTCTTCTAGTTTATCTGCATCAGTCTGATGTATGGAGAATTGCTATGGCAGAACAACCTTCGATGTTCAACTTCGCTTGATCCCGTTGGAAAGTAACGAACACTCAAACCCTTGACAAGGGTTTTATTAAAAAAATAATAATAATTTTGGGATTCCCCTAAAATTTTGTTTAGTCGTTAGGGTTTAATCATCAACATCATATGTAACACATTATTATTAATATTATTATTTCATTCCTTCATCTAATACATTTTCGATAATTTTAAAGCGGTCAAAACGGGGAGGAAATAGAAGGAAAAATTAAAAAAAAAAAAAAAAGTGAAACCATCATTTATAATCACGATTTTAAAGTTATTATTTAAAGTCATAAATATTAATTATAAACATTAAAATAAATTAGTGTCATTAATATGGTTGTGACATTAAACTTGGAAATTAAAAATAATTTTAAAATAATTTCAAGTTTTATTTTTTTCTTAACATTGAAATTAAAATTCTTCCTAAAATTTCAAACGTATTTGATAAATTGCCTAAATGACGAGTCTCGATATTTTTAATGATGCTTTTGCCGAAATGCATGATGCATAGTAGAAAACATAAGCTTTTTCAAAGAAAGACGCTTAGTTTTGGTATAGATTTTTGGTGCGTATGGGCTTTTCTTCAAATAGATATATATATATATATAGATATATATATATATATATAGATATATATATATATATATATATATTTTTTTTTTTTCTTCCTTTAGCTAAGCCTTCTTTTTATCAATTCTCCATGTTGGGGACTGGTCTTGCCATTGCCCACCCAAAAAGACCAAAACTAAACATTCACAGATAACATTAGGATTGAAAAAAAAAATTCAACCATTTTATTTTTAAAATTAAAATAAAGATTATAATATTATTTTTCTTATTTCTCTTCACTACTTATGCCTTATATTTAGGACAATCCTTTTTCTTATGACATTTATTATTACAGAATTAGCAAATATTATTACTCTTAACCTCGTCTTTGGATTTATAAGGTTATGGAATTGATTGTTTTTCTTTGCATACTTAAAACCTTTATATTTATTGAAACGGTCTTTCTTGTGGTGAGAAAAGTGATTTTTGCCGATAACACCCTTACCAAAATGAGACAGTTATACCAAATTTACTTATTCATCCTATTTTCTTTTAAACCTTTCTTCCTCTTGGATACAAATAAAAATAAGTTAATTAACATTTCAGGTATCTTTTTGTGCATTATAAATGAATTTCAGCCGGCTAAATTTGCTAGGTGATGAATTTAAGATTTGGTGGGTAAGGAAAGATTTGGTGATAGAGATTTTGAGATTGGTAAGACAATTGACAATGTCCTATATTTTCAAAATACATGCCCTAGTCCTAGAAATTTCATTATACCTTTTGCATTAGCTCTCCAGCTTTAGTCTTTTCAAACTTTAGGAATCGTTATCCTATGGTCTCAAGAATCTCTTAGCATTATTTTCATTGGACATTAATTTTGAAATTTGGAGAAATTGACTCTTTTCATCACCATTATATAGTATACAATATGATTTCCACAAGCACTATAGTAAGAAATGATCTTATGAAGAACATCCCCTTTGAGTAGATATACTTTCATAAAATCAAAATCAAGCCCTTACTAAGTATTTACGCTTTCAAAAAAATATAACAAAATTCCATTTGGGTAGGTAATTGTCTATAATCTTTTAAAGAAGCAAACCATCTCAAAATTCTTTTGAAAATTTTATGAATTTTAATAAATAGTCTATTTTGGTAGTACCATTTATTTAATTCACAAAACTCCCACCGAGACAATTGCCCACAAATATTTTTTATTTTATTTTATTTTATTTTTATTTATTATTATTTTTATATGAAAATTCTTTCTCTAAAGTATTTAAAAAAATAATTTAAACTTATATATGTTTCAAATACATATTTATAGGTCCACAAAAATTTGAAAAAAAAATATTTCAATCCGCTTCAAATCCTCAAAAATTGAACCAATTTTACACCAATTTTTTTTTTCTTTTACCGGACCAATTGGTATTTAGGTTTTACCCGACTAATGTGGTTCAAGCATTATGAGGCCCATTAAGGGGTTGACTCTCTTAAATTCTTTTTCTCTATTTTCAGAACTCGAACTTGAAATCTCTAGTTAAGGGGATAAAGTGTTCGATCATTCAACATAAAAAAATTTGGTATTTTACACTAGTTCTATGAAATTACTTATTTATTTAATTTCATATACTTTCGAAAAACACCCTTGAATAGACCAAATCCGAGCCAAGAAAAATACGGTGCAGGTCTACAAGTTTCTTCCAGAAAATTGAGTACCAATAATTCCTTTTTTAGCCATTATAATCGTTACAGTATTTGATACATATAGTTGACTAACCAGTTCATTAATCAAGATTTTTTTTTTTAAATCATATTTTTGAATAAGTTCTGAATTCTAATTTCAATGTTTATAAATACAAATTCAGAGATGTATAAAGTCAAACAAATAGAATGCAGTACTAAATATAAGCAATTGAATCGCCGTTTCTACCAAAGTGGCGGAGCCACCTTGCTCCAGCTAAAAAAAAATCCCCACACGTAAAAAAAAAATTTATTTTCACTAAAAAAATTATATTTATAATTTAAAAATATATATCATTTCGTTCCTTAAAAATATTTTATCCATATTAAAATATTTGCCTCCACGGATCGAGGCCAAATGTGCAAATTGGAAATGAAGACCAAACATTAACCTTTCTCCTTTCCAAACATATTAATAAATGTTAGATTTTGTGATATTATTAAATTAAGAATAAAATATAAAAATACTATAAAAAAAAATTAAGTCATAATAATTCTTGATATACACCAGATCAATTGGTTTAGAGTTATTAGACTCTTTTCCGTTTCTCCAAAAACTGTTTTGCAACTATCAACGGGGCAAACCACAATAATAGTAGCTATTTATACTAACATTTTTTTGGGATGGAAGAGGGATCTATCCAATAAAACTTGATTTGGGTTCTCCTAGAATCTAGTTTAACCTAGATCCTATGCCTATTCATACCACATCAAATAAAATGCCCATGAAGATATATATATATATATATATATATATTATGCATGATTCTACCATTTTATTGATTTTTTATTCAATCTATTTTAATAAACAAAATACAATTAACAGAAATCCATATTTAAAAAAAATATTGCTAACACAGGTGTCAACTGTCAAACCATAAACCTTTTTTCGGCCCATTTTGTCACGGAGCCACCCAAAGAAGAGCTGACCAGCGAGCGTGCCGCAGAGAGAGACACCACCGACAGCGGCTGCCACGTTGGGTGGGAGTGTGCCGGGCTTGGGGTAGCCTGGATCATGGTAGTATAAGCGGCCGGGGAGCTATGTGACGAGAGATACGGAAAAGATCGTAGGCATCCGTGAAGAATCCCATTCCAGCAATTATAATAGCTGTGAAATGAAACAGTTGGGTCTTTGCCGCATCAAGTGCTGTAAGCATTTGCAAGTTATTATCTTTAGCCATTGCTGAAGGTTTTGTCCTCCCACTCCACTCCCACAATTCTAGCTGGAGTTCCTGCAAAAAAGAACCAAAATTAATGGGGCCCAGCCCTGGTCCAACTAGACCACCCCCACATAGGACGGATTTATTAGAGGCTCCCACAAATGTTAGGAAAATTTAAAATTTCTCCCCATAAATTTATTCTGTTTCCATCATGCCCTTTACGATCAATACGACCTTGAGCCTCAAACTTTTCCAAGTAAACGCTCTGGTCCCTCTGAAATTATATATCTGTCTTTTGGCCCACCACTTCCCACCGGAGAACCTTCACTTTGAACTTAAACAAGGGTTAGGCTTCTTTGTGTATTTTCCACTAATCAAATCAAGAGTTGGATTTGGTTGAAGAAGAATTTTGTACCTTGCCTTTCCTATCAGCCGCATATATAAAAATTGTGAATATTAAATTTAAAAAGTAATATTTAAAATTGACAAGAAATTAAATCTGAACAGGAAAAGGGAAAAAGAGAATAGAGAGAGAGAGAGGATCCCAACCCTTCGGTAATAATTGTGAACACGACTTTCCCCTAATCTTTTTTTCCTTTTTATTCCTCCTAAAAGGCATATGATTTACATTTGGAGGAAAAACGATATTATGGGACGGCATATGTAAGACCGCTGCTTATTGGAGTATTTCTCGGAAACTGTGGGAAAGTCATGTTCTCTGAAATCCCCTCTCAATTTCTTGACTACTTACGTGGTACTTACTGTCTCTTATTTAACAGAGATTACATCCAATATTAATTAACTAATTTAATTAAAGATAAATGCTTCACGCTTACATGTTAATTCTTTTTCTAATTAAAAAATTTTAATATTATATTATATTAATAGTGGATCAATGCCAATCTTACGTATTAGTATTTCTTAAATAAAATTTTAAATTTAAATTTTATATACGATAAAAATGGGTGTAAAAAAATTTTATCATTTATAAATTTAATTTAATTTAATATGATTATTATATATGAATAATTTATGAAAAAATATATATGTACCAGCAATGATGGGAAGAGAAGAAAGAAGATGAAACAGTTCCCAAGATCCCCCGTTAGAGATGGTCACTATGACCTTTTACGCCTATATTAGAAGCAAAATATTATTGTATCTTAAGGTGTAGGTATCGAGTATATATATAAAAAAATGAAAAATAAAATAAAAAATTAAGTTCTTATTAATAAAATTTTCTTCAACGGAACTCTTGTGTCACTCAAGTACTCACAAATTTGTAAAATTCAAGAAAAATTTTAGTGGAAAATTTTCTGAAAACTGTGAAAAGGTAATTAAGATACTAGTTAAAGTCGTTTTTGTAAGGCTTGAATCTCAAAAATAAAATTACAATTTATTCAAAGCAATTTAGAATGTATCAAAAACATAGAAATTAAAAAATTTTGGACCAAAAAATATATATCCACACACACAAATACACCCACCCACATATTTAGGTGGGGAAAGGCTGAGAAAAATCGTAGACCTTGGGAGGAAACTCGTCCCTGGAAATATGAAATCGGAGTGACTCTGGAAAAAAAAAGGATGAGAAGTTCATTTGAAAAGGCAAGTATCTAAAATTCATTACGTAATGATGAAAAGGGAAAACGTGCCTCCCTCCTTACAATATTTACCACCCGTCTCTCACTACCGATGAAACTGAGTGCTAATTGCTAAACTGAGTATAACCAAGAAGAAAGGTTGTTAACCTGGTGGTACTAACCCCCCCTCCGAGTTTGGGCCAAGTTCTAGCCTACTTATCCCAAAATTTTGCCGAGCAAAGTTATAAACACATCTGATTTTTTGGGTGTGTATGCGAGAGAGAGCGTGTGCGAGAGACAGAGAGACTAAAGTAGTGTTTGTGTAATGAGAACGTCTTATCCTTTAATCATATATTGTGATTTGAGTATTATGAGAATGAAAAAAACACCTTTAAAAAACTTTTCAATGTTTTAATAATAGATTAATTTGAATTTATCAAGATAAAAATTTAAATATATGTACTATAAAAAAAAAAAAATCAGAGAGAGATCTAACCTCTTGCCTTGAATTAACGTTTGCCAGAGAAAGGGGAAGAGAGAGGGAGAGAAATAGCTGTGAGTGATTGAGCTTGTGAAGATTTTGCAGAGCATGAATAGAGAAATGCCCAACTATTTAAACAAAACCGAGAATCAACTCCGGGATATCGTAGGCATATTCCCTCTCTGTCTCTTCAGGTCAACGCTTTCACAACGTTGTTTCTTAGCGGAACAATCTAGTGGTCTCCTAAAAAAAAAAAAAAAAAAAAATCATCTTCGTACTATCACATCAGTCATATTCTATTTCTTTTTTTTTTTTTTATTATTATTAAGTCTTCGTTTTGACACCTTTTTCTTTTTTTGTGGGCCGGGGGGGTGGATGGATACAGGTTGTCTACTGATGCGTATCTTTAATTTTTCTATTCGGCTTTTGCTTGTTTTTAGAGCAAGTCCATAGTTAATGGTTTGCCGTAGTATATGTCAAATAAACTCGGTAAAAGAAATTTCAAATTAGGTAAAAAAATCTTGAGTGTAATTGCGTTTGGTTGGGAGGTTTGCAGTCCAACACAAAATTTTACCTTTCATTATTTTACATACATAATTATTTATGAATTAATTTATTAAGGTTATATTTTAAATGGCTGTTCAAATATATACTTAATTATTTATTTATATATTGACCCAATATTGGATTAAATGTCCAATATTCTTTTCTCACCCCACTAAAGTTATGCAGGAACAGTACGGATAGATGCATCAGCACCAGCATTGGTAGCATCTTCGTCATTCTCACCAGATATTTCCTTAAGAGATTTCCCCTTTGCTTCAGCAACCAAGAATGTGAACAAGAAGCCCAAGAAATTAACACATGCAAGCACAATAAGTGAGTTCTTGACACCAATGCCTGGTGGATAACCCTTGCCTGTCTTGGTTGGGTCTGTTGGTTGGGCAGCGTAGAGAAACCCAAATGCAACTACAATGGCTCCAGCCTTGCCAGCAGCGGCAGAGATACCGTGACATGTAGAACGCAGCCTGGCAGGGAAGATTTCGTCTGGGACAAGAGATGTGGTTGCATTTGGCCCAAAATTGGCAAAGAAAAAGGTAAATGAGTACATGACCATGAAGCCGATTCTGTTTTCTCTTAGAGTCCAGTGCTGATATGGAATGGCTAGCACAAACATGAAAACTGTCATGAAGAAGAATCCCATAAGCTGGATAGCAAATAGTCCCATAATGTCGATGAATGCAATGGTGAACCAGTAACCTGGGATGGTACTGCAGAGAGCAATAAGGGTTTGTGCTCTTGCAATTCTGAAAACTTCGTGTGTTGCGGACATTTTCTGCGCTGGCGGAATGCATCCTACGGCCGTGAAAATATCTTTCTGGAAAAGGTTTTGACTGCAGAAAGCAATGTTGAGTAAAAACCAAGTAGTGGTTGTGCCTAAAAGGTGAAGACCATGGCGACGTAGAAATTCTCTTGAGAATAATCCGAAAGCGTTTGCTGGTTCTGCCGTGATTTTCTCAAGCTTGTCTTCCACTGCTTCGATTTCTGCTTGTAAAACTTTTGACATGTCCTTAGCCGCCTGTTGGACGTTTTTGGCAACGAGAGCAGTGTACCTGGCAGTTTCTGGCATACGCATACGCCAGTAGTATGTCAGAGCAGCAGGAAAGGCACCGAACATGAGAATGATTCTCCAGATGTAGTCAGCCTGTGGCGCTGTCGAGCCAACAGGGTCGACATTGTAAGCAGGACGATGGTATGCTTGGTCAAAAATAGCAGAGACTATTAGACCAACAATCCCACCTGCAGTAGAAACCAGAAATTTTTTGAAGTAACTGCAACAAATTTAAAGACAATAAAATCTAGAAATAGATTTATCATTATCCACCTGCCAAGATTCCAAAACCCTGCATAGCAAAAACAGCCTTTATGAATGCACCATGGGTACTTTTGGCCATAGACATGATAGTGGCGGACAGAGGATAGTCTCCACCTATGGCAAAACCTAGCCAGAAGCGGAAAAAGCAAAGAGTGGCCATGACACCCTTGGTCTCTTTTCCAAAGGAGAGACCAGAAGCAAGTGAGCAGAAAACCATGAGAACAGGTGTCAAACCATCAACCTTTTTTCTGCTCATTTTGTCACCGAGCCACCCAAAGAAGAGCTGACCAGCGAGCTTGCCGCAGAGAGCGACACCATTGACAGCGGCTGCCACGTTGGGTGGGAGAGTGCCAGGCATGGAGTAGCCTGGATCATAGTAGTATAAGCGGCCAAGGAGCTTTGAGATTAGAGAGATACTGAAAAGATCATAGGCATCCGTGAAGAATCCCATTCCAGCAATTATTATAGATGTGAAACGGTACATTTGGGGGGAGATGAGTGATTGAGTTGGTCGAAGATTGCAGAGCGTGAAGGGTGGTGGATTGCTATTTAAACAAAACGAGTGAGGTTTTTATAGACCCCAGAATGAAAACGGGAATATCAGCATATTCCGTCTGTGTCTTCTCAGGTCAAGGCTTTAACGTTGCTTCTTAGCCTTCATCTCTGCGTGGATCATCTTCATATCATGACGTGGATTTTTTTGGTTTTTAGTCTTCGTTTACTGTGCGTAGTCTTCTTAAGACTACTTTTTGGGGGGGGGGAGGGGGGATAGGTTTTTCTTTTGGATACGGGTTGGTCTAGTGATGATTATTCTCAACCCATAATGCACGGAAGCCTCCTCAGAGTTTTCCGTCTCTGCCTCCTTCTCAGGTTAAGGCTTTAACATTGCTTATTAGCCTTTATCTCTGCTAGGATCATCTTCTTACTATTACGTGGATTTTCTTAGTCTTCGTTGATATCTGCATACTCTGCAGTCCCCTACAAAATTTTACCGTATACTTGCAAATCCATATAGTTTGTGAATTAATATATATATATATATATATATATATAGTTGTGGATTTACCCAAAACTATCCGAAGAGTAATGGTTAAATTATCTCCATTGTTCTAAAGATAGTCTCTAATTTAAAATTATAACTTGTGTCCTTTTTAATATGATTAATACTTGGATAAATTAGTTTTGAATATTACAAAATGTATAATAATATTTTTTTTTAAAAAAATAGGGGAATAAAATACAGTGTACAAATGGAGGGATTATTAACGTCTTTAGAATTTATATATAAAAAAATAAAAAGAAAAAACATATACATATCATCACTCTCAATTTTTTATTCTCTTGGCTAATGAAAAAAGAGTTCACACTTGCGAGTGTGGATACACATTCATATGTTTTTAACACAACACAGATTTCATGTTGATGCTGTTGTGAAAATAAATTGTACAATAATTAACTATGATAGAACAGTTTAATGTTGTCGAAATTTTGTCAATAGTAGATATTTAGATTGCAAGAAAGAAAGTGAAAATAAAAAAACAAAAATAAATATGAAATAATACAATAAAACGGTATTTTATAAGAATACAAAAAATGAAAATATAGAAAAAACACGTAAATATAAACACTTTTATATAAATAATAATTATTTTACAAAAATTATATAATAGTCATATTTTATATTAAAAATCTAAAGTAATTAAATATATAATTATTAATTATAAGATAAATAAAATAAAAATAAATAAATAATTTAATAAATATGAGAAAATATAAAAATATAAAATTTTTAAAAAAATATTAATTAATTTAACGTATTAAACTATTTTAAAATTGAAATAATATTTTAAAAAAGAAATATTAGTGACAAAAACTTTGTGAAACTTCGTGTGAACCATGGATAGACATAGTGCCCATGAAAAAGATATCAAGTTCCTGATCATGCAGGAAAAGAAAATGTGATTAGAATGGATACTTGTTTGTGTACTGAAATATGTGTTTTTACCTTCAATGGTCAAAGTACAAAAAATCCAATGAAATTTAATTCATTAAATTTTAGATAATATAACATTTAAATCTTTTATAATATAAGATATTTAAAATTTCATAATTAATATGAATTTTAAGACATTTAACCTTTTTAATAAGAATTTTAAAAGTGATTGTTGATTACATATTTATTAATTTTTTTTTTATATTTTATATAAAAATATAAATTATTATATATTAAAAATTAATTTTATATATTTTTTAATTATTATTAAAATATCAACGACTTTCTAGGTTGACTCACAGTCGACAAAGGTATTTGGAATCTCCTGACGCCTGCTTGCTTACACTCCGCGACCAAGACTTTTTTTTGACTTTTGACTCGACTGCACGATCGTGTTGTCGTCGTGGTGGCTTTTTTTTTTTTTTAAATAAATAAAAGGGCAAATTTTCTTTTATAACGTGTTTACATTGACAAAATGTTGCCAAATAATAAATGCTGCGGAAAAATCCCCCTAACACACCTGCATTGTCTTTGTCATTAATTATTTACTTAAAAACTAGTATTTACTAAAATAAATTAATTAAATTATAAAAAATTTTGAAGGTGAAAAATTAAAAAGATATTATTTTTTACCATAAACTATTTTTTAATAGAAGGTAAGTGAATCTAGAATTATATAATTGGGTGATGGCTCTCCCTGAGGTGTTTAAAATTACTTATAAATTGATCAAATTAGCTTATAAATAAAAATAAAAATTATAATTGTTTGATAATTAAAATTTATAAAAGTTTTTATAAATCCAAAAAATATTTATAAGTTAAAAAAATAATAAACTCCTCTTATCAATTTTGTCAATTTAATATTTTTAAACATAACTAAAATAAGTTAGTTTAACCAATAAAAGTATTTTTAACCTTTTATATTTAACAAGAATAACAATCATACCATATCTTATGCTCATTATAGTCTTTTTTATATTTTATAAATACTTATTTTACTAAACAGTTAATTATTTTTAAGTATTATTTATCTAAACAGACAATAACTTATTTTTTTAAAAAGTAAAATTTGATTTATAAGTTAAAAAGTTACTTATAAATGCTTAGTGTTTATAAATAGTATTTTTTAAACCATAAGTTACCACTAAGAGTCAAATTTGCTCGCTTAAAAGAAAGTTAATAACGGTCAAATTTTAAGTATAACTTAATTCTCATCATTAGCAGTTACCCATTTATAGAAATACAAGAAAATATTAAAGTTAAAATTCTAAAATTTTTCAGCTTTATTAAATAATACCTTTTTGAAAACAAAAATTAAAGCTAATCGTGATAAATAATATAATTTGCTTTAAACTTAGTTTAAACCGTCCATTAGAGAATTTATTGGCTTAAAACAATCCCCGTCACCCTACACTTCTCATGAAATTGTATTGTGGACGGAAAATTATTGAAGTCAAGGAATGGAGTTTCCAAGCCTTGTTGTCCAGAAGAGTTATCGTTTCCGGGGGATGTGTGTGTGTATATATATATATTTACTTATAATTAATATTTAAAATTATATTCTGATTAATTCAGTTTCAACTTTTGTGGGAACCCAATTTAGGGGGATAGTTTCTTTTTCATTCCCAATTTTCGAATTCAAAATTTGATTAAGAGATCTAACATTTTATCTTATTAAATTGACTATCGGTCAATATGCATATAATTTTAAAACAAAAGGCTTTATTTTATTTTTTTTTAGGTTTTGGTTTGTTAGCCTATTTGAAGGTTTTATTTTATTTTATTTTATTTTTAATGTAGGGCTTTAAATAGGCTATTATGTCCGCCAAACCTTTTTAATAGTCACGCCAAGTCTAGAATTTGGTATATATCTTCACCCGTAGTGTATTATGCGTCAATTAATATATATGCAAGCAGTCGGTGGGTTGAATTTAGCGAGGGAGAAACAAATGTTTATTTCTATATCTTTTCAAAACGACAGATAATTTGAAAGAAAAATAAACTTTTAAAAAAAGACACATTAAAAGGAACAGAGTAAAAACAAAAAAAAAATGGTATTTCTGCATCATTAACTAATAATCATTCACCAATAATATTAGTCGAAAGAAAGTTCAATCCTTTCGTTTTCAAAATAAAAATGATATCCAAATTTATAAAGTAAAAAAGATAAAAACTAAACTTCGTCTCATAAACGGTATAAAAGCAATGTTTTTCAAAACAAAACTAAAATTAGATTGAAATTTTAAAACAATTATCCCCAATAAATGTGACATCAATTTTATCTCCATTTTTTACACGCAAATTAACCTCCCCTACAAATGATTTATGTTTTTTCGTGAACTCCCATAAAGAATTAATTATGTGAATTGGATTTTCATTATCAAATCATTAAGAATTTGGTGGTATATTAAGCAAAGAAGTTTTAAAACAAAGAAAAGTTAAGGTACTACCTTTTTTTTTTCTCTTTGCTCCCCATGTCTTATACTTAGAACAATCTTTCTTTCTATAACATAAATTTTTGTAGAACTAGTAGATATATCATTATTCTTAACCTCAACCTTAGGACCTCTAAGGTTATGGAATTGATTGTTTTTCTTTGCATATTTAAAGTCTTTAATTATTGAAACGACCTGTCTTGTGGTGAGAAAAGTGATTTTTGTCGGTAACACCCTTACCAAAATGAGAAATCTACACCAAATTTACTGGTCCATCCTGTTCTTTTTGGTCTTTCTTTCTCTTTGGACAAAGAAAGAGATGAGTTTATTAACATTCTAGGTATGCTTTTTTGCATTATAAATAGAATTCAATTGACTAAATTTGAGAGGTAATGAATTTAAGACTTGGTGGACAAGGAAGAGAGGGAGTTCTTTTTTTTTTTTTTAAAACAATTAGGTCACAAGTTGTTATCTATAAATTTTGATCATGAACACTAAATCAGACAAGAATTCTCAGCTCTGTAAGATAAAATAAATTTATGTGTGTGTGTTCTTTCAAAACAAAGGTGTGTGTGGTGTGTAATTCATAGAAGACAATTTATTTTCTACAAAAGTTTAGGTTTAATTCATAGAAGACAATTCAAGCTTGAGAGTAAAATAATCCCAAGCTTTGAAGACTTTTACGTAGAATTTTGTTTTAGAGTACGAGACAAAAGGAGCAGTACCAGCAAAACTAAACTTTTGAAAATGCACAAGGGTATTGGTACTAAGCAAAAGAAAATTTGGGTTGGTAAATTTGATTGAATGTAGTAGTTGATCCAGAATTTAAAGATGGTGGGGTAAAATATTTTCATGTGATAAAGTTTTTTTTATGAAATGAAATGACATATCTACGAATACAATTTTTATTTTTTTAAGTATGAGAGTATTTCTTTTGATATGGAGATAATTTTTAATTTAATATATAAAATTTAATAAATTTTTTTTTTTAGTGGGCAATTGCCCCCACACCCATCAACGTGGCTTCGGCTCTGATTGCGTGCAAAGGTTGGTGGGGTGGGGACAAAGAGCAAATGCATTGGTGACGATGGAACTAGCGTAAGCTTGAAGCCACCAATTAATTGGCTAATCCGAGGGCATAAGAAGGGCTCCAATGGCAGCCCATCTATATTTTTGGTGAGAAATAGAAAACATGTAGTAGTGGGTGACTTGAACCAATAGGGTTGTGCTGATGTTACGTTTCACATTTTGCTATTTAGGTTTTTCCTTTTTCTTTTTCTTGTTTCAGTTCTTGCGTAACCATGTAAGACTATGACCAAAGTTGGTAGAAGCAAGGCAGAGTCCATTTCTCTGCCAAGGTTTTTTCTGGAACGTGTGAATGAACCCTTTCGACTTCTTCAGGGAAGGGATTGATGAAGATCAAAGTGATAGCTCTACTGGACTGGAGACATGTAATCAGCATTATTTGGTCACACGGCGCCGGTTAGGTGAAACTTATTTTTTTATTTACAACCTTTTATGTAACTTTATTTTTGCTCCTTCAAATTTATATGCGTGTATCATACGTGTAGTTTGAAACTAATATAATACATATAATACACACACACACAAAAACTATCTAAGGCAAAAAAACAATTAGGTCACAAGTTGTAACATATCAGCTTGGTACATAGGTTCTTTTAAAACCATTGATTCTCTCTCTCTCTCTCTCTCTCTCTCTCTCCATGCATCTTATTTTAGAGACTCAGACTTCTTAGCATGAAGTATCTCCTCATCTGGGCACAAATTGATGGGAGAAGGCACAGATTGATTTCATCTCTTACCCTCGTCTCTCTCCTTACTCTCCTACCCTCTCATCTCATCTCAGCAAATTTATCTTTACGAGGACTTACACTAAAGATGAAAGTTGACACTTTAGACCTTCCGGAGGAACTTTAATTTTTTGTTTTTGTTTTTGTTTTTGGTTTTGTTTTCAGTAGTATAACCTATTTAATCAAGACTTCTAAAATTGAACTTCTTTTCCATGAATTTTCTTCTAAACTTTCAAGTTATGAAATAGAATTTAGATGTTGTAGAAGATTTTTTCTCTATACTAGCAGTAGTTCTGATTTTAGAGTTTTAAATAAATCTTTTGAGTTTCAAATTTTCAAAATTACAAGTTAAAATAAATTTAGGTCCCTTTTTCCCATTTCATAAATTCCGCACAGAACAAATTATGATTAAAATTAAAATAAAAAAAATTATATCTCCTAGGATTGTCCCTTTTTTTTTTTTAAAAAATATCCTTTATCAAAATATCTCGCATAGCCTAATTGAAAGTAAGTCGATGAGAACAGCTCAATCACCAGCATTAGAAACATGTGAATGTGCTTACTCTTTGATAAAATTTATAACATACCAAAGCTCGGACATCAAACGTGGCACTGGGGAAGGTATCTTAATGTGCGTCAGCCCCTGTGCCATGGTTTGAGCCCGGTGTCCCAAAAAAGGGATAAATTTTGTAAAATATTCAATTATTTCAAAAGTTTACACTCGAATCAGATTATCTGTTTCTGTAAGATATCTGAATGTTAGATAATCTAAACAGGATGATGATTTGTATCCATTCATATGAAGACCATGAAAGGGAGGAAGCATGGCCATTTGAGACTTCTCTCGAATTATTACAATATCAATCTTGAGAGTATGAAGAACCAAAACAACTGAGAACACCTAAGAGGCAACCCCAAGGGGTCATGCCCCCACCAACCCTCTCTCCCCTTTGAAAATTTTAAAAATATTTTTGTACATATAGGTTTAAATATGGTACTTGGTCCTATAATTTTTGAACTTTTCTATTGTATTACATTTTTTAAAAAATGTTTTTCTTAAGTAACATGGGTTTCCCATTAAACTTTTCAACCCACATATCAAATTATAGTTTTTCTTCAAATCTTTCTTTTCTTGTTTTGACTTTTTTTTTTTTAATGAAGCTTTCTTTGGGTTTACAAGATTTCAAATTTGGACGCTCCAAGAAATTCTCATATTTTTTCTTGGGTAACCTTTTATTTTTTAATTTTTGATATTGTTGATCCTAAATGCATCTTTTTAGTTTTAGTTTCTCTTTGAACAACAACAAGTGCATTCTCACTCATGAAAATAATCAAAATTTAATTTTGAAATAAAATAGAAGACCAATTTTTGAGTCATAACTTGGTCTAAAATTGATAGTACCACATGTTGCTTTTGCAAAACGAATGCACCCACCCCCCCCCCCCCCCCCCAAAAAAAAAAAAAAGCCACCCCAAAAAAAAAAAAAAAAAAAAAACGATCGGAAAGATTGGCTATTTGGTTTAAAAGTTATTTTAAAAAATTAAAAAAGGACAAATTCAACACTATCCATTTTTTAATTATTTAATAAACAATTCTTTTTATATTATAGTGAAAATGATTCTTAACCCCTACATCCTTACTCAAAGTTATAATTATTTTTTTTTGATATATAAAAGCTATAATTATTTTGATCATAACAAATAGTATATCTTATTTTTATTATATAATTATGCTCTAAAAACATGCTTCACATCCCGTGTTGGAAATGGGTGTAGATCCGTCCACGTAGATAGACCAAAGACCCAAACCCTTTTATTTGACGTGAAAAAGAAAACACTAGAGAAGAGAAACCATTTTTGTGTGGATGAGAGTGAGAAAGAAAAAAAGATTCTTCACATATTCAGAGAGAGAGAGAGAGAGAGAGAGTGTGTCTTAAAGAATGGTTTAGAATAGGGTTGTTACACGGACCGAATCGAGTTCGAGCAACTCAATCAATGACTCGAGTCGACTCGAGTTTGACTAAGTTTGAGTTGAATTCGAATTGAGTTCGTCATCTTTCGAGTGAAATTTGAATAGTATAATTTTAAATTTGAAAATTTGACGGATAACTCGATTAAATATATTAATATATATTATATATTTTTATATAATTATAATATAAAAATAGAATAAAATATATTAATATATTATATAATAATTGAGTTTTCGAGTCAAGTTCAAGTATTTTATTATATAGTTAAATCGAGTTCGAGCCTCTATTATATACTATTCGTCGAGTTAGAGTCAAGTTTGAATCGAGTAAAAAAAATCGAGTTAGAGTTAGAGTATAGGGATATTTGAGATTGACTCGGGTCGAATATATCCTCTAATTTAGAATCACTTTTTGTGACACTCTTATATTTAAAATACTCAATCGTAAAAAAAGATAAATAGTTTTGAAATTCTTGCATGAGAAAATTTAAATTTATTTATTGTCTTAAATTTGACGTCTTTATTAATTAAAAAAGATTATAAAATAGTTATTATTTATTTATAAAAGAAAAACAATATAGATATTTTATGGTACAAAAAGTGTTTAAAATATTTTGAAAAAGTTAAATGCCATTCTTACCATTTCAAATATTCAAATTTAAAAGGTTTTTATCATTTCGAATATTCAAATTAGAAAAATCACATACGATATTGCACTTTTCACCTGATTCACAAAGAATTGCCATCACTATTTTTGTTACGATAAAAAGCATTATTAAGGATGTGAGTGAATGATAAAAGATAAAAAGAATGTGAAATTTTCTTCCCCCCCTAAATTTAAAATTACATTTTAAAAAAGTAGATATTTATATGAGTTATGTACAGATCTAATAAAAAAATTAAATTTTTTTTTAAAATAACACCGTACATAAAAAAATTTTAAAATTAACACCCGTTGAGTTTCAAACCCGACATATGCTGTTTACCTAAATAATGTTATGTCGAGTTTTGAAGACTCAACATGTTACTATTTAGTTATTTTACATATCGAGTTTTTAAAATCTGATATATCATTGTTTATGTGAATAGTATATATAGGGTTTTGAAAACTTATAGGTATTAATTTTAGAATTTTTTAGGTGAGATGTTTTAATTTATTTTTTTTTTTAATTTTTTGGGTTAGAATCTTACATGTCTTATATTATTTTTACTCTTATTCAGTATAATATTTGGGCTGACGTGGCATAAAATGAACAACATTACAAGAATGGGGTTGAGAAACCAGATTCCAAGCTATTATCTCGTTGAGCCAGAGAGCGTTTGCGGACGATAGGCACTGCTTGCTCACTCTGCTGTTCAAGTAAGCATACTCTTCTTCTTCTTCTTCAAATTTTGTGTCACGCTTCAGCCAGTCATCTCTTCTTTTATCCAATGGTCGTCTACTTTACGATGGGTCATGTTCAGTATTTTGATAAGGATTTCATCGCAACAACACCAACGCAGTCTCCGTATAGCCATTTAATTTGCTGGGTATCTCCCAAATTTTGTTCTTTTTGAGTTTTGACTTCTGGGTTTCCTTCAGTATATACAACTATTTGTCCTATAAACTTTCTGCGTCTGAACTCTGAACGAGTTTGATCACTCTACACTTTCATATTCATATTGTTTATGTGCAATTGCCTTTGTCTATTTTTTTTTTCCCTCTTTTGGGGAGGGGGTTTGTGGACTTTTTTAGGCATTTTATTTATGGATACTATGTGTTTGTTGAATTGCAGATAAGATGACCTCAATTTTGTATAGAGGGCTTCAAACCCATCCTTTACTTCTCTATAAGTCTGTTCTATTTAGAAACAATGGTGTCATGTATTGTACAATTAGAAGTTCACAAACTCAAACAGCAACGTATGAAAGCAACAAGACCCAGCCAAAGATCTCACCAAAAACTCAGGCCAAAACACTTGATAAGATTTTGAAAGACTATGAGGCTATTATTGGGATAGAAACTCATGTACAACTTAACACTCTAAGCAAGGCTTTCTGTAGTTGTCCTTACAATTATGGGTCTCAACCAAACACCAGCGTGTGCCCAGTTTGTATGGGTCTTCCTGGGGCTTTGCCGGTTTTGAACTCAAAGGTTATTGAGTATGCGGTGAAAGTTGGTCTCGCACTAAATTGCAGAATAGCGTTGAACTCAAAGTTTGATAGAAAACAGTATTTCTACCCTGACTTGCCAAAAGGGTACCAAATATCTCAGTTTGATATTCCAATTGCAAGTGGGGGCCACATTGATGTAGATCTTCCGGTTGAGTTTGGTGGTGGGCATAGGAGGTTTGGCATCACCAGAGTTCATATGGAAGAGGATGCAGGGAAGCTGCTTCATTTGGGAAATGGGAGTTACTCTCAGGTAATCGGGAAATGTTACATTCTTCTGGTTATATTGTTCTTGCATGGCTAAATGCTCAAATTACATCATCTTTACTGGTTACATTGGCTTGTGTTAGGACTTTATTACTAGGAATCAAATTATTTGTCAAAACAAGGATTAAGTATATAAGTCCATAAGGTAGTATCTTAATTTGTGAGGTTGCTATGAGTTGTATAATTAATAGTTTGTCATTTTGAAAAATGTTCCTGTTTGTCCAACAAAAGTTAGTTGTTTCACTTGGAAAAAAGGTGTTAAGTTTGTTATTATTATTTCTTTTTTTCTACAGGTCGACTTGAATAGAGCAGGTGTTCCATTGCTTGAGATTGTCTCTGAACCTGACATGAGAAGTGGCATTGAGGCCGCAGAATATGGAGCAGAAATACAGAGGTTGGTTCGCTACCTAGGAGTAAGTAATGGTAATATGCAGGAAGGGTCACTTCGTTGCGATGTAAATGTCTCAGTTCGACCAATTGGTCAAGAGAAGTTTGGGACAAAGGTATGTATGTTCAAATTATTATTATTATTATTTTTTCCATCTGTTATATGCAACAATATTGACTGACTTGGGCTCCTTTTCTCAAAGTCCAAAAACTAAACTCTAGTCCTTCCAAGAATCAAATTCAAGTGCTCCTTTCAAGGTGTTGTTACTCATTAATCACCTTGTTAGTTATCTTGCCTACCGAAGGAAGCTTGAGCTAGCATTTGAGAACCAAAGAGAATGAACCTAATGTCTATGCAGTTAGTTAATTAAGGAGCTGATCAAAGAAAACAAGGTAAAGCAAGATATAGATGCACAGGGATGTCTTACTAGTTGCAAATGCCATATCTAGGATGGCAGGACAGGCTCAAGTAACTCTGTGATTGGGATTTCTATGGGCTTTATTTATGGAACAAAAGCTTTCAGATCCTTGATCAAATTAAACACGAATATTATGACTGAGTTGGTGCTTCATTAGTTGCAGCTAAGTTTGATTGCGAGATACTAGTTTTGATGTTGAGTGGTTATTTTCATTCTAATTTACTTGAGGGGATATATGAAGGCAGTTAATCTAAACACAATAAATGGTATTCAAATTTTTTTCTTTATTTCGGAAATTGTTCAGATGTGCATAGTTATTTGTGTTTTCTTGCTGCTGATATATTTTATCCATCTTGTATTTGCAGGTTGAGATAAAAAATTTGAATTCTTTTTCATCCATAAATAGGGCCATTGATTTTGAGATAACAAGGCAGGCGGCTCTCTATAATGAGGGCAAGGACGATGAGATTGTACAGGAAACTCGTCTGTGGGAAGAGGGTGCTCAGGTTGTGGTTAAAATGTTTATAATCCATTTAAACATATATGGTTTTAGTTGATTTGGATAATTTAAGATGCTAGTTCTTTGACTAAATCCCTGTTATATTGCTTAGAAAACAGTCACAATGAGGAAAAAAGAAGGGCTTTCTGATTATCGCTATTTCCCTGAGCCAGACCTTCCTGAAGTGGTTCTTTCTGGAGAATATGTTGATGGGATCCATGATTCTCTACCTGAACTTCCTGAAATGAAGCGGCGTAGGTATGAGAAGATCGGTTTGAGCATGCAAGATGTCCTTTTCCTTGCCAATGACGTAAATGTAAGTCAAGTTCATCATCTTTTATATCAGTTTTAATTGGAAAAAAAATGCAAAAATACCCATTGAACTTGGGGCCAAATACAAATAGACCCCTAAAATTCCAGAAAATACAAAAATATAATTTTTTAATTTTTTTATTACTTTAATGTTAAATTCAAACGGACAATAGACGAAAGAAGTAACTTTATACATTTACATAGTTAATTGGATGTTTCTGTATTTTTTGAAAGTTTAGAGGTCTGGGGGCATTTTTTCACTTTTCCCTTAGTAATTTGAAATTGTAGTTAGTGTCCGTTGGCAAACATAGGGCCTTCCTTTACTTGATTCGCTTCATTGGTTAGAAAGTAGTAGGAACATCACAATTCATAAGGAAAAATAAGAAACTTAAGCATGAGGCAAAGCTTTGTATGAGTGACATACCTCAAGGATTGACAGTGCCTCTAGCCTGTGAGATTTTCAGCAGGGGCCACAATAATGATAAAAAATCTACACCATTAGCATTAGTCTAATATGTTCTTGTCTCATGGGGAACCAAGAAGAATCTTTCATGCTGTTGATGGATCTCTATGATGGAATTTTCCTGGATGTGCCAGGTTGCAAAGTTTTTTGATGAGACTATTTCAAGGGGTGCTGAAGTGAAGCTGGCTGCCAATTGGATAATGGGGGACATTGCTGCATATCTCAAAAATGAGAAATTGTCCATCGATGAAATTAAATTGACCCCTGAGGAACTGGCTGAATTGATTGCTTCCATAAAGGGTGGAACTATCAGCGGAAAAATCGGCAAAGAGGTAATTTCTTGTTCCAATTTTATTTTTCTTTAGTTTCCTTGTATCATAACTTTGTTGCCTCATGATGGCTATTATCCTACTGCTCCAGAACATTATCCTAAACTTTAAAACTTTTGGGTTTATCATTTCTGCACTGAATACTTATAGAAGGACTATGATTTTTATGCCATTTCAATTCCTTTAAATAGATTCCCCTGAATGGAGCTTCCATAACCTCATCATTGTCAACATTCTCCTCCTCAGTTCCTTGTGGTTGCAGTCATGATAACATGGGCTCTGCACTAGTGAAAATTGAGAAGCATTTGTTGGGCACATAAATGCAGTGATGCTTGAGTGAAAAAATGGGATTTCCCAAGGCATAGTTGTTTCTATATTTTTATGGATGTAACATCCTATTACAAAAAAAGGCCATTCTCTGGTGCCTGTCATACTTTTATGGAACTCTGGACTACTGGATTTGGTATGGTCCTAGTTAGACTTGAATCAACAAAGTGATTTATCATCATTAGACCTTTTAATATGGCTGAGAAGCTTTAGTTCAAGCTGCAGCGGCACATGATTGCATTTATTCTATTCTGAGCACTGCTGATATAATCGCTTGCGGGGCTGTAATTTGCAGATTCTGTTTGAGCTAATAGCTAAAGGAGGAACTGTAAAAGGACTGATAAAAGCAAAGGATTTGGTTCAGGTACGTGTTCATTTAAATGCTGAATATAAACCAAGGTTTGTTCATGCACCTTGATCTTAGTTTTAAGAAACAGGTATCTGTCTGGGCTTAGTATTATCTTTTAAAATGGTTTGCAATGGTGCCTCGAATGAGAAAATATCTGTATCCATTTGTTAAAATAAATTACAAGTATATAATATTGCAAGGCAACACTAGGATTTGTCTATATATAATATGTGCATGCTTACAGTACTAGTTCCCTCCTAAAATTTATCTCATTACTAAATTCAGAGCTTGAGCAGATTGAACTTATTTTTTAATAGAAAAAAGAGAGCTTTGCTCGCTTGGCACTCTTTGCTCGCTTGGCACTCTTTTAATAAACCTTGTATATTGCCCAACCTTATTTAGGTCCAAAGGTGATTGAGCCCCACATTGGGGGCTGGGTTAGTTCTCCTGTTAAACCACATCCCTTCGTAAGATTGGTACCGATGAAATTTAATCTAAGAACATTTGATGCCACCTCAAGGGTCTTTATAAGCCAAACTAGCTAACACCATTATTGCCCATTGGTTTTAGAAGTTGGTATATGTGCTTGTCTGCTTGGCTAGGGATCTAATTGTGAACTAGTTTCCATGTTTATACGTTGGAAGTAATAAAAAATCACATGGATAATCTGATTTATTGTACCAGATAGTTGATCCTGCCGAGATAGAAAGTATGGTTGATAAGGTAATCTCAGAGAATCCAAAGCAGCTCGAGCAGTATCGTGGAGGCAAAACTAGATTGCAAGGCTACTTTGCTGGTCAGGTAAGCATGGTTTACAAATTTGGGATGTGCTGTTTTCTTTCATGCTCCTTAGATGTTAACTACCGATAATTGCTATCTTAAGGTGATGAAAGAATCAAAGGGTAAGGCAAATCCAGGGCTTCTAAACAAGATCCTGTTGGAAAAATTGAATGCCAGCAGCTGATAGTAAGTATCTGGTTCTCTATTTTCTACTTCTTTTGTTGATATTAATCTTTCTTTACCCTAAGTTCTAATCATTCTTTTTATCTTACCAGAAAATGAAAATATTGCCTTATCGCCCTTAAGTGAAGCATTGCAGTTAAATTATGTTAAATCTCCAACACAAATTCAAGTTCGCTTTTGTGGGCTTCACCAAAGACAATTCTGAGGATAGTATCTGCAGATGTATCCAGTCTAAACTTGGAGTTGACAGTGACATGCAGTCAGATGTTTGTTAGAGCTCCATTCCTCTGATCATTTCATATATGATGATGACTGGCAACAAATGGCTGAGCTATATAGCCCTAGAGAGTTCAAGAAGCATTAAGTATATAGATTGCTTTGTTATTTGTTCTGCTGTGACTTCTTGAGCTCCATATTCTGGCCATTGAGCTAACTTGAAATCAAAATTCATCTTAATTGATGGAAGTAATGTGGTCATTGTTAAAATTTTGACTTGGAAAACCTTGTTTAGTCTTTACCTTTATTTTTCATGAAACAATACAAATGCCGTAATCTCTTGCTGATAATTATCTAGCAATGATGCAGCCATGGATGATATCTGCTGAGCAATTTTCTTTTATGCCTTTCTGCCAAGATGCACTTTGAGGTGGCCTGGCCAAAGTTTCCCTGCAGTCCAATCGGATTTAAAGTAACCTGGTTTTCTCAAATGTGATGTGATGTTTTAATGCTCAAATCTCCCTGTAGTAGTAATGGTGATGGTTTACACCAATGGTGATCACCCTTAATGTGTTGATGCTTGTTTGATACCACCATAGTTTCCTCTTCTCCTGCATGGCCTGTTTTGAACCACCAGTGCTTCTTTCTCTTCTGCCCCTTCTATTTGTAGGTTCCGCGGGGTCACCACAGTGGAGGATAGAACCTAAGGACATAACACCATTGCCCTTCATAGTACATTCCCCTCCCCTCCCCCCTTTAGGGGGGGGGGGGGGGGTACCCCTCATCGCAGAGGGTTGTGGCTTGAGCAAGGCCTCATGTAGTTGGGGCCAACAAAGTTAAAAAATTATTTTGTTTTTCACACCTCATGCAATTGGCATGAGGTATCCAGCAACTAGACCAAGGTGGGATGCCAGCAAAGGCAGAACCATACTAGGAAACTCATGATTGAATCTCTTGGTCAGTTGAGAAGTGTATGTTACCTGTACTATATCAGCCAAATTGTGCATACTGAATAGCCCAAAAAAAAAAAAAAAAAAAAAAAAAAGCTGGGGGGATTTTGTGAAAGCATGGTCACACACTACTTGGTTCAATTTATTAATTTGACGAGGTCAAGCCAAATTGTGCACACTGAAAACCAAAAAAAAAAAAAAAATGCTAGGGGGTTTTTGTAAAAGCATAGTCACCACCACTTGGTTCAATTTATTAATTTGACGAGGTCAGAGTAGCTTGGTAACATTTTTCATTCCTCTGGTAAAACATTCCTCCAAGCCCTTTTCCATTGGTCAATTTTGACCACTCAATGTTGCCTGAACAACAAGAAGCATGCTGGTGGACAAACAGGTGCAGAGAGTTTCATCTGTTGGAGTAATAAGGGGAAAAGGAAAGAAGAGAAATACATCTTGCAATGCCAGAGGATCTGCTCCATGTGCTATTCTTGCATGCTTCTTACTTTAATCTTGACATTTACAATCCAAATGAAAAAAGAAAGCATGGCAATTGCAGTAAACAATGGAGATAACTTCTGTTGAAATTGTGTCAAAAAGTCATATTGTCTGAATCTGCCTCAAAGTATACTTTTAGAAAGAGCTATCCAACCAGAAGGAAAAAAAATGGATTTTTAGGGCAACAGTCTAATAATGAATAAGAATTTCATCACGCCTTACTGAACCAGAAGTGCTTCAAAATGATTATCATATTACAATCATGACGAATGTCAAAGGATTGGCAATGTACAACACAATTCCAAGTAAGGTTTGCCTGGCGTTGACGTCCATATCATGGCAGTTGTTATTAATTGCTTTGCATTGGCCTCGCATGTATGAATAGGTCTAAGTCTAGGAGGATAGGGAAGGGCCAAATAGAGGGATATGACCAAAACACAGCAGAATATTTGATAAAGAACAGCCAATACATCCGTATTGGACTAAAATGCAGGCATAACTCCTCAATAGAATAACCCACAGGATTTTTCTGGTTACTGGAACAAGCACATTAGTTTTTCCAACCCAGGATACTCAAATGGATCTTCAACAGAGACACTGCATCTGTAGACAGTTAATAAAATTGAAGATTAGTCATTTGCCTTATGATCCAAATAAGACACCGACTCAATATCACGTTTGTAAGATCAGTTAGTTCCTGATTTACCAAACCTCTTCATAAGGACTTAGACATCTCCTTATTTTTATTTATTTTTTTTGCAGATGTATTCATCCAATTCTATTGCATTTGGTTGTTAGAAACTTAGCACCCGGAATATGATTTTGGAACCTGAACTTTATATATTTCTTTTTCAAATTCCCATAAATAGCAAAGTAGTAACAGATTCACCAAAGAAAAAGAAAATAGGAACACGGGGGAGGAAAATTGAAGATATCACCTTTTCTATGAACCATTTTCTATAAAAGGGGACCAAAAGAAAGATCAGCTCTCCCCAATACAACCACTAATCATTAGACAAGGTTTTAGAGTTCCTCATGCACAATAGGTTCTAACGGTGGCACCTCCACCTTGGGAACTGCATTTTCTCCAAGCTTGGCAAGATTTAAGCCATCTCCAGCTGGACCAGGTTGCGTTGTACCTTGTCCAACCATACCAGCCTTTATAGCTGCCGTGACCTTCCTCTGCAATGTGAGAATCCCAATACGTTTCGAAACAACATACAGAACAGCGCAGGAGAACAAAACAAATCCAACACTGAGAATCAACCTGTCCAGATAAAATTATATCATGAGCCTTTGCAAGTAGGAGCAACTATAGCATAAGAAAATAACCATATGTTGGTAATCAGTACCTGTCAAGGACATCTTGGCGTTGCATTGTGGAAAGTAGATTGCGAGTTCGCATCAACAATGAGCGGTGCCCCTTATATTCACTTTCCGCCTTCTTTAACACAGAAGTTGATTCCTCTACAAATTTCAACCGCATACATGACTATAAGACGCAAAACTCCCAAAATAAAGCTACTAAAGTGGTATTTTGAGTGGACCATTAGATGAAAAGCAGAAATATGCTAGTACACAAGCCTAAACATACCAAAAGTCATTAGTGTGCTTGTACTTCTTTCTACCTCCTACAAACATACATAATAATGTAGTGAGATAATAAACAAATAGAAATTTACATAGATATTCAGAAAGGTGAGAGTCAATGGAGTAAAAAGATGAAGAAACATAACTACCCACTTGAACCATAAGTTGCCTTGTCCGGCGAAGGCCTTCTGTAATACTTTCTGCTGCAGACGTCATTCCAGCCTTCGTCCTAAGAGGATAATATAAACCATTAATTTTTTTATTATTATTTTTTTTAAAGCTAATAAATCCTTATCCGATAGAGAAGAGGACCGACCACACCAGATCTCATGGTCATGAACACAAATAACAGAGATGATACATACTGTAAATTGTGCCTACGAATTGTGGACTCTTTGCCACCCCCCAAGAGAAGTTCTCTCTGCAATCAAACAACCTCTCACAAATAAAATTCTAATCACAGACCATTATTATCAAAAAATCATCTCCGGAAAAAAAAAAAAAAAGGCTTATTGTTAGCATAAACATGCGCGTAGGCAGTAGTCTCATGAATGAACAGTACCTCCTCCTGAGCAGCTTTCCTCATGTTCGCTTTTGCTTGTAAATTAGCATTCCTCAAATTCAACCTCAAACTGATTCAATCAGATAAAACTATGAGCATACAAAGATAACAACTAAGAAAACACAATACAACCAACTTTACGAAATATGGCCATTAAAACCACTTCCACCATATTTTGAAGCCAAAAGTCCAAAGGAAACCCCCCCCCCCCAAAAGGATTATTCTTCTCTATATATAACGAATTTCAGGAAATTTAATTGCATTAGCTATTAGATAACGTAATCCATCAAACAATATATTCAAGAATCCAAATCAAATTCTCAAACATTGGAAATGAAACATTGCTTGAAAAAGCTTGTTATTCAGAATATTCAGGTTCTATATATTCATTCCCTCACAACGTTTTTCCAATAACACCCTTTCTTTCCAACAATTTTTCCAATATTCGTCTTTGAAATTTCCGAGTCACATTCTTTGTTCAAACAGAATCTTGAAAATAGATTCTAAAATCATGAAATTATATCCCCAATTTTCGCCTCCCAAATTATGATTCTCATAAAGGCTGGTACGACATGAGAGAGAGAGAGAGAGAGAGAGAGAGAGAGAGATGTTGATTGTTCATACCTCTGAGTCTCCTTTTTCCAAGACTCGAGAAGGGACTGAGCGGACTGAACATCATCAGGAGAGGGCAATTGAGGAGCCAAAAGATCGAGTTCGAACTGAAACGATTCAAGCAAAGCCAATCCATCCTGTGCCAAACCATTCAATCTCTGAAGCGAATTCTTCTCCTCACTCGCCCTACCCGAACCTGACTTCTTCCCATACTCTTCAATCAATCTTATGTGCTCTCTCGTTCGATTTATAGTCTCTTCCCTCTCTTTCTTCACCCTCTCTACTTCCTCTGCAACTTCATCCATGCCAACTTTTCCGATCACCAAATTTCCAGAAACTGACGCTTCAGACCAACGCTTGAGAGGGAGAGAGAAGAGAGGAGGGAGAAGTTCTTTTTGGACTGACAAATAATGCAGAAAATGGAAGGCCTGCGGCCTAAATGGGCTTTTAGAAGGCCCATTTCATTGTTTCAATTTCCAGCCCAGCCCAGCCCATGGAGAGGCTCATGTGTAAGGGGCTAACCTAACGCTGCGTTCGTCTTCTGGTTTGACTCCTGTAACAAATAAGGTCCCAAACTTTCAAAGCAATTCTTGTACATAATTTTTTTTTTTTTTTTTTTTTTTAAATTATAATTTTTTATTTATAATATTTTTAAATTAATAAAAAAATACTTAGACATAAAATAAAACTTGTCAAAAACATATAATATTTCTCAACAAAAAAATAAAGCTATTATACTTATAAATTTTAATATCCAATGTCATTTTCTATTTCACCTAAATCCTAAATCCTAAGAAAATAATGGGGAGTGTTGTCCATAAATACCCTTAAAAACTTTAGTGCATTTCAGATTCAAGAAGCATAATTGTTGTTTTTCTTCTGCAGAGATTTCTTGTTGTTGGGCGCTGCTTAAAGCACAAAAATTTTTTTAAAAAAAAGGAAAAAGGAAAAACAGCAAAATACAAAACATTGAATTTCACCAATGGAATATAAGTTAGTTGATCAGCATGGAGCAGCTTACATTAAAAAACCAAAATTGCTGCAGCCACACCCACATTTACTTACATATTGATATCGCCATCATATAATCACATAAAGTTTAATTACTGGTTCTCTCACGATGACTTGCAGGGCAGATGATGAACAGCAAAGGTTTCATTGATGTAGGGCAGCCATGCTGCTTTCTAAGGTTAAAGCAGACGTACCAAAGTTCCGATGCTTACCATCAGCCACATTGGCAAGTTCGAAGCCGTGACTTGGAAGCTGATTGATTAGAAGAGTTTCGAGTTGGCATGCCATGCTCTTCCCCGGGACAATGAAATAAAGAAATGAAGCGTTCTGCATTTCTTCTTTGGATCGATGAGAACGTATTCTGCCCTCAAGATCATCAGTCTGCAACAAATAGGACATTATGTTTTCACACATTGATGAATATAAAAATCGGCAGCTCCAGTATCAATCAGTTTCACACTCAAAATCCGAGTGATATAATTTTGCACACAAACAATGGTCCTCAGTAGTTTGATTAGACAAATGACATTTCATTTAATTTTGGAAAAGCACATAGCTGGTCACCAACAAAAGTCGAGAAAAATTACCTGGCCAACATACAGTCTCTTGTCAGGCCTGACCATTATGTAAAGGCATGAAGAACCTATTGTCGATGGAGGTGGAATTTCTCTAGCACGTACAAAGACGCAGTTTACCTCAGCAACTTCTGATGTGCCTTTCTGTTTGTACAGCTGGATAAGCTGATTCTGACAAATCATCGCCACAGCCCTCTCAATGTCCTTCCCTAAGGCCTCCATTTGGCTTTCTGATCCATTCCTTAAGGAAACGGCAACTCTTCCAATCCTGCTCAACCATTGACAGGCCTCAGCAGAACCATTTACAGCACCATCCACTGGATCACACACTGATTTTGTCTGATCGCCCCCCGATGACATATCCCTTACATATGTTGAGAGGTAAAGTTGCTCAGCTCGTTGAATTATATCAACTGGCATTCCTTCCCTCTGTGCTGTTTCAAAAGCTAGACTTTCTCTGCAAATACCATCCCTTAACTTCCATGTTGGTTTTGTTTGTCCATTGACAAATTCTGTTCCCATTGCTTTGTACACAACACGTTTTGTGTTCAGCGGTAAACTGAAAATTCCATGCAAGTGGGTCGACACAATACCCAGGCAACCAATGGTATCAAGAGTTTCAATAATGCTGGCAGCTATGCATGTCCCTTTTGCAGTTTCTGTTCCTCTGCAAATTTCATCAACAAGCACAAGACTTCTTGAGGTGGCTCCAGTGACTATGGAACGAATCTCGGACATTTCAATCTGAAATTTAGTAGAAATCAGAAAGAACATTATACAAGGATTATGCATTTATAAATTGTGTCAAATTGTGGATGAGGGAACCGGTAAAGGACTATTTCAAGATATTCAAACATGGGAGGGCAATCATCTTATTGTGCTTGCATACCTATGAGATTTTCTAAATTGACATTACTATATGAGAAAAATCAATACGGAACTAATACTTAAATATATTTAACCATCATTTGCAACTAACAATCTACAAATTTTGTGACAAACCTCAACCAGACTGGCACGAAATGTATGCACAATTTGTTTAAGTATAGATGGAGTTTCACGTAACATTCTTGAAGTGACTTGCCATAACATTACATTATTGCATATATACCGGCCACCACCATATCCATCACTGTTGCATTGTCCATCAACACCGTTACCACAATTTAGTCATGATCATACTGACTTTAATATATCATTCAAATATGCCAACGACAATAATCTATGCCTTCTATCCCAAAATTTGGGTCGGTCAATCATTCAAATATGCCAGCTATAGTAAATATCCTGAAACCAAAAACAGTTCAAAACCATAAAACACCACTCACCTGGAATGAACTTTTTCCATCAGCTGGGCTGTCATAAGATTTCATGTGAAGCATGATTGAATCAAAATGGGGAATCAAAGCCGACTCAGCAGGCACCATTAATCCACATATTGCTAGTAATGCAGCTGCACCAATTGATCTTAGCAAACTTGATTTACCACCCCCGTTGGGTCCCGTCAAAAGAAATAATGATTGCATATCAACGGTGTTATGTACAGCACTGCCTTGTGCTACGTCAAACCAATATGGTGATAAACCTACTATCTTCATCCCGTTAATTCCATTGGATGGTTTAGTGTCCTGCATTTGGTATGATAATCAGTCGAATGCCATAAATGTGTAAGAACAATACGGTTCTCACAATGATAAACTATAACAATGATGGCCTTCTAGAAAAAAATACAATATAAATTTGATCTGGACACTTGAATTTATCAGAAATGATGCAGAAATTCATCTATTCTAAGAAATGCATCAACAAGAAACGCAATACAGAAACAGAATTAGAGATCAACTACTAGTAAGGGAATATTTAACTACATGAAACTACACATTGGCAAGCCAACTGGAAACCCCCTTGGAATCAACATATTTAATTTAGGATATTTGGTCTTCCTAGTCTGAAAATACTTCACAGAAAGGACAAAAGAACAAAACAAGTGTGTGTTCGTGAGAGAGAGAGAGAGAGAGAGTTTTATGTGCATGTAAAAACATACATAGAATGGCAGTGGGATCATTTCTTACAAAAGCTTGAAAAGCAAATTTATTGAACTTTAAGGAATAGAAGATAGGATAAATTTATGAGAACTTGAGATGGGACAAGAAATTTTCAACATCAGCAGAGGATGTCACAAACATTTTTCGGCAAAGCATGAATAATGCTAACCATGTAGATATTAAAGATGTCTCAAAACTGCTGCTGAATAACTGTTTGACACGCTATATGGCATGGCCAATTCTTCAATTTTCAAAAGATAAATAATGTTAAATAATTTCATTAATAACTACTTCAGAGCAGTAGAAATTACTAATTCACTGAGTTAGAGATATTTAAAGATACAAAAAACTATTCTAATTTACAAAAACAAGAAAATAGAAATAGAATGTTCTCACTCTATATACGAAAAGGGTGTGGATTTGCCCCAATTGGAAGCAAATCCAGAAGCTAATGCAGTTACAAAGTAGTGTGATATGGGTGACCCTTTTGGCCTCCCCCCCCCCCCCCCAAAAGGAAAAAAAAAAGAAGGAATCGTTCACTGAATGCAAGACCATAGACACTGATGTAGTGTCCTCACATCACAACTACAGGCAACCCAAATTTGGTCCGAACGGGAACAAAACCAAGCCTATATAACAATAGCATTATTTTGATGCCACATCACCATACATCTCCGGTCGTGGTTGTGTTGAACTATGTCCGTGATTCATAGACTTCTCAAGGTAGGAGCAGCACTGAAACCACCCACAATACAAGAGAGATCCAAAGAAATGAAGCAAGAATTATACAGTAAAATGGGACTGGGATAATCTATAGGCATTAACCTGATGTCTAGTGGAATGTGATAAATACAACCAATATTTGATTATTTTGACTTATTCCAAACTGTTACTCTGTTGATTGATCAACAAGCTTTAGATTCTTTCAAGTTCCAGATATGATTTTGCACATCATGAAGAGTCATGGAAATGATCAAGGTCATCTTTCATCTCTCAAGTACTAAAGTGAATGTTTTCTTCTCATTTTGTAACCAGGATCACACCCAACTGATTTCAGCCCAAAAAGAGTTCAACTGAATTCACTGTTACAACACACCATGCAACATCCAAATACATATGTGGTAGGGTAAATGCATCACTCACTATGAGAGACCGTACATAGATGTCCCCTTAATATTAAATATGGGCTACCCTAATTAAAATATATCTAAGGTGAAAAGACCTCACGGATTTACATTGCCACTAAAAGGTATTATATAAAATAAACTTGAGCATAAATTGACTTGATGTACAGTACCTCCAACCTACTAAACTCCGACAGAGCAGGAAAGATCCATTTTCTCCTCCTTCCTTCACTACAATCAAAAAACAAATGCCTTGATCAGAATTCACAAGGTCAGGCAGAAATGAGAAGCAATAATGAACAGTTAGAAAGACAAAGTCTCAGACAATGAATGTGAAAAAGACAGTAATTCAGACATGGTAATGGCAAGCTTTCATTTCTTTCTACATGCAACAAGCAGCTTGCCACCAACCCCAAACATGATAACGTTCCATTAATAAGGAGCAAGAAAGATCTTTATCACCTCATCCAATGGACAAAGTTCTTTGATTGTTACATTAACCATTGATATAAAGGTGTTCTCTAAACATGATAGGCAGTGCCAGCATCCATGTCCAACCAAGAACCAGTGCAGTAAGAAATGCAGGGATCTGTCTACATCCCGACTTTTATCAACTATGGCTGAACATTAACAAATTACCACAAGCTTTTGCAAGTTCGAAATTAGACGATTTGTACTGTCTCCTCATAACTTGAGGGTTACTTCCCAGAGGTGCAATAGCAACACCCAGTAGAAATACTACGCCATGTGATACATCCAGAAAAAAATTTGTAAAAGGTTCATAGTTCCCTTGACGAGGAACCTGAGAAGACTCTTCCAAAAAGCTCTTTTAAGAGCAACACTAACATGAGCAATATTCAGAACGAGAGAGTGAAGAGAAAGCAAGAAGCACATAGAGGAAGAGAAAAAAAAAAAAAAAAAAAAAAAAAAAACACAAATAAACAAGTAGAAGAATACCGATTATCCAAATTACCCAACTAATTGTCAAACCCATCAAATCAATAAACTGTTTGGCTATCGTAAACAAAAGAACCTGAAAATGTTGATCTAGATCGACAGGTTTTATATTGTCCATCCTACACTAATTCCTGCATTTCTAAATATTTCTAAGTCATGTTATGTCCTCCTGTACTGATGACTTTCAGTTAAAAGCAACGTTTTATGCACCAACCCTCCACAAGAGTGGGAGCTAATGCAGTTGGCAATTATATCAGAAAATAGAAATCATTAAATAGGATCAAGGTCACAAGTATTAGAAATTTTCCATGGCATTAACAAAGTAGCATCCAATCCATCAAGCCACCCTCTCCCCCCCCACCCCCCCTCAAAAGGAAAGGGAAGACAATTAACAATTTGAGCGGAAGGACACAAATATTTCATACTCTTCGCTCAGTCTGTGCTCATTCAATTAGTTGATGGCATTCACTGCCCCCTCCCTTTGGTCTCAAATAATGCTCTAAGGTCAAACCTTCAATCGCATTGCTAATTGTCATCCAAATGCACAACCACCATAGACTTCATGTCCCTTCCCACTGCTTATAATTGGAAAGTTCATGCAATCCACAACTAAGAAAACATTCAAGGCCAAAACATAAACAACATCAAATTGTCAAATTATACACAGTAATTTAATGTAATTATGCAATGAAATTTGATGGAAGATGAACCTCAATATATCTCTAATCTTCAGGTATGGATAACCCACCTCACATGAGCAAATAAAGCCTTTGCAATGACAAGCAGCATTGAGGCAAATACAAGAATATTAGTTTTCACTTGTAACTCGGCAGAAAGCCCCCTCAACAATTCCAAAACCTTTTCCTTTGCTTTTGCACCTGCGTCATGGTACCTGTCACCGGAGCAGAATGGAATAATGATCATTTATCACAAAGAGAAGCATGGTAATAGGTATCATTTGAGTGAATTTCCCTTAGGTATAAGCAGAACACACCTTCTTATTGCCTCCTCCACTTTCAAGGTGGTAAACCATTCTTCTCCAATCTTTCTTCCTTTTGAATCTAAAGCAGGTCTCAACTGTTTGATTTGTTCTTCCCCTGGAGTACCAGCCCATACGGTTGGTACAAAACGTTTTCCCTTGAACCAAACAGCTTCATGTTCCCGAGCATATAATATGTCTCCCTTCGGACCTCCCAATGGAGCTGTAGTAGCTCGTATTCTTGAAACAATAGGGATGAAGTCTTCTGTAATCTACAGGAGTGCTCAATACTTTAAAAGTACATTTTTTTTTCCTTTTCAATTCTTTTTGCAGGGAAAAGTATAATAACACTAACAGAACACCAAATCCCATGTACAAAGAAGAGTCATGAAAGGTGCACACAAAAGCATCACCAAGTATATTAAAAGGGGTCGATGCTCTGAAACCAAAGGATTTGTTATCCAATAGTCCCCCCCCCCGGGGGGGGGGTATGGTCCAGGAACCCTCTTTTTAACATCTTAACAGAATTGTCCTTTTGATATCCAAGGACTATTCATTTTAGATTTTCCACATAGCCCCACTTTGTGGAAAATGACATCTCACTTTCGTGTTTGGGGAAAAAGGAATATTGAAACTTAATCCTTTGCCCTCAGAAGGAATTTGAGAAGAATTCCATCAAGTCAATAATCTACTAGAATAGTTTTTCTCTTTTTAGCTCCCAATAATCTATTTTGCAACTACTAAGTCCTGAATACAGGACATAGAACAACTACCACAAATCCATTATGTATAATAGTTTCATCAGATACCAAACACCTAGCCCTAACAAATAACTAATTCAGTCATGAAGCTATATTGGCACCAACGATTTCACTAAGGGTGGATGCAGTAAAATGATTTCACCTACCCAAACAATACAACATTGGGGTTGGACACTGCATATTTCTCTAACGCAGTCCCCCAACCTTGACTTTCAAAACGCATCTTTCTAAAAAGAAAGACGCTTCCAGGGGTAATCAAAGCAGTAGCAGTTGACAATATTGTCATTTAATGACAAAAACCAGCCAACCATTCATCTCCTTACATTCTAGCATTTTTGAAAACCAAAACATCCTTTGTACTATCTTTCGGAGTGTCAAGTCACTGAATGACCATTTATTGCTACAAGAGTTCCACAAAATCTTTGGCTTTTAGGTTTTCCAGCATCTGCTAAGTACTGTACATGTTCTCTCATTCAAGAAATTCAGTTTTACTAAAGCTATTGACAGTGCCATAAGATTTCAAGACTAATAAAAGAAGTGAAAAAATCTAATTGAAACCAGCAGTTTTATAGCCAAAAACTATTTAAAAAAAAAAAAAAAAAAATTTCTAGCAGGATAAAAAATGTGATACCAAGTAAATAGAGTTTGGAACCTACCACAGAACGTAAAGCCTCTGCAGCCCTATCCACTTCTGCAAAAACTTCTTCTAAATGGATCCGCTTTACACGACCTTTCCAAGAAGACTCCATGTCTTCAAAAAAGTCACTTGGGATGGGAGGGTAAGAACTTATTTTCTGATCACTTTCACCATATAGAGAGATTATTTCCCCAATTCTGCATGAAATCCATTCACATTCATTCACCTAAAAAAAAAAAAAAATTATTACATGCATGAACCATAGATCAACGCAAATTCATAATTTAAAGCATCTATTTTATAGCTCAAAATCATTCTGTCCAACAAAATTTTAAAAGCAAATAACATAGGATTGCTTTAACACAGCAGATATAAGGCACATAAAAAGCAGGACCCAAGGTAGTTGATTAGCAATAGTTCCAGAGCAGAGCCTACTCTGGGAACAAGAGTTGTACCGGGATATATTACAGGTATTCAAATCCAAATTCACTCTCCACAACTAAAGGGATGTATGTTGAAGCAAGAATTAACATACAGCCCCTCCTAGATCTACTATGCTTATCATTGTTATTTGTTCCTTCCTGTCCAGTACAAAGTATACACAAAAGCAAGCACTCCCACACCCCCCCTAGAGCATACAGATATGCTCATATGCATGTATGTGAGTAGAGAGAAGGAGAGAGAATTTATTTGAGCAATTAGCTCTCCCATACAAATGGAGGCAATCCATCAAAAATGAAAAGACAACACTCTATTCAGTTTGAGGCACTAAATAATGTAGGAAACACATCAGACCACATGATAGCTTACCAGTGTCTCAAAATCAATTTTCAGCCCAGTTGCTACCCATGTAGGATCCATCAACAATTTCAGGATTTCAATGAGTTCAGAATTTCTATGCATCTGCAGGACTTCATCAGCCACATTTTTTATTCTGCAAAACTCAATGTGATTTGCTTCCTTCAGCTCAAGCAATTTCACAAGCTGCAATGAAAAAATATATGTATTTTAAAAAATGAAACTGACAAAAGAAAAGTGAACAAACAAATAAGCCATCACTATGCAAGGTAAATTCTGAACAAAGAAACCTAGGACCATCAATGCATACACCAGAGGTTGGAAAGACAATTTCCAAATCAAGAAAGAAGAGCTACAGCAAGATAATATCGTATCCTGATGTCTGCTAAAAGATACTGCTACAACTCTCATCACATTAGATTAATGCCCATAGCTTTCAATTTCAGCATCTTACGTGAAACAAACCAATGGAGAGTCCTAACTCATTCGGATCAAATTGCAAGCACATAAAGATGCAGTGCTTACTCTTAGCAACTAAACCTCTTGAAAAGAAAAAGAAATTGCATTTAAATTTCAAGACCACAACTTAGAACACAAGAGAGTGAACAATCCTCAAAAAAAATTTTCACTAAATGAGGTTGTGATGCCAAAATGAAGTGATGCATCAGGATTGCTTTCCACTGCTGAAAAAAAGAAAAGAATGTCGTTCATGAGATCAAAACACCGTAATCATAACTGAAATTTGCCATGTTGACTACTACCAACAAAGAACCCAAGTAAAGCAGATATGGAAGATTCAGGGTTTCTCCTTTAGTTTGAGTAGTACAGGCATTATCCTGAGCACCTTTCAAAGAGTCCTAGTATTTGGTCGAACACTACGAGGTTGAGCTTAAGTTACCTAAAGACTTTAGCAGTCATGTAACAGACTGACAAAGCAGGATTGATACAGAACTTTGTGGCTTGAGGACGAATAAGTTGGCATATTTGCTAGGAAGATGCACATTTGTTTGAGTCTTTCCACTATTCTATTATTATTATTATTATTATTATTATTATTATTATTATTATTATTATTATTATTTTTAAAACCAGTTTCAAGAAAGTATAATTGAAGGGCCTTTGAGGGTGATGAGGATTTTTCGAAGTAAATAAAGATGTCTTTCGAAGTAAAGAACTGCTTCCAAACATTTTGCTTCCTTGGAGAAATTTATTTTTCTTCTTGATGAATTAATTACTTTATACTCGAATGATGGCTCCCGAGTGTCTTTGATTAGCATCTTTTAGTTACCAATGCTCTCAATTTAACACACGGAGCAGATGTTCCTCTGCCTGACAGTAAAATCAGATATTTGGAACTCAGATTGGTCTTTCACAATCTGAGAGTACAAATAAGCAACTCTGAAAATATGAAAAAACATTCCACCAAAAGAAAAAAGAAAAAAGAAAAAAGAATTTCAATCAGTGAATTGAATTTATTGTTTCTGCAGAGAAGTAGATCTAGGAAAATAGAGTACAGCAAGTTCTAAGAAATTTCAAATCACGCCAATAAAAGACCCTCATATAAAGGATGCTCCAGAAACATTTACTCAAAGGGCATTATATTATTAATGCACTAGTGCAAATGGTACTGATTCCAAATTCATATTTAAACGCTGGATCATCTAGCAGATTAACAAAACCTGAAACAAATCAGAGACAACAACTTCATCCATAACTTCAGTTGCATGGAGAATACAATAGGTACACATGTATCACATAGGACAAACAGATTGAAATGCCAAAATAAAATATGCTGAGCTACTTATTTTCACAAAATCAATAAGGCAATTCAAAATGCAACCTTCGCAGAAGAAACACAAGTGAACTCTGGAATTGAACATGTTACATTGCTCATGAGTTTGCAGATTGCTGTCAAAAGAAATGTATATCAGTATATTAGTCGAGCACAAAAGAAGTAGGTAAGTAGCATATAAGAGAGAAAGAGAGAGAGAGAGAGAGAGAGAGAATAAGTAATTCAGTAATCGAAGAATCAACAGGAAAAAAGGAGAGTTACCCTTTACATGCATGAAATGATAAATGAGCAAGTGGACTTCTGGAAATTGTGAACTTCAATAACTAAACAATCACATGGGCAACATTTTCCACCAGAAGCCAATCATCACCCGCAAAATCATATCGAGCATAATGTATCATTATAAGCAGGACCATGGATAAAGGCCAGAAAAGAAACAAAAAGTAAAGAGAACCCTGCCATAACAACCATGCGGAAACAAATATAAAACATAAGTGTTTGATTTCAATGGTCTCCATTTTTCTTTTTTTGGCATTTACTGTTGTGTCTCCATCAATATTTTCAAACTATAATCTTGAACCCTTATCCAACAACCAACTCAAATCATCCACTGCCAACACAGAGAAAGAGTCAAGAGTCAGATTGCCTAAGCACTGTTAAAGACTTAAACAGAGTCCTCCTTTGAAATTAAACATTACAGATTCAGGGATTTTGACACAATAGGCCCAAAAACTCTTGGATCTCTATACTATGGAAGAGTTGAGGAATTTCCTGGAACTCTTTCTTTCCATCTGAGGTCACCTTACTTGCTTGAGACAGGATTGAGGTTGGATTTTGTCTCGGGATAATTTGCAAAGGGAAATTAAGATAGTCAATAAGCACTGCATTGGCAAGAAGGAGAGTAAAATCTTTGCAGTGGGATCTCATTAAATCTAGCTCTTTATCATCTTCATTTCCACTGGGTGCCTGTTAAATCTATGTAAATCAATTGTGGGGTTAATTGCAAACGATTATTATGATGATGAATAAACATTGCCCTTTACAAGGGAGAGTGACCCTTTATTGCATTGTGACTAAAATAGGGTCTTGGTAAACCTAGTTCTTTCTCTTCTGCACCACTGGGTGCCTGTTAAACCTGCATAAATCAATTGTGAATTTGGAAGGTTTTGCGACACTGTACAAGGAAAAGGTTCACCAATTGTGGGTTTGGATGGGGAATAAGCATTACATTTGCAAGAGAGAGGGCAACCCATGGTTGATGCTGGAGTGAGTGTAACAACAGTACAGGACATTTGACCAGGTTAAAAAGTCCTCATTATCTTTTCAGTGCTTGCCTGAGGACCTTGCTATTTAGTTTTCATCCGGTTCTTTCGCCTCCTTCCTAAATGCTGCTGTGTTTTGATTATTTTTAAACTAGTCCTTGGTTGTTTCATTTGGTTTTCAAATCTTTCAGTTATACTTTGTCGTTCCAATAAATAGAATACAATTGTCTTGCCCCAACATTAATTCACCTTCACTCTCAAACACATTAACCAAAATTCTCAAAGCTTACACCCAATCTTGTGGCCAGCATAGGCTGTCATGCTTCTAAAAACTCCTAGAGTCTCCTAGACCATCTACCTGAGCATACTTCTTTTAAAGCGTGCCCAGAAGCGCCCTTCAAAGCAAAGAGACTCCAAAATACCTTGAACCGTAAAACATAAAGCAAGCCACCCAATATAAGCAAGCACCATATAATTGGGCATAAGTTTTAAGTCACAGGTTCTCCATTATCTTAAAAAATACATAAACGAAGGTTTATATGCTCTCTAACATAGAAATAACAAAGGGAACACAAAAGGAATTATGAAGATTGGACTGCAGGCAAATGTGTTGCAAGATCATCCCTAACACACACAATTCAGCTTTATTTATTCCTGGATGTCCAGAGTTGGTCATGTCTCACCTACACCATCCATGTCTTTCAATTCAGCTTTATTTATCCCTGGATGTCCTATTAATTTGATCTCTCTAAGTCAGCTTACTCACACTCTCAACTGTTCTGTAACTTTCACAGCCGATCCTTTTGTTACAAAGGATCACAGTATGGGTGGGCTGAATGATTGTTGTAGGACATGAATCACAAGGACTACTAACTCCAAAAAACTACTTCTACAGCATGTGGTTCCTCTGAATCCCCTAATCTTCTTCATCAGCATCTAGGTCATCCAAGTCTATTGAAACTTCAACTCATCATTCCAAGTCCTGAGAAATTAAAAACATTCACTTGCGAGTCATGTCAACTTGGAAAGCATGTTCAAGCCACTTTCCAAGACAAGACAAAAATTAGATTGAGTCTCCTCTTTCTTTTATTCACTCTGAAATTTGACGTCCAAGTCGTGTCACTACTCCTTTGGGTTTTAAGTACTTTGTCATATTTTATGATGAATTTTCTCGGTGCATTTGGGTATTTTTGATGAAAAGAACATTCTGAGTTATTTTCTACCATTACTCTTTCTATGCTCAAATTAATAATCAATTCGCCATGACCATCAGGGTACTTCACAGTGATAATGTAAAAAAAATACTTTTCATCTGTTTTCTCTTCCTTTGTTGCTTCTCATGGCATTCGACATCTATCCACTTGCCCTCACACAAGTCAACAAAATGGAATTGCTGAGCATACAAATTGACACTTAATAGAAGCTGCTCGCACTCTCTTGTTACATGAAAATGCTCGTGCTTGTTTTTGGGGGATGCTGTTTTAGCTGATTGTTATTTAATAAATCGCATGTGCTCCTCTTCCCTCAACAATAAGGTTCCCCATTCCATATTGTTTCCTAATGATCCATTATTTCATGTCCTTCTCGTGTCTTTGGTTGTACTTGCTTTGTTCACGGTCTCTCTCCCGAATTGGGCAAACTTTCTGCTCATGCTATAAATGTGTCTTTCTAGATAATTTCAGACTACAAAAGGATATCGATGTTATTCTCCAACCACAAATTGTTATTATATGTATGCAGATGTCACATTCCTTGAGAAGAATCCAAAATTTTTCTCCATCTTCAGTCGAGTCTAATACTATTTCTGAGGTTATACCTGTTCCAATTTTTGCTCCACCTCTATCTCCAACACACGTACCATCATCACCCTCTCAAGAAAATTCTCCTGATCTATCTCCATCTCATAGGAAAGCCCCTGAAGTACATTGTCCTGGACCATTTCCACCACCTCTTTGCACATATCAACACCAATCATAAGTTTCTGTTCCTGTGTCACAGGCAGCCACAGCATCTCAAGAATCACATCTTACCTCATCGACTTCTCCTACCATAGATGTGCCTGGAAACCAGATTGATTTGCTATTGCTATCTGAAAAGGTATAAGTCTACAAGTTTTCTCTCAAGTTTCTCAAGTATTTTCAACACACTTTGTATATAATTTAACATTTATTACCAAAACTTTACAAGGGAAAAGCATACCCTTACAATATAAAAAGACACTTTCAAGTTTTAAATCCTATGCCACAGAATAAGTATTACTACATAGCTCAACTGGAAATTTCAGTACATTACTGAAGTTCAGATAAAATTTTAGCACTACAAAACCAGAATTTTCCACGAAATTCTTCCATGCCAACATGTTTAGCATGAAAGCCCACACTAAAACCAAGTCCAAAATTGTTTCATAGTACCACATACCCTGTATTTTGGATGCTGTCACATAAGCAGGAGGATTCAGAAGTAGATCTCGAATGTACCTGAAAGATTAACAAACAACAAATCTAAGATCAATCTCGATGCTGCCATGCCTCAAGACAACTGTAAGGAAGAAAGATAAATATGTAAACTAAGATTACCAAAAGGCAAACAGAGGATCAGCAAGACAGAATCATCTTTTTCAAGATTAAAAGAAAAGCATGTAAGGCCAAGGTTCCACTTACAAAACAGGTAGACCAGTACAATTTGATGGCAGCAACACCTTCAACAAACATGGTATTCCTTCTGTTGGTATAGCACCTAGATTTATGCAACGGATGACTCAAAAATAGAACAGATGGGACCACTAGAAACTTAAACGGAGTCAAGAAGCTTACAAAAACACGGGCGCACATGCACACAGAGTGTGTAAGGCAGAAAGATAAATATGTAAACTAACCAATCTGGGTGGCTGTTCCGAGGTATAATGGGCGTGGCTTTCCTTCTGAAGTAACACTCACATTTCTGAATGTAACCTTGTCATCAAGGCCATAGAGCTCTTTCACCTGGATTTGATCTATCTTTGTATGAGAAAATAGTAAAGAGGAAGTCAAAATTAAATTATCGAGCAGAAGCTCATCTGGAATACGACCTTAGATAAAAGCTCGGTCATAGGAGATCCTTCAAACCATTCAAAATGCCTTCCACTACATTCACCCCATAATAGCCCTCCTTCACCAAATTCTCCCCATCGACACGTCCCTAATAAGATGACTCTATTATAATGGAAGCACATACTTTTGCAACCAGGGAAAAGAATGTGTTGTGTACACAGTAATAAAGTTCACCAAGAAGTATGCTTTCTGTACAAATATACTTGCCATTTGATTGCTTAGGGAGGTACATACGGTCTACCAGGCTTTAGAAGAGAGTGAAAAATTAGTAGGTTGCATAAATGGTACCAGTGTAAGCAATCATTACAGAAGAAATTAAAGGAATAAATAAAATAAAAGATTTTAGCAAACTACAGCCTTTCAGATCTAGGATATGAAGTGCAACAATGTAGAAGAATGCCAATCTCAATTTGATATTCTCAGCCCCAACAAGTAACTATCCTCTTCAATAGAATTAGTTTCATCCGATTTAGTATACTGCAGAAAAAGATAATACCCCAGTCAGGCAGTTTTAGATGAATTATGGGATGTACATGTTTAAAGCAGATTACCCTTGCTATTTATTTCCCTTTGAATGGTTTGGCAAGAATTTAGTAGCAGGGGAATGGTGTAAACTTCTTTATACTTATTCACACATTTTTACTCAAGATTCCCCATTCGTTAAGGGATCATATATGCGCCAGGTGATTGTGTAAATAATTTTAAATAAATTGGCAGCATCCAATGTGTTCTTCGTTATTTGCCTTTCATTGAGAAAGAGGGAGAATCTTATAATTGAAAACGATGACACGGTGCTCCAAATGCAATGTCCTAGCAACCAGCTACTTTTATTAGGATGAGAAAGAGTTGTATGTTTAAGGATATATTTGTATTGTATTTGCATGTTTTTCTATCAAATATGGTATTGGCATATTGCCCTTAAATCCAAATACAAGAGCAGGTCATAATTCAGTGTGACCTAAAGCCCCTTCTCAAATTGTCTCTCAATTTCTATTCTCTCATATTTACTCCTCGTCATAACTGATTGCATTCAAAAACTCAACCCAAGAACTCAAGCATAGATGCAAGCAACTTCACCACCAAAACAAAGTTTCCCATATTTTTGAAAAACAAAAAAAAAAAAAAGCAAAAGAAACTAACAACAGAAAATTACAGAAGTAAAGCAGCTGGTGGCTTAACCTAAGTAGAACTTGAGCCCTCTCAATGTTTCCATTCTAGCAAAAAGCAGAAGACAGCATAAAATTAATCATAAAGTTCTGCAATCAACATGAATACATATAAACCTGAAGAATTATGTCTGAGAGATGTGTGCAGATATAAATGATGGTATCGACAAGTGCGAAGCTTGGTGACTAGAGCCTCTTCAGTCAGACCATCCTCTTCTGAGTACGTCTTCATAGTCTCTAGGACTGCAATAAGGGAATACCCCTTTGCAGAGCGAGAGATTCCTATAAGCGCAAAAGGGATAATTATTTGTGCAAGGTCAAGTGATACTACAAACTTAAAATGGTCTAATATAAAGAAGTATAACGAATGGAAAAAGCAAAACAGAAGTAATGCATAATGGTCAAAGCAAACTCATCAGCTCCTGCTTACCATAGGTAGGGCAGTTCATTCCTCACAAAGTTTCATTAGAATCAGATTTCAAACCAGGGTTAGGATTTTGGACATAAATTTGATCAATAAAGAGCAACCTTAAAGTGTTCAATTGATTTAAAATTTCTCATGTTATTTAACCTGCAACATTAGAAAGGCACCATTGACCACTAGTAGATCAGGGGTTTCAACCTATTCCACCTCATTGCCCATTGAAAGAAAATCAAGAATAATAAAACAAAAATACTTATTAAAAAAAAAATGAAAGAACACATTGATTTTAACCTTGAACCATAAACCAAAAGATACTCGCATCTAAAGGGAGCAGCACAAGACAACATCCCAGTTTTATATCCATGCATGACAAAGAGCCATGTGACACGCTTTAGCTCTTACTTAGTCCTCCACATCTTCAACTTTATATTCATTGTTCAAATACTGTTACAGTTGTGATGCTCCAACAAATTTAACGACACAAATGTAAAATAATGTGGCAGTGTCTATGAGAGCGTAAAAGTATTAAAAGGAAAAAGAAAAAAATGGCATGACTGCAGACAGATGCAACAAAACTAAGCATAAAATTGAGATAAAACCGAGACAATTTTTTCATTTCAGCAACAATTACACAGCACAATGAGGCATGAATCATACCAACTACAGGCATCGGTTCTGGAAAATCGAGATCGTGATCAACTCCAACAAGTCCAAACACATAAGGGCTACCTGGATGTGCATGCCTGAATAATTGAGATGTCAGCTCAGAAAATATCTCACTTTTCTGATATTTATTAAGGTTAAATAAAGCCGTCAGAAATCAATAAATGAACACAAGCCCTATACCATTAAACTACACTATACTCAACAAACTATCCCCAAGATCTTCAAAACCATTTCCATCTATAGTTTCAGTTAAGCAACTTCTGATCATCAGATAACAACCAGTGAAGGAAGTTGTGCCAATTTTGTTGTTAAGGCCTATAAAAATGTAAGACTCATGTTTTAGGTCAGGTCCTCACTAAAACAGTCATAAGGAACACATTCTTTTGGAATTCATTAAACTCTTTCTTGTTGACCCTCACAAGGAACATTATTCCACTGTGTAGCTCCGGACAATAAAACAGATGCGAAGATCAACGCAAAAAATGGAGAACAAGTATAGCATGACACTTTTGGTATCCGAGAAAATGATTAACTAAGGGGGTGTTTGGTTAAGGGGTATGGGTTTCAGGAATAGGAATGAAACCCATATAAGTTGTTTGGATTAATGGAATGGGAATAAAAGTATGAGAATGAAGCCGTATGGGTTTTGTGAAACCCAAGTAAATTGATGGGTTTCAAATAAAACCCGTGGATGAAACCCAAGGGAAAAAAATTGAATATTTTTATTTTTTCTTTGGTTTAAAATAAAAAATAATTTAAAAATATTATAAATTAAAAACAAATTTTTAATTAAAATATTATAAATTAAATTTTAAATTTTTTAAAATTAAAAAATATTACTTTTTATCAAAAAAAATTAATTAAAATAATTTTAAAATATTATAAATTAAATTTTTTAATCAAAAAAATTTTTTTTAATAAAATAATTTTTTTAATTAAAAACAATATAAAAAACAATTTTTTATGAAAAACAATTTAAGCAATTTTTTAATTTAATAATTTAAAAAAATTTTGATAAATTAAATACTATAAATTAAAATTTTTTGATAAATTATAAAAAATAATTTAAAAATATTATAAATTAAATTATTTAAAAATTTTTTAAATTAAAAAAATTAATTATTTTTGATAAGATGCGAGAATTGGGAGTCAGTTCCATTGTGGATAAGATGCGAGAATACCGTCTGAGATAGTTTGAACATGTGCAACGAAGGCCTAAAGATGCACCTGTTAGGAAGGTAGAGAACTTAAATATAGGAGATTTAATAAAACGTAGAGGTAAGCCATTGAAAACTTGGATGTAATGTATTCGTAAAGATATGATAATTATGGAGTTAGTTGAGGAGATAGTCTTAGATAGGAATGAGTGACGTAGAAGAATCCGCACAAACTAAATCCTTTTTTTTTTTTTTTTTACTTTATTATTTGTCTCTCATATGGCCAACCCCAAATTTTTGACATAGAAGTCCTAGGTTGTTGTTGTTGTAATTATTTTTGATAAATTAAATTTATCAAAAACAAAATTGACAATTATAATTTTAATTTAAAATATTTTAAAAGTAATCTAAAAAATTGACAAAATTGATAATTATAATTTTTAAAACTTTTGATGAAATTTCTTCTTCATTGTTTTTTCTAAGAAAAAAAAATTTAATATTAAAAATGGTCTAAAAAATTATAAATAAAATTTTTTCTAGTTAAAAATTTTACAATTTTTTTTTTTTAAAATTTTATTAAAGCTATAATTTTAATTTTAAATTTAGAAATTAAAACAAAATTTTAAAAATGTTAATTTTAAAACATTTTTTATTAAGAATAAAATTGATAATCAAATGATTTTCATTCCACAAGATGAACAAACCAAATATCAAAAATGGTAATCAAATCCATTTCAGAATTTAAATCAAACAGTTAATATCGGAATTCAATTCCGATTCCTCAGGTTTTTTATTCCGATTCCGATGGTTTTTGATGCCGATTCCGATGTACGAACCAAACGCCACCTAATGTCTTTCTCTGTGTTATAAATGAATGAACCTCTGGATGAAATTACAAGGATAGTATAGCATGACACTTTTGGTATCCGAGAAAATGATTAACTCATGTCTTTCTCTGTGTTATAAATGAATGAACATCTAAACAAAATTACAAGGATAGATAATCTCCATAATTTTGATTAAAAAACGAAAAAGCATATATAATCCCCATGGTGCCTATCTAGCAAATGAAAACATGACGTTCATAATTGAAAAGACTTGTTTAAATTTCTTCAATGAAACTCAGATATCTTTCCCAATTGCAGTTTTAATAAAAAAGGCGTATCGTTTAAATTTCTTCAATGAAACTCAGATATCTTTCCCAATTGCAGTTTTAATAAAAAAGGCGTACCTCATGCTGGGATATTCTTATTCTATTTCTCTGATTAAGTTTTACCACATTAATCTTGACAGATTACTTCTGGCAGAGTACACTACAAATTTAAATAAAGAATAATCATGTACACACTAGAAACGGCCTATAAAACTTGTTTGTAAAGAAAAAAATAACTGAATAAAAAAAAAAAATGCACAGACTAGAAACATTTACTCATAAACATCACAAAATAATTAAGACTACTAATTTCCCACTGTAATTACCCAGATATAAAACGACCTTTGCGAGAACGAGCAAGGGCTGGACCCTGAACCTCCTCCACAATACACTACAAAAAAATATATATATAAAACTTACCTTTAGAGGGGACAAACCAAATAAACAAGCAAATGGACAAGTGAGTGCGGTACCAAAATACAAGCGCAACAAACAAGTTCCTGAATAACGAATGAAAAGTAGAACATGCAATACAAGACCAGGAAAAGACCAAGCGTTTGTTGCTTTTTTTTTTTGTCTAGGAAAATAAACTGTATTAGATAGAAAAAAGATTGTAAAGGATCACAAAAAATAAGAACTCCTAAAGAGTTAAAAAGAAAACTAAAATTCAAAGGGAAAACTAATGAGTTCAAACCCTCACGCCTATAATCCCCATAAACTAAGAAGCATAGCCCAAATAGAAGCATTGAACAGAAGCTGGTCTGAAAGGGATGAGGACCGAATATTTTGATATCTGAAAATCCTAGCATTTTGCGACCTTCAGACACACTGAGTAATAGCAACAAAAATACATCTGCAAAGTCGAGAAGCATGTTTCCGCCCACCAAATCCTCTAAAACTTGTTGAATAATAAATGGGAGACACCTCTAAGACTGACCCATTGATTACCACATGTAGCAAAGACGGGATTCAACATCTCCCCAACTACAGAGCAATGTAAAATTAGGAGAGCTCCAGTTTCAGATTCTTTCCCGCACACATCACATAAATGTCTAGTTTAATAGCTTTAAAAGGCCACCATTTTTTAACAGATCATTCAGTGAAAGCTTAACCTTGATAAGAACTTTTACCTTCCATGGGGATGGGTGGGAAAGGCAAACATAAGGTGATGAAAGAATGATTTGCAAGGAAGGATACCTGAATCGTCAAGGATCCAAACTGCATTATGGGGGACATTGGGAGAGATCTCTTTTCCTTGAAGCAAATAAATTAGGAAGGAAAACTCTAGAGCTTCCTTATCATTAAGCTTTCTCCCAAAAAAGTAAAATAAAATAAAAATTGAGAAGCAAAAATTTTTTAATGGGCAGAATGAAGCAAGGAGAACAGATAGGATAAAGGAAAACCCCATCCAAGAATCCTACCAAAAGGGAACTCAAGACCCATCTCCCACTTAAAAGATACTAGGGGAAGAAAGAACTAATATATGGCCGAAATGAATTTCAAAGGGCTAGAATCAGAAGCTCTCACCCTAACCTTGTCCTCCCATCCATTCTGTTGAAAACTGTATATATCTTTGATAACCTTGTGCCACATAAAATCGGGTTCAAGAAGAAATCTCCATAGTCGTTTAACTGTGAAGGAAATGTTTTTAATTGGGTACCTGATCCCACCTTACTAGATAATTTCTCCTAGGAGGATTGCTTCCTGACCGCAGGAAATCTTTCAGAAACTTCTCAATCTTCTCCGCTTCCCCAACAAGAATCTTAAAAGGGATGGGAAGTAAAAGGGAAGGTTGGAATACAAGATCAAGATTTCAGTAATACCTAGTGACAAGAAAGCATCCTTTCAACCATCCACCCTCAATTCTAGTTACAACCAGATCCCTAAAAGAAGCAGTCCTAAAGTTAACCACAATGAACCCGAACTAAGTGAGAGACGACTCCTGTTTCTCACAACTACTGAGAGCGGACAAGCTATTAAAAATCTCTACCAAGATGCACACTCTCAGACATTTTTACTTGAAACTCGGAGACTTTCTAAGAAAATGCTGTGAAGAGTGATAGCATCTTAAAACACCATCTCTATCCTTTCTGAAAAACATGATGATATCATTGGCAAACTGCAAATAAGAAACACAAAGCTCATCATCACCCTAAGGCAGGAAAAAGTATTGGCGATACAGCCCTCTCTATCATTCTACCCAAAGGATTAACAACAGGAATGAAAAATGAGGAAAGAGGATTCCCTCTCTCAACTGATCATTTGACAAGAAGTCCATAAATTTTAGGCTCCCCACTAATAACAACAGAAAAGACGACCAAATTGAGACATCCTGTCATCCCCCTTCTCCATATATTCCAATGCTCTCATTCTCCATGTCATTAAATCCAAACTAACCCTATCATAATCCCTTTCAAATCTAATTTTAGAACAAGTCCCTTATCATTCTTCTTAACACAGTCAACAACTTCATTAGCCACCAAAGTACAAACCCCATACAAAGACACTCTGACTATGAGAAATAGTTGGCAAAGCACTTGACAAAGCTAATTTCTAGAACCTTAGCAACAGTCTGATAGAAACAGTGGTAAGGCTAAAGGGTTTAAAATTTTTCACTTTCAAAGAATGAGGCTTCTTGGGACTAACAGTTGAGAATGTGGAATTCATGTTTTAACCCACTGCCCCATTGGTAAAACACAAAAACTCCAAAAAAAAAAAAAAAAAAAAAGTTCTCACATCTAAAAACTTTAGGAAAAAAGCCACAATTAAACCATCAGCACCTTGAGCTTTCCCCTATCAAAACTACAAACGGACTCACATGTCTCAAGGCAAGTATTTGCTTTTACCACAAGATCCCAAAAAGAGGTTGATCAAGGATTAATACCCAAAGGAATACCTATACAGCTGACAAACCTTTTTTTTTACCACACTTTCAACTGATGCCCTGGACATGTAACATAGCACGACCAGCATGCAAGGATTTTCTGGTGGACATCTTAGTGGGTGAATGTGATAAAAAGAGCTATAGAATCGCAAACTTCTCATGCATAAAACTGAAAAATGAAAATTTTAAACCAGACTCTATTACATGAATAAAATTTAATGACAATAAAGTCACATTTGCTTCACTTACCACCGAATACCCATTGCAGGTCAAGTCATCTAAAGTTTGTCGCAAATTCTGCAAGAAGATTATGTTAGAAGAGAAAAAGAAAAAAAAAAAAAAGAAAAAAAGTAAAAGAAAATATGAATATACAAAAATAAATCTATGGAAAGGTTAGGCAGAAGATTCAACAAATTGAACGATACATGGAACAAACCTAAATATCAACAACAAATCAAATGGTAAAGTGCCGGATTCTGTAAGCGTCAATAAAGAATAAAGAACAAAGAACAGAGATACTTGCATAGTATTTTACCAGCAGCCTTTTTTGTTCAACAGACAGAAGACAATTTCCACGTGATACTAGGACAGACAATGATCTCATTACAACTCAAATTTTCTTAGGTCCACAATTTAGGATTCCCCCCAACAACAGACACGAAAAAGGAAAAGGGAAAGGCCTACATTTAATCAATAAAATGTAGCCAATAACTATGTTAATCATCACAAGAAAAGCCAACACACACAGCAAAACCCATTTAGATACTTCATTATTACACATAGAATTTTTCAGGATGGAGTATGCCCAGCAATAGTTTAAGAACAATAGTTGCAGAATTCAGTTAGCTCTCAAAACTAAGTAAACAACAGTTGCATAAATTGACTACCATGACAGGGCAGCCTGCTCTTGGGATGCTGTCAGTACGCAACCCACCAAAAGGATTCAGACCGGCATACTCAACAAGAACACAAGCATCAATCCCAATCGCTTCATAGAAGTCCCCAACCTGAAAAGTCAGGGGAAAAAAAGGTTGCTACTAAAACATTATGTAGTTGAAATTTAAGGCAAGAAACTTTACCACAAGGTAGTACAGCATCATTCTTGTTGAAACAAAACCTACAAATGAGAATGTTCTACATGAAGTAAAAACAATGACAAACCCTGCAGAGTAAAACTTCACGTGGAAATTGCGACTTGAACTGCAGTATTTCCCAATTAAGCGTTCCTTCTTTCAAACTACAAGTCATTAACATCATGGTTAAAATCAAAAAAATATTTGTTTTCTACTGGATATGCATGCTTCACCCCACCCACCCCACCCCCAAAATAACAGCAACAAAGAAAAATTCATTCTCGCAAATGCATGGGGAGGGGGGAAGATAATCTCCATTATTAGGACAATTTGAAAGGGGGTCCGAATTTGGACATTTTTGTGTACTTGACAAATTTAGTTGAACAAGGATGACCAAAAAGTAGACACACTTTAACAAGGTTTTTATCCATTTACGAGTTAAATTCCCTAAAACAAAAGTAGTAGAGAACTAATCAACTCACCCTAATTTGAATAGAGAACCAAAGGTATGATATTCAAACACAATAGTACAACAGGTATGCCTCTTCCACAATAGTGCAGAAATAGAGAAGAAATCAGGAAATCAGGATTTAAAAGGGGCAACACTTCTGAAATAATTTTATGCAGACATTTCAGCAACCAAAATCCACCTTCAAAATAGTGATAGCTTTCATGATAAGAGAGAAATTGTTTTGCTAATCCAAGAGTGCTGAATAAGCCAATGACATATAGCAAAAGGAACTGCCGGAAACGAAGGAAATTTTCTAACCTCCCATTTTTCAAATTGACATCCAACCCCAGCAAATTTGCATACAATAGCCTCTTAACCAGTTGGATAGTGGAAGGTTTTCTGCACAGTTCCATCCTCTGCATGAAAATATAAAAATTAAATGATACAAACATCATGTATCTGCATTGAAGATCTGTAGAAATGCTGCACCTGAAATAGTCAGCAACTAGGAAAGATACAGTTTTGTTTTTTTTTTTTTTTAATAAACAAGACCAACCAGAGCACTGTTAACTCACCTCTTTCCACCACAACAGGTGTGAAAGATCCTTTTCATGTGAAGCATTTTTCCATTCTTTAACTTTTCGGGTTGCTTTGAGGCTTCCTTTTAAAACCTTTCTTTCATTGAAACAATATATCTGCTTGTCCAATTTACCACTGCTGCAGAGTTTAAAAATTTTGTGGCATTAGATGCTACATCCAGTATCAACACCAAAAAATATAGAGTTTAGTTTAGAAATGGATCACTTTTATGGATTATTTCTTTATCTATTTCATAATCTGAGCCTCAGTTTTCCTAAATCCAGTGCAATGGCTGTAAACCTGAAGGATAAAACCTGGAGCACCCTCATGAAGGGACTGCCTAATCGAAGATAATGGTGACTCATTTCATGTTACAAAAGTGTCTCAACAGAACGCTCAACAGCACTTATTTTCTGACTTCTTTCGAAATCACTGCATTCTACTTCATCACTCACTGTTACATGGTTAATGTTTTGATCTTCTCCAACATATATTTAAGCATCTCACGGAATACAGCCATATGCTGACATTTTTATAACAAATGAAAGTTAAGATTCTTTTGCTAAAAAGGATTATTAACCTCTAGAAATAGTTCAATTTTGATGCAACACATACACAACTAGATTACAATATGTCATTCGAGTTACCCATGATGAATTCTTAGATTTTTACAATATTGTCTATTTAGATCATAAATGTACAATATCCAAACACACTCATTTCTGACATGGAATTTTAGCAAGAAATTTGATTTTCAATTGATAGTAAAATTATTAAGTTTCATGGTACAAAATAAACAGACTTTTACCGAATATTTCTGACATGACAAAAGCCTACAAAGATCATATATGTGCCATGCAACTTTCAAGGGAATGTCCAACAACATTTTAGACGACTAATTTTATAACAAATTAACAAGTACAACAATACAATACTACAACAATGTACTCAACAATGCTACAAACTGCGAAATACCAAAACTTTCATACGCCACTTTTATGTGCCTCTTCTTCCAAGTGCATGCCCTAGTAATGCACAATAAAGTTTAAACAGAGTACACACAATATGAGCTTGTGCATATATTGAAATGGAACTGAATAGATCCCCAAAAAAGATCAATAATTGAAAATGTCGAATCTGATATAGCACATATTTATCCAAAATGAGAAAAAGCACCCGTATACATTTTACAACAGTATAACCAATGAAGCTTTTCTTTTTGAGTATATCTAGGGGGTGTTCAAGAAACAACTCTTCCATTTCTCATCTTTTTTTTGAAGTGACATAAAAACATTGGGTTTCAGAAAGTATCACAAAATTTCTTCATAAATGGGTGTGAAGTGCTCATTGTTGCTTGGTCGATTGTGTGTCGTCCTAAGGAGGAAGGGGGTCTTGGGTTGAAGCGGGTCACTGATTGGAATAGAGCGGCCATGCTTAAGCATATTTGGCACATCCTTTCTGATCCGGAGGAAAATATTTGGACTCGTTGGGTTCGGAGATATCTTTTGCGGGGTCACAGCCTATGGTATGTCAGAATTTCGAATAGATGTTCGTGGATTTGGAGGAAGCTTCTTTCGTTACGTCATTTGGTTAGGGAGTTTGTTGCTTGGCGGATGGGTGATGGAAGTCGTATATCTTTCTAATATGATGACTGGTCCCTTATAGGTCCTTTGATAGAGGTCTTGGGGAGACATTACATGGAGAGGTCAGGATTTCCTACTGAGTCTTTTGTTCGGGATGTATTTTCGAGTGCAACTTGGATTGATTATATTCAGCGTGGTGAGCAGCGGTCTTCGAGGTTCCAGCAAGCTTTTTGTGACCGTCTTCGGGATCTTATTCCGGAGACTTATTTGCCGTCTTCCTCTGGTTATGATAGACTCAAGTGGACGATCAGATCTTGTGGTGAGTTTTCTATTGCGTCGGCTTGGAAGCATCTCAGAAGTTCTTATCCTCGGGTCCAATGGGTGGACATGGTCTGGTACTCGGGGGCGATTCCCCAGTTTACATTCTTTGTCTAGTTAGTGTTCATGGAGCGGCTTCAGACGAACGACTTCTTGTTCAGGCTTCGACTTTCGTCGTCCTCAACTTGCCATCTCTGTGGTAGCCAAAGAGAGACGATTGATCACCTCTTCTTTCGTTGTTCCTTCTCGAGAGAAGTTTAGAAATTAACTATTGAACATTATGTTCCGTCGTCTTTTTCTATTTCTTGGTCGGGCATTCGAGATACTCTTTTGTCTCCTGCTAGACATTCACTTCGTCCTCAACTTGCCATCTCTGTGGTAGCCAAAGAGAGACGATTGATCACCTATTCTTTCATTGTTCCTTCTCGAGAGAAGTTTAGAAATTAACTATTGTACATTATTTTCCGTCGTCTTTTTCTATTTTTTGGTCGGGCATTCGAAATACTCTTTTGTCTCCTGCTAGACATTCGCTTCGTAGAAACAAGGGTTTCAAATATCTTCTGAGTGTTTGTATCTATTATATTTGGATGAAGAGGAACAAGAGAAGGAGAGGCGATCTTCAGTTACCCCCTCGGATCGTTGTGGCTTTTGCTAGAGTAGTCTTACCATCAGTTGAGACTAGATATTAGTTCTATCTTTGTAGTTTATTGATCTTTCAGGCTTCTTGGGGTTTGTTCGAGATCCTGTTTTCCCTTTCTTTTTTATATAAAATTCTTTTTTATCAAAAAAAAAAAAAGCGCTCATTGTACCAATGAATTGTGGGAGTAATGCAACTCAATAGTGGTTGCATCCAAACTATGTCCCAGCATTATCCAATGGAGCTATGAAATTTGAAATGCATGTCTGAATTTCCAAATCAACTGGTATAAATAACACCAAACAGAATAGCACTACTTGATTAAGGCTCCACAGTCCAAAACATACAATTATAATCTACATGGCTTTAGCGTTTTCAATTCTATATTGCACTGTGAAAGCCAACTTGTTTTTAATTTTTTTCAGCAAATTATGTTCTTGACAGTACGCAACTATGAAATTAATGGATCAACTCGAGAGAGAGAGAGAGAGAGAGAGATTACAGATTGGGTGGAGACGAAGTAAAGGGACGAAAATTGTATCGAGGAGAATGAAGCAGAAGAGAGAGAGAACGAAACCGAGGAAGCGAGACGATGAGCGATTTCGGTGCAACCCAATACATAGTGGGGCTGTGGTGCGTCTCCTCTCCTCAAACCTTGCTATACAGATTTTTACCTTCTTTACTGCATAATCTGCTTGTGTTTTGGGTGAATAAGAATTTCTAGGGTTCTGAAGAGTCTACGACTTTGAGAGCTCTACTCTCTAGTTCCCGCCACAAAAAGGGTTTCAGAAAGAGGTAATTTGTCATTTCATTTCGTATGAGAGAGAGAGAGATTGAAAACGGACAGGACGACGTTAATGACGGAGAAATGTTTCCGAGTCCGAGGCAGCAATCCAGTCCACTGCAACTCCACATACACCTCCACGGGGCCCGACCTTTTATCTTCCAAAAACCATGATTTTTATGGTTTGTGGAAAATTCTCGGAGGCCCGAAAATGACACGTGTATGCATTTATACAAGAGTTATTTTAAATATCAACTAGACTTTGTTGATTTTAATTTTTTTTTATATAAAAATAATTTTAACTTTCAAAAAAATTTACCTCTGTTTGTAAAATTTTATATTTTCAACTAACTATTTTTTTATTTTAATTAAAAATATTATTAATAAAATATAATAAATTAAAGATAAATAAAGAAAAACTGGGTCGAATTAAGATTTTTTAATAAAAAATTTAAGAAAATAATCAATTCTAATAATAAAAACTTCTTAATATTCGGCTTTCATCGGAGAATATAGATATTCATGATACTTAACTTGTAAATTAGTAATTGAAAAATAATAATATTTTTATTTTATTTCATAAAACAAAATAATCATGTAGTAGTCAAAATATTAAAAGTTCAAAATTAACAATCAATAATGAAATTAATTGTTCAAAATAACTAAGAAATAAATGATCAAATGATCTCAGACTTGTTAAATTCAAAAGCTATGCAATTTATCATTTGATGAATTCTTCCATAAAACCTAAAAATATTCAAATTGTTTGCTTAGAATAACTCATTATTAGCATTATTTTGTATTCAGAAAGTTGAATACCGATTTAATTTAATTCAATTTTCATTTTGACAAAAATAATTTAGATGTTTCAAACTTCTATATCATTTTCTCTCAAACAAAAGTTAAGATATATTATTTCTCAAAATATTTAGGTAGATATATCATAAGAAAGGAGACCGACAATAGAAGACAGAATTCTTTCTTTGAAATAGTTTAAAGTGGCATAACTGATTAAAAAAAGTAATAGCATAATTAGATAAAATGAATAATATTTTACGTACGGTATAAATGACTTTTATTTTGTGAGGTTAAATCTATTTTTGCAAATTCTCAAACTTAATACCACGGAGAGTTTTGATGGGAAACCCTTTGCTTTCTAGAGGGATGACTCACCAAGGAATTTGGTATTGGGGTTGCATTACCTTTACATCACGGGGTATAATTTATTTATTTTTTTTACTCATTTTGTTTATATTATTTGCATTTTATACTATTGTTTGACGTGTGTTAAGCATAAAACTAAGAAACATGTAAATATTAAGTCATTAGATTTTAATTTTATATTTTTAATAATCATTGTGAAAGTTGGGTTCACATTATTACAAGCCAAAACCTGAAAGATTGATGTATTCGTCTTGACTGAGAGTCTAATTTTGCCTGGGCTTCAAAATTGAATCAGACAGCGGGTCTTCGACTGAGAGGCATATCCATGCACGAGCCATATCCAACCAGCCCCATGAATGCGACCTAAGAGAAGTGTCGCTGAAATTGTCAACCGGCTGATAATGGACATCACAGTGGAGAAACCTCCAGGTTCGAAGGAAAGGGAGCTGAAGGAGTGTTGGTTGCTTCTAAACTTGCCGGTAGGGATGATAATTTACACCCAACTTGATGGATACTTGTCCCTACCCTATCCGGTGGAGGTGGATGAGGGATGGGTATGAGCGAGTGAAGGTATGAAATTTTTAGAACTGTAGAGGATTGAATAAAGTGTGGGTATGATTTTTATACCCACCGTATACCCTACCCAACCCACATCTCCTCTTACTTCTAGTGCTAGTTTAAAATCAAGTAATTTGAATATAGTTATTATTTTTATTTTGACGTGATTGAAATTAATTTTAAAGTTTTGTTATTTATATTTTGATTAGAGGATACTATCAAATTAAAATACTAATAAAAGTAAAAATCAAATTGATTTTAGTGAATAATAAGTCAACTTGTGAATGCAATAAGTCGATTTGTGAAAGTAACAAGTCATCTTGTTATGTGGGTGGATAAACCCATGGATAGGGACGGGTGGAGAATAGGGTATGAAATGGTTTGCCCACCGTTGATGGAGGGTCAGAAATATATATAGAATTTTAAGATGAAGGGACGGGAAGGACATCTCTTCCGACCCCATTGTCATCCCTACTTGCATGGGTTCCGGGGGTTAGAGATGCTGTGGCCCTTTTGGTGACAGATTCTGTTCTTAGCTTTGCCTCCTTTCCAAACCAAAAACAAAAAGATTTACTTTCTCTGTTGCCTATATATGATTCAATTGTACCAATCTTGGTTGCCTGTGAAAAGTAGTAGAACCACGTGAAGAGTGGTAGAACTGTGGATTAAAAACGATCAACAAACTCATTTTTCTCGTACAATAATTCTCAGATCTTAGATGTGATAAAATTATTTATCTCTTCTAACAATTGAGTATTATAAATTTATAAGAATATCACAAAATTTGGATCATCTTATTTATTTTTTGTATCCTGAATTTGGTCCATCACACGATTTTCAAAACTTTGCTTCGACTATTCTGATTCGAGTCATGAAAGTCTTTGAGGGTAGAGCTCCCCGACCTTTTTGTGGATGTACAACCAGCCCTTCTCTAAATCCTTTCTCTATTCCTCCAGAAGTGAGAAGATGCTCTCTTTTTTCTTTTTTTCATTCTCATAAACACACAATTGGCCTTTTTCCTTTTTTTTTTTCCCTTATTCACGTCACATTCAAAATTCAAACAATGGGTTTGTGGGTTTTAGGTTGTGAGTCTACCCTCATGGGCGACGCACACCCATTTTCCAACAAGAACTATCGCCATTCATTAGTCTGTCTGTCCTTAGTTGACTCGTTGGCATCGGAAGAGTATCAAATGCAGAAGGTGTAAGCATGCATCTACAGTTTTGATCTTTACACTTTGTTTTATTAGGTACTTTACTCATCTTCCAAATATTGAAATTTGGTGGACTCTTTATTTAACAAGGAACCAAATACAAATACAAGAACTACAGAGACCACTCACTAACACCACCTACTTATCATGTAGGTCATACAAATTTCGCACCGTAATATTGCACTCTTCCTCCCCCCCTCTTTGCACCTACTACACACGCAACATTAACCCTCTATTTTTTTTCACTAAAGTTTTGGGCACACAATTGGACGGGCTTTTCTTCCCTATTTATAGAGGTACAAACTTGAAACATTCTACACAGATTGTAATACAAATTTGTAATAGAGAAGATGCCCCCATGACCCATTTCTAGAATAGCGTGACCGCAATTTTTACTAGTCACCATGTCAATTCTTTTGCTACCACATGTTGCAACTAGCACAAGAAAGGTGCAGAGAAGTTTAGAAAGAGAAAGGTGTTGATTATTAACACTATGTCCAAACTGTTGGCTTGAGGTACTTTCCGCTTTCATCACATGGATCCAATTCCCCAATTCGCGTGGCTTATACGACACACATTGATTTGGGCTTGGGCGTGGGCGGGGGCGGGGACGGGGGCGGCGTTAAAAACTGATTTCACAAACTTACGTTCCATATAACATTTCAACTTAATAACTACTATCACAAATTGGCAACTCGGTTTGATCTATTATCGGGACGACGGAGTAAAGGGAGTTGCTGAATCTGCTCTTGTGTCAACTGTGAAGCCATCCAAGCATCTCTCTTCTTCGAGTGATCTACTATTGACAGTGAATTTAGATAATTATACATTAAATTTTTGACATCTTGAACTTTTTTGTGCAAGAAATCTGCAAATTTGAGGAAGAAGTGATTGATTTATATAGATTCTATAGATATGGTGTATCTTCAATCCGAGATTTAATTACCCAATTGTCCGAACTTATTGAATGAAAAGGCGAGGAAGAAAAGTGTTGGGGAATTGTGATTTATTCATTTGGAAGATGTGAGTTTTGAGTTATTAGGCTAATTTTAACATTGCCATGGTATAATCTAATCTCTAACCCTAACTTCATCAAATCCCACCTCCTAAACAACTCCACTGTTTTAAAAATCATAATCTCGTTCTCATTCCCCCATTCCATCCTTCCATGTCCTTCCATCAAATCTAATTTCTTCAACCATCGCATAATTCTCAAGCAGTGGTTGAACTTTATTTCCCGCTTCTTATTTTTCACAAAAAAACTTGAAATTTTAGCAACTTGTGATGGATTACTATGGATTCGTGTATACACATTGGAACGAATTTTCTTCTGGAACCCTTTTGTTCAAAACCACAGGACTATGCCAAATCCCAGGAATTTTGGAGTTCTTGACCCTTGTCTATGGAGTGGGCTATGATTTCTCTACTGATGATAGCGAACTGGTCAAAGTTTGTGTCGATGGTTATGAAGAAAGGACAAGAATTATTGAAATTTTTGCTCTCAAATCCAGTTCTTGGAAAGTTAGGGAAATCAATCATGATTGTCCTCTAAAAAGGGATTGTATTTATATGGCTCCCTTCATTGGCTTACCAAAGAGAAATTTTTTGTGATTATTTCACTTAATTATCCCATTACCCCATCAATTTGGGGGAAGAATTTTGCCTATGGATTTGGGTTTCTTGAAGGGGGGAATCTTTGCATATCTGTGGGTTGCAATTTTTGGGTGATGAAGGATTATGGAGTGAAATGTCTTGGACTAACTTTGTCACATCTCTTATAGGATTTGCGGTCATTGAGTCTCTGTGGGACATCTGGTAATGCATAATTGGAAAGAAGATGTTGTAGAGAATGCATTTATGGCTGAAGATAGGGTGCAGCTGAATGCATTTGTCTTTCAGAGGGTTTAATTTTGCCTAGCGATTATGGGCCTCTCTTTAGTTTATTAAGTTGTTTCTATTTTTGCAAATTTGAGTGCCTGATTCTACTAGTTGATTGGTTATTTGGTTATTAAGTTTTTTCTGGTTATAATTTGAATATCATGTCGAGTGGTATGACTTCTAAAGAGATGTCTTCTTAAGTTATACTTTGTGAAGAGCAGTAGAACTATCACTTTTTAATTGTGAAACTTTTAAATTTTGGTTGCTTTTCATTCGTTGACATGTGAAAAGCAATTTCTTTAGTCATTTTTAGTGAATTTTGTGGAAGATGTTCGATTTGATACTAAACACAATAATAGCACTGTTTACCCACAAACTGATGGGCAGACAAAAATGGTGAATTAAACTCTCAACCACCTCATACGAAGCATTTGTGGTGACTTGCCAAAGCAGTGGGTTTTGCATTCACTAAAGTCTGTACCAAGTCGCCTCAACGTGCCATCTACTAGTTTAAATTACTAAAAATTGCTAAAGCCGAGGCGAAGCAGAAATTTGAACAAACTAATGCTAGATACAAGAAAGTAGCAAAACGACCATTCCGAAATCAGAATTTAGAAGTTGGAGATCAAGTCATGGTATTGTTGTACAAACAGTGAACTTATAGTAGTCACGTAGAGTAAATTGTTGCCTAAGAATATGGGCATTATTGAGTCGAAAAGATGATAAAAGGCAACGCATAAGTTTCGCCAAATCCAATGAGAATTTTCAAAACATTTACCCTTTTTTTTTTGCCTCATCGGCTGAGTCCTTATATCCAGATGACAATTCGAGATCAAGCTCTTTTCAAGTAGAGAGTAGACAGTGATGTCGATGATTAATTTGAGAAGGAATTTTATTAATTGGAAAGTTTTTGCTTATCAAGAATTGTTGTTTAAAAACTATTTTGGTTTTAGGAAATATTTGTTTAGTAGGTTTCTTTTATTAGGTTTTTTAGTCTACAAATAATCACTCTTCATTGTAAACTATACCATTCTTAATTAATACATTTGATTACTTAAGTTTTTGTATTTTTTCTATAAGTTTCCGTATAGAAAGTTGCTTATTCTTTGGGCATAATGGTGTGCTATTCCCTTATCACACCTGCTTGTTGTACCGGTCTCTCTCGATTTATGCAAGTCCTATCTACATTAATGGAAAGAGAAATTTTCAAGCCACAGATAATCCAAAGAAATTTTCAACCGATTACTTTTCGATCACAGTTGTAATATCAAAATTTTGGTGTAAAAAAATTTTTATTTAATTATTAATCTTCTTTGTTGAATATCCAAAAAAAATCGGATTGTAATCAAATCCGAAGTTTGGATGTAATATTGGAAAAAAGAATTTAATGTTTTGATTTTTCCATCCCACTTAAATACCAAGTGTTGAATTTTTTATTTTTTAATTTTGTTCTTTTGTATAATTCTAAAATAATTTGTAAATGGATATATAAATTATTGTTTATATAATTAACAAGAAATGAATTGACTTAGTGGTGTTATGTCTTTTTGGAGAATGTTGGAGTTATGGGTTCAAAGATTACTGGAGACACAATACGTGGGATTTTCTTCCATTTATAAATAGTAAGGAGACTTGTGAAAATGTTGAGTTGGCTTGTGCATCCAAGATTTGTGAGAGATAAGGTGGCTTGTCACGGACTAAGGTGACTTGTGTAAGTGTAAATGAGAGGGTAAGTCACCTTGTGAAGGTGATAGGATACCTTGTACTAAGAGAAGGATGCCTTGTGCTTGTGAAATGAGGAAATAAGACTATTTGTGCATGGGTGGAGTTGCCTCGTGTCCATGGAGTTTGTGAGAAGGCAAGGCGCCTTGTGCAAGAGTGAGGCGGCTTGTTGGGTGTGCAGAAAGAGAGTCTGAGCCTTGTACTCGACGAGTCGCCTTGCGGGGATGGATTGAGTCACCTTATGAGGTTATTTCAAAGGCACAAGTAGCCTTGTGTGTCACGTCCCGACCCGCAGATCCAAACACACGACAACTGTCGTGCTACCTTGAACATGTATGAACCTCACTCCATGCTCCAAGGCATCGCAACACATTCAGAATACCAAATAAAGGCATAAGCCATCCCGGCCAACAAATACAATCAACCAATCAGAACACAATTCCCTCTTTAGGGACAGAAAACAAAATCAGCAATAATTTTTAAGAAAATTTCATAAAAAAGAAATTAAAAATTCTCGATAAAAGTTTACACATAACAAAATCCAATCGAAATCGAAATATAGAGTTTCAAAAATATTCAAATAAATTTTTATACAAAATGCCCTCCATTGGTCAATCTATCGATACCTCAAAGACAATAGTAAGATCTATATCGAAAGAAGTCTTTGATAGAGGTCTTCCCAAAAATTCTGCCTCTAAACGATTTCGCGAAGTAACTAACCTTCGTCTGTAAAAATGGAGAGAGAGGGATGAGTATGGGAATACCCAGTGAGTGATATACACGTCGAACAGAAATAAGATTTTGTGTGGTGGACATATCAAACATATATATTTCAAATCATTATATCAGTCACAAAATTATTCAACAATAAATCAATTTTCCCATAATCATAAATCGATCTCATATGCATCCAATCATTTCACACTATCAAACATAGGGCAGCCAAAATCATCTTTCCAACTAAGGTCTGTCACGACCTAAGGTGGAACCGCCCAACATTTTAAAAATTTTTAGTTTACAAATACCTCACTCCTTGGCGTTGACCATAACATTTCGTTGGCTGTGCAATCAACTATTCTACGCCCTTCAAACAACGTGTTATTTGACCATGAATGTGCCGTCGCGACCGGGCACATACCATGTCTATCAAGAATAACCCTATCACGTCACCTCGTCGAGCCGCACAGTTGCGGGAAATGACTAGCTATTTTTCAGGGTTCAGACTCTTCCCCCAGTAACACACCGTGCCCCATTTCATAAAAATTTAACAATCCATTCCATGTGCTATCAATTAAATCAATAATCAGTATCATAATATACTCAACATCAATAATCAGTATCATAATATACTCAACATCAATAAATCAACATGGCACATTTATTCATTTAAAACATTAGGATGCATAGGAATTTCAAAATCATTTTTTGGGATATTCCACACACACTAAAATATTTAAAATCAACTTTTGAAAATCATTTAGAAAATTCAAATAAAATATTTTTCTTATTTAAGTGTAAGCATGCAACCACTCACAGCACTAGGGACGACAGTCACCCCCGGACGTGTCTGTAACAAACGTCTTGCTTCGTTCAGTTTTTCGCTAACTCCTAAGGGACACAATCAAATACCCCCAATCATCAATGTAAATCCTTTCAAGTAAACCCAAAAACTCTAACATTCAATTCCCCATCTTTCTCTTACTTACGGTGACTCAAAACCCATCAAATTTATTTCATCAAATTTCAATGTAAACTCCAAAGTCGTGAAAGAGAAAAATAAATCAAAGTAGAGAATAAAAATATTATCTAGATTTTAGTCTTTGATTTAGTTTCAAGCCGAGTTACGATCAAAACATAGATTTTCTCTCACTAGAAAACCTTAAATCTCTCACAAGATCTAACTTTTAGAGACTGTGTTATGAATTTTGGAGTCTCAGAGTGTGAGTTTTACAGTATTTTAATTGATCTATGCTGGAAACAAGAAGAGATGAAGAGGTAGTGTATGAGCAGAGAAAGAGAAAAGTAAGATAAAAGTTGAAATGTGACATTTGTAAGTTCTAGAGTTCTAACTCTTCTTTTTATTTACAACTCATCTTCCCAATTTACTTAATTGTCATCATTCTCTTCCCAACTTACTCAAGTATGCATTATACCATTTTTGGTAATTTGGGACCGGTGGGAGCTTAGTTAAATTTTCCCTAGTAATAATTACCGAAAGAGGGAGACAAAATGCCAGAGAGAGAGAGAGAGAGGTGCTTGGGTTCAATTCCCATTGGTTACCGAACAGGGAAAAACAAATATTCTAATATAATTTAAGAAAATGTACTATTTACCAATGGGTTATATTTGCTGCACCAAATAAGTCTCATATTTAATGGAAATAAATTAAAATAAATAATAAGTATGAGATATATATAATGTAAATCAGGTAATATATGACTAAAGGGGTTACATGGCTCAATGGATAATTGCTTTTTTTGGATGGCTTCGATCAAGTCTCATCACATGCAAGTGACGACAAGCTTTGAAGAATTTGTGAAATTCTCTTGAATGCTTGCTGTTCGGTAAGGGGAAACAGAGGAATTTGTTAAATTGCCATACTGTCCAGTAACATTCAATGCAATTGCTCAATGTAGCCGAATGGGTGAAGGGATTGAGAATGCTCAATGTTCGGCTGTTCGGCTGGGTGAAGGGACCGAAGAGCTTTTACCGATAGGAATTTTGGCAATTAGTGGAGTGCCGATCGATGAGAAATGTCCAACCCAACCGATGGAAGTCAAAGCTTAATAACCAATATTGGCAAGGAAATAAAATAAATGAAAAATTCCAAACGGAAGGCCAACTGTTCAGAACCGATCAAGGCCACCAACGGATATGGGAAAATCAAAGTAAATTCAAAATTCTGATGATGAGACCAAAAGAAATTGAAATAAATGTGTGTACTGAAGGGAAATATAATAGATACCGTTCGGTTAATACCGAAGGGAAGATAATAATTACAAAAAATTGAATTCTTAAGGCAATAACAGGAAGGCAGAAAGACCGAACGATATATGAAATTGAGCCCAATAATATACCGATAGGTTCTCGCAATACCGACAGGTTCTCACAATACCGACAGGAGTTTTTACACCAACCGGTGACTGGATGACCGATAGGAATTTGAAAACTTAATACCGACAGACTATCACTTAAACAATACACCGATAGACATTTCACTTAAACAATACACCGATTACCCAATACTCAAGTAACCAATAGCTCTGGTGATCCGGACTCTAATGATCGATAATTTAAAATTTTAAAATATGTCCACTCAATATCTTGAGGATCTCCCGAACAACCCAAGGAACAAAAATTCACACTTATATTTAAGATTAATTAATTAATTATTTTTATTTTATTTTATTATTATTTTTTTATTATATATATTTTTTTTCAAAACTTTACAAAATATAGGAATTTTTCAAATGATAATATTTAAAATATATTTTTTTTACAAATCCGGACTTGTCTGGTATTATATTGTGCCATAGTTGAGGTGTCTTAAGTGTTTACAGAGCATGACTTTTGAGCCGTGGGAACATTGAGGCGCCTTGCATAAGTTGGTGAGGCGACTTGGGAAGCCTGTAGGAATGAGTTTTGAGACGATGCATAGGTAAGGCACCTTATCCCCTGTCATGAGTCGACTCAATGGTTGAAATTCATGCAAATTGAGTCACCTCATTCAACATGAGTCGCCTTGCCCTATTGAAGTCGGAATATGCTGGTCGCCTTGTGCTTGTGAAATGAGGAAATTAGACTATTTGTGCCTGGGTGGAGTTGCCTCATGTTCATGGAGTTTGTGAGAAGGCAAGACACCTTGTGCAAGAGTGAGGCGCCTTGTTGGGTGTGCAAAAAGTGCGTTTATAGAACATGACTTCTGAGCCATGAGAGCATTGAGGCACCTTGCATAAGTTGGTAAGGCGACTTGGGAAGTCTGCAGGAATGAGTTTTGAAACTATGCCTAGGTAAGGCACCTTATCCTCTGTCATGAGTCAACTCAAGGGTTGAAATTCATGCAAATTGAGTCGCCTTGCCCTATTGAAGTCAGAATATGCAGGTCGCGGGGCAGGTTTGTCACGCCCCGATCCTCAGACCGACCACGCGACAACCGCCGTGTCGTCTCGGTACATGGGTAAAACCTTCCCATCTACCGGGACTCCGCAAGGCTATCAAATTCACAATAAATCATCAAACTCATAAAATTCTTCAAAAACAAGAAATTTCAAAATCAATACACATGCAAGGAGCCCATCCGGCTCATCAAGGATGTACAAACACACACATTGACACACATCGGGGAGTGGGATCCTGTACATGCAATCATACATTAGCACACATCGGGGAGTGGGAACCTGTACATGCACGATTACACAGCAACACACAACGGGGAGCGGGAACCTGTACATGCACGCATGCAATGTGACCATCTTGGCCACTCTGAAAGCATTTAACAAACAAGAAGTTCCAAAACATAGCCGTCAGATTTTATCAACACTTACCCGAGGAAAACAGGCCAGTATCGATAAAATCCTAACGATATGAGTTGTACAGAACTTCACAAAATCAAAGAAAAAGCATTGAAATTAAGATTTACAGTCCAAATGTCCCAGTACAAATATAAACAGTTTTCCAAAACTAGAGAAATCAAAAGAAATAAAAACAAATCAAAAATCGACGGATTTTATCAATACTTGCCGACAACTCAGCCAGTATCAATAAAATCCGCACGGCTGGAATGTACAGACTTCCCTTTCCATGATTTGCAAGCTATCAATCCCCAAAAGTAGCCCTGTCTGCCAAATACCTATACGCTTGCAAAAATACTTATCGCCCTCCGTCGAGTAGGCTCCCAACTAAGTCTCCTCCGAAAAATGGGGGAGTGAGGGGTGAGTATAGGGGTATACTCAGTGAGTGGAGTGCAATGGTGCATTTGTGCTAATAAATAAGGTGTGAATGTGGGGCAGTCAAAGCATAACTCATAAATCATCTCATATCCATAAAATCATTTCAATAAATCACATTTCACAAATATGCATCCATATCAATCATTTTTTTTTTATAAAAATCCTGGGGTTCCATCGAAATATGCTTCCGTCTCAGGGCGGCCAAACCCAGACGAAAATCCGCCAAGGGTTTTACTATCCAATATCTCAAAACAAACCCCCTTCCTTGGCGTTGGCTCGTGCCTCACCGGGGTGCACCAGATATAGCACGACTTTTGCAGAGGGAGGGACGTCTACTCCCCCGCACATCTAAACCCCAAACCACGTCACCCCGTCGGGTCGCTCCGTGGTGGGTATATGACTATAGTCATCTACGGCACCCTTCATTTCTCAATCAATCCATTTCTCAACAACGTGCCATGAATTTCAGCAAATAATCCACAATTTCATGCCAAAGCAGCTCATAGAGCAATATCGAATATCACATGATACAAAAGCATTTATAAATACAATGAATGCATTCGTATTTCACAATCCAGTTCAGACAGCCCACAATCACAAAACAATTTACATAAATCATGTAAAATCCTTCAAAAATCATTTTTAAAGCAATTTTAAAACATATTTCTCATTTACGAACACAATGAACCGTCCACTCACCTCTAGAGAGGGTATTCACTCTCTATTTCCGAAACCAACTCATAACGACTCTTCTCGAGTCTCCAAAGGTCAACCTAGACCAATCAAGACGAATAAAGATCAATTAAAGCTCTATTAAAGGGTTTTCAAATTCCCATTTTATGTACAATAGCCTTAACTTGCATAATTACGTTCCAAAACTTTCGTTTCCTCAAGCTAGTATCATTTCAAATCACCAACGACTTTAAATTTACAATATTCCTCAATTTTACTCATTTTCTCCCGAATTCCTTAATATTAATTTAATTCACGCCAATTTCCATTCAAATCCCAAGGAAAACTACGTAATTCAATCAAATACAACTCTAATACTATCTACGACTTTCTCACATGCTTCACAGTCCAATTTACATCAAATTCTAGACTTAACCTCAATAATTTCATACAAACACTTAGGGAAATATATTTCTTTCAAGTCTAACACATTTTAAAATATATATAGACGTAATTTCTACCTTAATTCAACAAAATAATTCGAATTACGGAAGGGATTGAAAATCCCTCACCTAAGGTTTCTCAGTGTGCAAACCTAGCTTCCAATCACCAGTGTATCAAACCTGTAACAAGTTCAATTTACAGCAATCGTTAGAATTAAACCTAACAACTAAGAATATTCAACCCTAGAATTAAAATTGGACAACCTAGGCTTACCTCTGCAGAGCTGTGACCTAGGGTTTCTACTGTCTTGCGGCTAGGGTTTTCTGCAAGGATGCAACGGCCGCTGGTTTGGGTTGTCGACCGTGGGGAGTGCTCACAGTGAGCACTGCAATCGAGCAAACAGAGAAGGGAATGGGAATTTTGCCATCGCGCGCACGGGAGATAGAAGGAGAACTTCGTTCGCGCGCGGGAAAAGAGGAAAGAGAGGGAAAACAGTGAGGGAGAGGTCGACAGAGAGATGGCGCGAGACCGAGAGGAGGCGAACGCGGTGGTTCGCGGTGGTCACGGTGGAGCAAATCGATAGAGAGAGAGACAGAGCGATGGAGAGAGATCGCGAGCGGGAGGAAGAGAGAGACTGTGGGATAGAGAGAGACCGAGAGAGAAAGACGAAGAAGGAGGTGGCGGTGGTGGTGTCCGGTGGTTGCAGTGGCGGAAGAGGGTGGTGATGATGGTGGCGAAATCGTGAGGGAGAGGGAGAGCGTCGAAGAGAGAGACGGGAGAGTGAAATTCGATTAGGGCTATTAGCCCTAATCGAATTGGGGAAGATGGGGGTGCTGCGTTTCACCCCGAAACGCAGCATCTCCTCTTTCCTTCTTTCTCCCTTTTTTTTTTTTTTTTTTTTTTTTAAATAACTATATATATATATATATATATATATGTATTTTTGCTTTTCTCATCACATTGGAAGTTTTAAATTTACCAAAAATAAAAATACTGTGAATTTGTAATACGGCATTTCAAATATACCAAAAATGTAAAATAAAAACCCCAAAATCGAAAATCAATAAAATTCGAAATTTTCTACTTTATTATAGAAATATTTACAAACTACTCAACGTCGTGTATCCGGTATTACAAGGTTGCCTTGCCCAGTCTACTTTTCACCAATTGAGATGCAAAATAATCAAAATGCTCTCCAATTTCAATTACAACTTAAAACTTATGAGGAGCAAGATGGTAATTGACTGATTCATTAATATTAGATTTGAATGGAATCTTAATTTCTCTTCATTTTTCCCTCATTCGACACTCAGCACTCTCACCTCTCTCTCCCTGTGCATATTCTTTCCCTTTTCACCTCTTGTGATTTCTCTCTTTAAAATTTCCCTCCACTAAAATCACTCCATCAAGTATTCAAAACCCCAATCAAATTTATAGGAGGGAAAATTTGAGAGAAAACTTAGGGTTGCTCTACGTTAAGGAAAAATTAGACTTTTTGATACCAAACCTTTAAAACTCCCTCCAACCCTAAATTTGAGATAATTTTTTACTCTTAATCTTGGGTTTATCTTTTCATTAATGGATTTACATTTATTATAGAAATTTGGGGAATTTCATTGGAGGTTAAAACCCTAAAAATTTATGAATGATAAAATTGAAGAAAAATAGAATGAAAAATTGTATATAGATGCAAATAATGTGCAAATAGTGGGACTTATATTCATGAATTTGAGAAATAGAGTTTGCGGTACATTAGAAAAAATTCATAAACCCTAGAAATAAGTGAGAATTAACGTTGAAATTGTGATTATTGATTTAAGATAATCAATTGGAGTCTAAGGAGGCATTACTTTGGGTTCGAATTGGGAATTAGGAGTAAACACCCTCTCAAGAGATGAGTAGATGACTATATTACATGTGAATGATAAATTATTTTAAATTATGATTTATGAAATGAATTTGGAAATGGATTTACAATATTTTATGATTATGGTGTGCAAATATATATATATATATAATTGTAATAAATCCATGACTCTTGAATTGTTCATTGAATCATTTCAGAATGAAATGCAACACCTTCCCCCTTTTTCCCCTAAGTCGATTAGGGCTAAGCCCTAATCACTCTCTCCTTCACTCCCTGCTCTCTCTCCCGCGACTCTCTCTTTCCCTCTTGATCTCGCTCCGCCCCTCTCTGTCGCGCTCTCTTCCACTCTCCACCTCCAACCACCGCACACGGTCATCACCGTAAGTTTTTCTCTCTCTCTCGCCATCTCTCTCTCTCTCTCTCTCACGATCTTTCAGTCTCTATCACACTCTGTCTCTCTCTATCACCATCTCACTGTCTCTTCGAATCGCTCTCTCTCACCCTCACTCGTCTCTCCCTCTGTTTCACTCTTCGTTTCCTCTCTCCCACACGCGAATGGAGCTGCTCTTTTTCTCTCTCGTGCGCGATGGTAGAGCTCATGCTCTCCCCCTCCTCTACTCGCTCACACAGAGCTCACTGTGAGCACCCCCTTCTGCCTACGATCAAACCACCAAGTCGGCCGAACCGCTAAGCATTGGAAACCCTAGGCCTACTGCGAACCCCTCTCTACATAGGTAAGGTTCAGTTCCTAACCCTAGTTCTAGCGTTTCGAAATTTCTTAGTACTAAGTTTAGATTACTGAACTTAATTTCGAATTTGAGAGTTTTGTAGGTTTCGGAATGGACTGAGAAGACAGTTGGACGAAGGTTGCGAACTGCGAAACACCCTAGGTAAGGGATTTTCAATTCCTTCAATATTCAGAATATTTTATTGAATTTAGGTTGAGAATAAGTGTAGATACATTCTGAAAATATGCTAGATCCGTAGGAAATGCTTTATTCTTGAGAGTTTGTATGAAATTATTGAGGTTAGGTCTAGAATTTGATGTAAATTGGACTGCGAAACATGATAGAATATCTTAGAGAGTATTAGAATTTTGTTTGATTGATTTGCGTAGTTTTTCGTGGGATTTGAATTGAAATTGACATGAATTAAAATAGGATTATGTAAATTCGGTAGAAATTTGATAAAATTGAGGAATATTGGAAATTTAAAGTCGTTGGTGATGTAAATGATCCTAAATTGATGAAACGAAAGTTTAGGAATTTGGTTGTGCAAATTAAGGCTATTTTAAATAAAAAGAAAATTTGAAAACCCTTTAATAGAGTCTTAATTGATGATTATTTGTGTTGATTGGTTTAGGCTGATTTTTGGAGACTCGAGAGGAGTTGTTTTGAATTGATTTCGGAAATAGGGAGTGGATACCCTCCCTAGAGGTGAGTGGATGGTCCGTTGTATTATAAATGAGCAAATTGTTTTAAATTTTTTTGTAAACGATTTTTGAAAGATTTTTCCATGTTTTATATACATTGTTTTGTGATTGTGGAATGTCCGAACTGAATTATGAAGTATGAATGCATCCATTGTGTTTATAAATACATGTGTGCCATATGTGATTTGATATTGTTTTATAAATTGCTATGATATGAGATTGATGATTATTTGTGAGAAATGATGGCACACGATTGTGAAATGACATGTTTGTGAAATGATGGTGCATGAGTGAAATGACTATAGTCATTCCCTCTACGGAGCAACCCGACGGGGTGACGTGGGTGGGGTTTTATTGCGAGAGAGGTATACGCAGCCTCTTCTCTACCTCGTTGTACTATCCGGATTGTACCCCAATGAGGTACGAGCCAAAGCTAAGGAAAGGAGTAGTGTTTTGAAATACTGAAATGGAAAACCCGTTGGCGGGCTTCCGTCTGGATTCGACCAAACCTAGGATGGAAGTGTTTTCGATGGGATCTCAGGATTTTCTGAAAGAATAATTGATGTGGATGTATATTTGTGAATTATCATGATTTATTGAAAATGCTTTGATATATATAAAGTATTGTTTGAGATATGTTTTGACTCTCCCATATTCACCCCTCATTTATCGCACAATCATACCATTGCACTCCACTCACTGAGTATTTATAATACTCACCCCTCTTTTTAACATTTTTCAAAGGAAGTTTAGGCTTGCGACAGGGATTGAAGTTTGGGAAGATCTATCAGCGGACTTGTGTAGGTATATATATAGTGATGTATAGTTATTTTGGTTTGAACTGAAATCCATGGAAAGGAAGACTTATATAATTCTTTTGGTACCGATTTAATCGATACTTGTTTCCTGTATAGGAACAAGTATTGATGGAATCCTTACATGGTTTGTGTTGGAGTTGTTGGGAACTTGTTTATTTTCTTTAATTATCATTTTTGATAAAACTCATTGTTTGAGTGGGACATTCGGTGTGTAATATTGAAATTTGTTATTTTCTTTCGATTTTTACGAAATTCTATAAATCTTATATCGTTTGGATCTTACTGACGTTAGCTTGATTGTTTCAGGCAAGTGTTAGTAAAATCCTACGACTATATTTTGGGACTTCTTGTTTGTTAAGTGCTTTATTCATACTGTGAACTTTGAAATAGTTAGGATAGTCATATTGCATGCTTGCATGTACAGGTTCCCTCTCCCTGATTGTGTGTCGATGTGTGCCCGTGCATATACAGGTTCTCTCTCCCCGGTTGTGTGTTGATGTGTGATCGTGTGTACAGGGATAGACCGAATGGGTCATTGCATGTGTATTGTTATATGATTTTTCTTGTTTTTGATGATTTGTGTACTGGAAGTATTGTTATGCTGATTTGTAGTCTTGTAAAATTCTGGTATATGGGGAGGCTCTACCCTTGTACCAGATTACGTGGCGGCTGTTACGTGATCGATTCGAGAATCGGGGCGTGACATATCTCCTCTTTTCACATGAGTCATTGTTGATCCTCCATCTTCCTTTTCCTCGCAGCTATATCTGTCTCTTGATTTATATAAGTTTTGTCTATATTAATGGAAAAAGAAATTTTCAAGATACAAATAATCGAAAGAAATTTTTCAACAGTTGATTACTTTCCAACTGCAATGCTAAAGTAGAAATTAAACTCCAAATCTAAAAGTTTGTTGCAAATTAGAATCCAAATAAAGACATTGAAAGACACATAGCACCAAAAGCTTGAACAAACTTTCTTCTGAATTTGGCATGAGTTTTTAGTCGGGAGATGGGTGCTTGATTGCGATCTAGCTGTAGCTGACATTTTCTGTTGAGGGTTCTAATGCTTGTGCCACTTTGAGAACAGCCATGGTGATTGAAATTTCAACTTCTGCTTAGTGGAGAATAGACGCTAAATGATTTGAGATGTCTTAGCAGATGGTACAAGCTGCAGTGGAAGCAATGGTTGCCACTTTGAGAGCTGCGTCTAACGCCTTGAATGCGTACTCCAGCTTCTGATATCACACAAAACAAGTTCAATTAGATTGACCATTGGAGCCAAAATTCCCAAGCAGGCATTGCTTAACAAAAGTTATTTATTTTTTCGCTTTCTGGGGGCAGGGAAGATTGATCTGTTAAGCTGCACGTGACATGTGGAGATTTGTGACAAAGGGAATATATAGATTATGGACATGCATATATTAAATATAATTCCTGGAGCAAGAAAAAAAAAAAAGAAGGAATAGGAATCAAAATATCCAAGCCTAAATTTTTAATGAATTTGAAAGAGATTTAGCTGCTTTTAATTTTAATTATGCAACACAATCTTCTTATCTCTCTCTTTGGGGGAGGTTGTCCTTTTCATGTTAGAGGATGAAGAAACAATGGAAGACCAGAAAACGCCTAGCAACTACTATGGTTCCTCTCATTGAACACATGACCAGTTAGTCTGGCAACCAGTTCTCCAAAATTTTAACCAACGCTTCATAATGCTCTCCTACTTTGATTACTAGATAGCATTTTGGCTCTTTGGTCCTCTCTCTCTCTCTCTCTCGCTGCGGGGGAGGGTGTCTTTTTTCATGTCAGGATGAAGAAGTAGTGGAAGACCGGGAAGGGCCTAACATCTACAATGGTTCCTCTCATCAAACACATGGCCAGTTAAGAAGATGCTCGGAGGAAGGTTGGCAGCCAGTTCTTCCAAATCTTAACCAACGCTTCATAACGCAGGTTAGCGTTGTAATAATTTGAGAGCTCAACTTTCCTAATTATTAAAAAGATCTATTTTATATGAAAATTTCAATTTAATTAGTTGGCATTTTTTCTTAAAGATTGTAGTAAGGAGTTTTTATGTCAGAGGATTTTGGAACATGTAACTTTGTATAATTTATGAATCATTGCTTATCATTTACCTATATAAATTCAAAAATAATACCCATAAACTTGCTAATATGGAAAAGAAAAGAAGAGGGAATTTGATTACTTTGGATAAGAGTATACATATACACCTTATGTGCGTTTCCAATGCTTTGCAACTCTCTTGTTATTAACAAAAGTATATGACAAGACGGCAATAAAGTCAATTGTGATAATGTGAGAGAGAGAAAGAGAGAGAGAGAGAGAGAGAGAGAGAGAGAGAGGGTGTGAGTGGGCTCATGCTCATATGGGGTGTGGTGAGAAGTAACGAAAGCGTTCATACAAGATGGCACTTGTTCTAACAATAATGGCATCAAGGTCAGTGGGCCACAGGAATCTCCAACATCGAAGAACGCAAGCGCAAGCTAATTTTTACATTAAGGGTTTTTCTTATAATCCCTGAAATATATTTGTGATGCTGATTGTAGGGGTAAACAATTCGTTTGATGAGTGGCTTTTTTTTATTATTTTTTATTTTTTTTGGTTTTTGGGGTCTATTACTGTAGACAGATGAAAAAGTGTGAAAGAAAGAAAGACGGAAGTTGCAGGACAAAGTGAGTGGAGCTGGGAACTTTGCTTCGAAATTGATGAACTTTTGACTCCTCAACTCAAGATTTGCTTCCTTTTGACAAATATTGAACATTGCCCGGAAAGCGTTACTAACCAAGAAGGCTCGAGTCCAAAATCCCAGGGAGGTTGGATGGACAGACGAGGCGGGTTGATTGGTTCTGAAACATTGAGGTTAATTGGTTGAGCTGGAGTCTCTAATGTCTTTGCAATATTGGAAAGGAGGCCAACAGTTTGAGATAAATAACCAAATATATAATATTTAATTTATGAAATACGAAACAAAATAAAAAATTGTCTCAGTACCTCATTTCAATAATTTTTTAAAACTTTTAAAACTTTGTTTTCATATATTTTTACAATTTTTTTCTTACCCCTTTTGTTCTATCTTGTCTTCACTATTTTTATTTTGTTCATTTCATCTGATATTCAAACAAAATGTTGTGCAATTTTCCATGTTCCAGTTATGTTAACAATGTTGACAAAATAGAATCTAGATAGAAAAACGATAATTAACTCAATTAAAAATAAATGATGACAAAAATTATTAATATAATAATAATTTAAATTTTTAAGAGAAATTTAATTTCTATTTGTAAATTATTATTTTATATAAAAAATTATTTTAGTAAAAAAAATTATAAATCAAAATTAAATAAAAAAATAAATGAAAACAAATCAAGATGGTCGTGATTTCTCAAATAGATTCTTTAACAGAAAAGCATGCACAAGTGCAATTATGATATATATGATATACAAAATAGATATCAAAGAAAATATTTTAATATATTTTCTTAAAATAACACAACTACGGTGGTTCCTCTCGTCAAACACATGAATAGTTAAGAAGATGCTCGCCACAACTGGCTCTCCTAAGTTTTAACCAATGCTTTATAATGCACTAGCAAATTGATTACTAGAAAACATATCGACTCTTAGGTCCTCACGGACTGTACGTTAAATCTACTGGGCATTAATAAATTATCAATATTAGACATAGTAATTACCTTCTTTTTGCTGGATCTTTGGGACTCTGGGACAGTTTCACCGGGTTGAGAATTGGATGAGCTTGGCATGGAACTTGACATTAAAGCAGCTCGCTGCATCATAAAAATATTTCCATTAAGATTTCCATTAAGATTAATGAAGATAAATATAATCAAATTAGTAACCATGATGGCGAAGCCTAATTTACCTCACATTGGCTTGCTTTTCTTGCAACCAAGTTTTCAATCCTCTGAGTTTCAAGCATGGTATAGTTATCGAGGAAGAATCGGTGCTTGTGGCTGTAGTGATTATTTAGGTAACAACCAGGGCAGAGAGAGAAAGGCATGCTGGAGTTCTGAAAGCAATGAACGCAGGTAAAATAGATGCTGGTAATTAATTCTCCGCACCCTTCACAGAAGGGCCTCCCACTTTTCATAATATAGTACAGAGTCATGACATCCTTGAAATCTAGATGGCCTCGCCCTTTCCTATCCAGATCTTCGAAGAAATATCGATCTCTATATTGCTCGAAACCTTGCTCCCTCATGAATGCCATGAACTCTTTAGGACTGATCTTTCCATCACCATCGTAGTCCATAGCTTCATAGAATTTTTCTGCCAAGTCCTTTACCCTGTCAGGCGCGAGCTCATAGTAATCCATGGCGATTTCACGCATGGTGTCCAGCCTGTCCATGCTTGTTTTGCAGAGAGTTTGACAATCTATGCAGTTCCTCTCTGCTTTAAAAAATCTTGAGCAGAGTTTCTAATTTGGTCTTCCTCCTTTATGGCCTAATGTCACGTAGGTTATATAGTGTGAATATGATATGCTACACCTTGAATTTCAATATTTGGTAAGTGGGACATAGCTGTCACTTACTTTCTTTTCTTTATTTTTTTATTTAATTCTAAACATTCACTATTATCATTTGAAACCCATACTGCGCAGCAACTCATCAACGTAAACTGGAATCAGGTTCTGGATTTATTTGGACTTAACTTGGTTACTGAATACAAATAACTCATAAAAAAAAAGGCAATGTAAAGTGGCAGACGTAAGACGCCTTTCAAATTTCAGCGATTTCTTTTGAAATTATATTAATTCATTGCGTTCCAAGAGTTGGCCCAAGTAGGACACACTCCCATTGGTCTCCAAATTGAGTAATGGTACATGGACCAAATAATTCATGGTTTAAACAAATCGAATTCGATATAATAGTCGATATTAGCAAAAATAAAAATTTTAAATTAAAGAAATTTTGAATTAGCTAAAAAATTTTTAATTTTTGAAAGAATTATTATTATATAAAATTTGATTCATTTAACCTACGGAGCTACTTTTACAAACATTAGTGTCATTCAATTAACTCATCCATTGAGTTTGGGCACGGCATTTTGTGGTATTGAGGATAATAACACGTCTCTCTCTCAGTTTTTTTTTTTTTTTTTTTTTTTTATTATTATTACAACAGAAATCGAATCTTGGATCATGAAATCGAAAGAAGAGACTATTACCACTAAACTGTCCAGTTGAAAACTAGTTATGTCACAAATGGCTATAGTCACCAAATTGGGTTTGAAGCTTAAGCTGATTACCCATGGAGAAAAAATTTGATGGGTCCATCATCAAATGCTAGATAACCAAAAACCAATGAAATAAAAAGAAATTAATTATATATACAAGTCTCTCTTAATTAAGTGGTTTGTTGGGAAAAAAATAAAACAAATAAAGACACAAGTTCATAAAATGAGAGGGGATCTCCAGGTTAGGGGAGAGAATGGTGACCGTTAAACTGTCCCTTTAGACATATAAAATGAGAGCATTATGGTTGAACTCGGGGTTTGCTTGGTGTGACAGTCTTATACTTAGCAGAAGAATTTTGATTTTGGCTTTTCCGTATATATTAATATAATCTCCACAAGGGCTTTTTCTTAAATTTCAATATAATTAATTAAGAAAGGTAATTAAAAAACAAAAAAAGCAAATAGCCCCTCTGGGTTCTTGTGCTTTGTTAATTTGCTGAATATATCCCCAAATAAGCAAGACGGACTTGTTTCGTGACATTTATAAAATAAAAAGATATTGATTAAAATAAACTAATCTAGTAAAAGTGATAAATATATGCGAAAGAAAAAAGATTCAATCCAATCAACAAAATATACAATTTAATGGGATCAAACCTGCACATGGTGAAGGGCAAGATCAGAGACACAAGTCTTACAAGGGGAAGCCAAGAAAGTGAGAGATTAAATTTTTTTTGGATTTAGTAATCAGATATTTTATTCTGTTAATTATAAGTTTTGAATTTGAGTTATAGGAATGAAAAAAAATTAAAAAAGTTAATCTCTTAACAGATAAAAAGGGAAAAAATGGGGTTTTCTGATCTACCTTACGGCTAGAGAGAGAGCATATCCGATTAAAGAAGGAGCTTTTGAGAATATTTATCTACTCACATCGTGCGCATGTAAATGCTTTGAATTATCACGCGTCCAATTTCTTTGGTACTTTATACGACAGTATTAATAATTGAGATTCCCATGTAATCAATATTTACAAAATATAATATTTTTCTATGTAATTAATTTGAGCAGGTTCATTGTAAGGGGAATTGTATTCTTTTCGCCGAATTTCGGATCCAATCTAATTTGAGGTTATTGCATAAGAGACCCTAAAAGAAGATATGATAGAGGTTCCCAATTTATCAACGCCATCCGTACAAAAGTTTCTTCTAGGTTGATATGTTGTACTCGGGGTCTCTTAAAACTTCTCATCGACAATATGCAACAATTGAAGAGAATTTTTGGGGAGATGTTTCAATTTTTTTTATTATTATTATTAGACCATTCATTTTTCAAAATTATATTAAAATTAATTTAATCCGGATCTTACAATCGCTCATTCCAAACACTATTCTCTCTGTGTAATTTTTTCTATTCTCAAAACTCAAAATTAAGATATTGATTAAGAAGTTTAGTATCACATCTTATTAGATCGATTATCGATTGGTGTTTCAACATTCACAATTTCTTTAGACTATCTCAAAATTTTTCAATTTTAGAATTCTTTTATCATATTAGTGGTCTAGATTTAATTTTAATCGAGTTCAAACTTAGAAATAGAGAAAAATAATTTGAGAGAATTAATTTTTTAATAGATTTTATAATGTTTAGATTTAATTAATCGGAAAAAATTTAAATATCGATACGTGAAAAAATATATATATATGGATACGTCAAATTCGATGATCACGTGTTTTATGGACCTTCTCTCAAGGCCCAAATTTCAAACTTGGAGGTCACGCCTGATCCAAATTCCCTTACGGTCCTTTATCACTCCGCCTGATCCTGCCAAACTCGTGTTGCCCAGAGAAGATCCATCTATGTTCAAGGTATGCCAACCAAAGGGGAAGGGTCCCATCGACAAAGAATGGTATGTTTGGGCGAAACAGACTTGGTTCTACCATAAATGGTCACAAATCCTTTGGGCTCTGAACTGTACAATATCGGAAACAGTTGGTATGAGATGGACAAAGGGTAGAGTCAAAATCGATTTTATATCCAATGTTCCATAAAATTGATAAGAGTATGACAAAAAAGAGGTATTCAAGGGTAAACCATAGGGAAGGGGAAGTTAAAACATTTCTTCTCAAGCCAGAGGTCATGGTATGTTGAGAAGAAAGAATCAGTCAAGACTGGGGGAGGAGAACAGAGCCAAACTTGTTTTGAAAAGATACAATTTAGAATAGGTGACTAGGATTTTCATCCGCCAAATGAGAAATGCCCATACTCTCTAATGAGGTCTTTAGTAGCCAGCGTCTTTTACACAACCAAAGAAAGAACTTAAATCGATGCTGTATTTTGTACTTCCAAATCCAATTACTACTCTCTTTCTCCATATGATATCTCTGTTTACTAATACCAAGTGAATGGAACATCAGCATTCACGAAATTACCACTCTTACTCAAGTTCCAATAAGGGGTGTGTTCTTTGGTTTGGAACCTACTAAAGGGAATAGTTGAAATGGATTAACGAGTACTATTAGGAAAAACAAAACACCTTCTAATTTCCATTACCCATTGACAATAAGGTCTTGAAGACAGTTGCTCTCCTCTCCGTCGGCTAAAGGACAACAAATGAGGGATCTTAGAGTATGTTTACCTGCCTAGGAATCTTTCCAAAAACTAATAGAGTTTACCTTCCCAAACACTAATGGGAACATTTGATTGCGGCATCTATGCCGGGGATTGGGATAGCATAAACTTGGAGCGTTCAATGGTATTATCCAGCAGTCTCACAATCCGTTTTCTTGCATCATGATGAGTCATTCCCCTTTGGTACCTAGACACTTGAAATCCCAAATTCCCCTGGTTCTATGCCGAAAGCTATGATTGCAAAATGCCTGGTGTTAGATTTATTAGATGCACAGATACACGGTAAAAGCGATAAATAATTTTTAGAAATTTAAATAAATCAAAATTTTAGGTAAATATCTTGATGTGTAGGGCCTCCAAAATCAATCGATTGATAAACCGTGAGTCTCGAATAATTGTATGGTCGAGATGATTATCACGAAATCAATTGAACCACTACCATGGATCTATGACACCACAAACCATAGTCCGGTATGTCGAAATGACGTAGAAATGGAAAATTTCTCATTCCCTCAAAATGATTCACAAATCTCTCAAGTTCTCATTTTGGCAATGCTCAATTGCAAGGCATATTCTCTCACTTACACACAAACAATTCTCAATTGCTTTGCATTCTTCATGCCTCAATGCTCAAAGACTTTAACTCACGTTCACATAAAATCAATTTTTCATTCTCCCAATAATACCCCGCATAAGCATATCAACCAACACCTAATATTTTATTTATTTTGCAATGCGTATGAATTTGCATAACATATTACCATAAAGTACTGATTAGGGTCCTATTTTGGTAGTCTCATTTTGTTTTAACTTGCATAACATGTTACCATGGCTTTCATGATTTCGTTTCTGTCTAGTTTGATCTCTCTCCCTCTCTCTCTTTCTCTGGATTTATAGAAGTTCTATCTACATTAATGCAAGAAGAAATTTTCAAGCCACAGATTATTCAGAATATGGAAAGCAATTTAATCAACAACTGATTTATTTTCCAATCACAATGCTAAAGAAGAAAGGAAACTCCAAATCTATTAGTTTTTAACAACTAGAATTCAAATAATGACAGAAAGACACATACATCAAAGGATAGAACGAGCTTATGCCGCTTCGAGAAGAGCCATGCTGATTGACATTTCAACATCTGCTTAATGGAGAGTAGATGCTAAATGATTTGAGATGTCTCAGCAGATGGTGCAAGTCCCGGTTGTGGAAGCAATGGTTGCCACTTTGAGAGCTGCATCTAATGCTTTGAACGAGTACACCAGGTTCTGATATTGCACAAACAAGTTCAATTAGATTGACCATTAACACCCAAATTCCCAAACAGGCATCGGTTGACAAAAGTTATTTATTTTTCTTCTTTGGGGGCAGGGAAGAGTATTTTATTGAGCTGCGCATGCTATGTGGTGATCTGTGACAGAGGGAATGCATAGAACATGGACATACACATATTCAATCTAATTCCTGGAGAAAAAAAAAAGAAAAAAAAAAAAGAGGAATCAAAATACCTAAGCCTAATTTCTTAATGTGTTTGAAAGAGATTTAGCTACTTTTCCTTATATTACGAGAACTGTAATAATGCAACACAATCTCATTGTTTATCCCTCTCTTTGTGGGGAGGGTTTATTTTTCATGTCAGATGAAGGAACAGTGGAAGACCAGAAAAGGCCTAATAACTACAATCGTTCCTCTCATCAAACACATGACCAGTTAAGAAGATGTTTCTAGCAAGGTGGGCAACCAGTTCTCCCAAATTTTAAAACATTTGGTTCTTAGGTCCTCTTTCGGTGTGTGTGTGTGGGGGGGGGGGTAAATCTTGTGGCCATCAAGAAATTAGCAATAAGACATAGCAATTACCTGTTTTTTGCTGGATCCTTGGGATACAGCTACAATTTCACGGGATTGAGAGTAGGATGAGCTTGAACTTGAACTTGACCTTGAAGGGGCTTGCTGCATCAGACAAATATTTCCATTAAGATTAATGAAGATAAACATAATCAAATTTGTAGCCACCATGACAAAGCTTAATTTACCTCATATTCGCTTTCCTGTCTTGCAACCAAGTTTTCAATCCTCTGAGTTTCAAGCATGGTATAGTTATCAACGAAGAACCGGTGCCTGTGTTCGAAGTCACCATTAATGTAACAAGCAGGACAGAGAGAGAAAGGTGTGCTGGAGTTCTGAAAGCAACGAACGCAGGTAAAATACATGCTGGTAACTAATTCTCCACACCCTTCACAGAAGGGCCTCCCACTTTTCGTAATATAGTACAGAGTCATGACATCTTTGAAATCTAGACGGCCACGTCCTTTCCTGTCCAGCTCTTCAAAGAAATCTCGATCTCTGTATTGCTCGAAACCTTGCTCCCTCATGAATGCCATGAACTCTTTAGGACTGATCTTTCCATCACCATCATAGTCCATTGCATCATAGAATTCTTCTGCCAAGTCCTTCACTTTGTCAGGCGCTAGCTCATAGTAGTCCATGGCAATTTTGCGCAGCTTGTCCATACTTGCTTTGCAGAGGGTTTGACAAACTATGCAGTGCCTCTCTACCTAAAAAAGGCTTTGCAAATGAATGAACCAAGTTTGAATTAATTTTTTCTTCCTTCTGTATTGCCTAATGTCATGTAGGTTATATAGTGAATATTATATGTTCGCCGTTGCAGGCCCACCTCGTGTGGTTTCAATATTTGGTTGGTTTGGACGTAACTGTCACTTATTTTTTTATTTTTATTTTTTGTAATTTTTCATTTAATTCCCAATATTCACTATCATCATTTGAAGCTCATATTGTAAAGCAATGTAAACTCATTGACATAGGATGCATTTCAAATTTCATAATTTTTCTATTGAAATTAACATTAACCCATTTTGTTCCAACAGTTGGCCTTGGTGGGGATAGACTCCAATAGTTGTTGTTCCTTTTTTTTTTTTTTTTTTCTTTTGGGTGAAAATAGTCTCCAATAGTTCTTCAAATCGAATAATGGCACATGGATTAGATCATTCATGGAGGAATTCAATTAAATTCAACATATTAATCAATATTAGCAAAAATTATTAAAAAATAGAAACTTTCAAATTGAAAAAATTTTGAATTAGTCAAAATAATTTACAAACCAAGTGAAGAAAATTATAAAAGAAATTATTCAACTTACTAATGGAAACTACTGTATAAGATTTAGTTTATTTGATTTGTCATTAATTTTGATTAATGTAATATTAAAAGTTATGTTAATTACAAGTATCATTTAAATAATGCATAACCAGTTTTGTGGGGTAACCGATACTTTGCCATTATCTCCCCTCCCCGATGGCACTTTTTAATAAATAATGCCATTCCCGACTCGCGAAGTGAAGCTCAATCTCTATTCATTAGTTCAGCGCTAAGATGTAGAACTGGATCGTATATGGGTCAAGAGATCTTCAATCTGGAATTCTCTTTTTTATATTGCAATCCTTCTTAATGAAAAATTACTTGAAGGATGCTTTTTGGGTCAATGTGGCATATCACCATCCTTCATTGTAATAGAGATAGAGGCGCTGTAATAGGCGCGCTTGGCTAACGAATAAAAACCTTGGTCCGCTTTCATTGGTCTAGTCCGGTCATTGCTTATCTCTTTCTTCTCTATCAGTGAATTGGGAGAAATAGTGCATCAAGAAGGGGGTTAAAGCGAACGAGATAGCCTTATCATTTGTTCTATTATTGTTGACTTAAGGAATACTATTATTATCATTTGTTCCTCATGAAAGCACCATAAAGACAAAGTATCAAACGTACTAATACTTAGTCTTTGTGATACTGATCACCCCACCATACCAATTTGACTATCATATATATTATTATATATAAAATAAATATTAGTATGAGTAGAATAAAAATACTATTTGGAGCCTGGTTCACATCAAGGCCAGAAATTGGGGTTAGCTTTATCCCTTCCCAACCAATGACAAGTTTCTACGGATGTTGGTTGACTCGTTGGGAAAAGTGTTGAGACCCCTTAATTATACGAGTGTTCAACTTGTTATAGGAATGAAAAAAATCACGTTACGAGACCTTTTCCTAAAACGGACTCGATGGTAGGTCGACCCAAATTAATCAAAACGAAATCTCGAATACCGGATGGTCATTAAAAAAAAAAAAAAAAAAAAAACCAATGACAAGTTTGTGGGGGATGCCCCAATTCCAGAATAGCGCTACAAGGAAAATTATTTCCGGGGGTGCCCACACCCACCATTATCGCCCCTTCTAGTCAGCCTTCATGTGCCCACCAACCATTATATTCAATGCAGACCCTATTATATTAAGTATCCAAAATAAATAAATAATTTCGCTGAAGATGTGAACTTATATGTGAAGTCCGTGACATATAGTCATTATGCCAAGCAATACTTATTTGGTCCAAGACTCATATTTAATTTCTGCATAAACAAATCAATGATGATTTTTCTAAAGATGCTTCATACATCACATGAAGGTAACAAATTGTCCTTCGTTTTGAGTTCATGAATGGGAAATTTCAAGTGCTCATTCATAATTTGGATCATTGTACTGGAGGGGAGTTGTCTTCTTTTCACTTTATTTTGGATTAAATCTAATTATTGCCATTCAATCACAGACACCAAAAAAAGATCCAAGCAAATCGATAGATGGCATTGCGCTGGTCTTTTTTTATTCGGTCAACCCACAACCTCCCCCGGTTGATGTGCACAAAAATAAAAAAAAAATCATATCCAAGAAGCTGCATAGGCGATTTTGTAAAATATTTAATGTTTGATCTCGAAAGTCACCCACCATACACTCCTCCTTCCATCATTCACGAATACCTATAACTCAAATAATATTATTCTTTTCAATAAAAATTTTAAATTCAAATCTTTTCAATTTAAAAAAAAAATTATTCTTCTCGTTCGTACATTTGTGGTCAACTTATCTATCGAGTATGCGCAGAGGGTATTGAGGATAATATTAAGGTCTTATACATAGCACAAGAATTTTGATTTTGGCAATTTTGTATATATTAATAAAACATTCATATGGGGTTTTTGTTAAATTTTAATATAATTAATTAAAAAAAGTAATGAAAAGAAAAATGCAAATAGCCCACCTTTGTTCATGTGTTTTGTTAATATTTTTGTATCACACGTCTTAAATTAAAAAGTCTTAACTTAAGAAAAAAGGCCGGGAAGGCAAGTTCTCCAAATTGGTACTTGACCAATTTGCTGAATATATACCCAGATAAGCAAGACGAATTCTTGTCGTGGCATTTATGCAATAAAAGCAACCGTATATTAAAATAAGTAGAATCTAGAAAGAATGATAATCAGACGTGAAAGATAAGTTTCAATGTAATCAATAAAATAAACAGTTTAAAGGGTTAAACTTGCATATGATGAATGACATGATCAAGAGACACAACTCTTATAAAGGGAGGCCAAGAAATTGGGGGGGGGGAGGAAGAGAGAGAGAGAGAATAATTGAGGAGCAAATCTGAGGAGCAAATCCAATTAAAGAATGAGCAAATTGAGAAGAAATAATAATTAAGTTTTTCTTTGTTTTCAAGATATATATATATATATATATATATTTAAAGAAAATGTAAACAAACGGAATCGAATAAGGAACAAGAGGATGAAAGTGGGGCGACTCTATCATTTGAAAGACATGTTTTCAATATTTTTAAATAATTAATTTGACCGTAGTGAAGGGAAAATGTCTTCTTTTCACACCATTTTGAATCCAATATAATTTTTAATGCTATTGGTTATGGAAATAGATTTAGGGGGACTGAGTAGAGGCCATTGCCAGGGTAAAGGGCTGTTAAAGACGTCAATGTTCCTGGTCTTTCTTTATTAAGTCAACCATTCCCTACCCTCCCTCATCTTCTTGATTGCTTCATGCTTCATTGAGCGTTGAAAGTGAGATTTTATTTTAATTCCAAGGAATTCTCCTTCACTAAGAAACAGAATAAAAGAAGAAAATATTTCCAAGAAGATATAATTGGTGCTCGTATTTTGTCACCTGGTAAAGGGTGCGGTTGTGAATTATGATTAGACTAGCCATAGCCTGTTCGATGTGATGAGGTTTTTTATTTTCATGATCACGTATTTTATCTCCGAGTCCACAGCCACCTGAAGGCCTTCTCAAGGCCCAAATTTCAATCTTTGAGGATGACGCCCACCCCAAATTTGTTTAAAACCCCGAGATCCAAAATTTCCCCCAAGATACGATATATATATATATAATTTTTTTATAAAGACCCCCAAGATGTAATTGACCTAATAAAAAATATACCTATCTCTTAATCAAGGTTTAATTTCAAAATTTAAAATTAATAAAAACTATATCGAAAAACTCTTCTTTTAAAGAGGGTCTAGATTAGGTTGAAATAATTAAAATATAAATTTAAATACCAGCCAATCGATCCTATACTAAAAAAAAATAGGTTTCCTTGTGGGCCCTTATCAATCCCCTTTGCTCCAACCAAACTCGGTTTTCCCGGAGAAGATCCCTCTTTTTCAAGGTATGCCAACCAGGGCAGAGGGTCCAATTTGGGCTAAATAGATTTGGTTCTATTATATATGGTCACAAATTCTATATGTCTAAACTGCGTTACATCGAAAATATTACAGTTTGTTTGGATAGAAAGTTTTGATGAAAAATAAAGTTTTTAAAGAATCCATATATATTTGTCAAATCAATTAATTGGAGGGGAGGAAAAGAGAGAATCCTCCAAATCAAATTTTTTAATTTCACTAGATTGGTAGATTTTAAAGAGAAAAGATTCTCTTTTAAAATTATAAATATTAAATTTACTTTTATACCCTCTTTTTTAAAATTCTAATAAAAAACAAAGAGAATAATATAATAAATTTGTATACTTTTTGATTATATTCCTCTCTTTTTCTCATCTAACCAAATATGATTTTATATTTTACTTTCCATTCTCTCTATTTTCATCACAAATTTTATTGAATTTTACTTTCCTTTCCCTCCATTTTTCATCATTTCCATTCCTTTTATTTACCTCCCTTTCCCATGAAGTTGCCAATCACACTGATAGTGTCAGAAGACAAGGGGTAGATTCAAAAATAATTTTATTTCTGGTGTCTTGTAAAGTCAACAGAGTTTGAACAAAAAATTTACTCAGGTAAAACACAAAGAATGGAAGGGGAAGCTAAATCATTTCTTTGAAGCCAAAGGTCATAGTTCGTTGAGAAGAAAGAATCAACTTAGATTGGGGATAGATCATAGCCAAACTTGTTTTGAAAAGATGCAATTTTTGAATAGGTTAATTGGATTTTCATCTGCCAAATTGCAATGCAAGCAAATTGGAGAAATGCAATGCAAGAAAGTGGCTACCAAATTAAATCTTTGAGGATTGATAGAGGAGGTGAGTTTACTTTTTATGAGTTTAATTCTTTTTGTGAGACCCATGGTATTCATCATCCTTTGATAGTGCTAAGGATGTCATAGCAAAACGGCATTGCTAAAAGGAAAAATAGAACGATTTTAAATATGACTAGAAGCATGTTGAAGACCAAGAAAATGTCAAGCGAGTTTTGGGCTGAAGCTGTTTTATGTGTTGTATATTTATCTAACAGGAGTCCAACTAGAAGCAATGGAGGAAGAATTCCATAGGAATTCTAGAATGGAAGGAAGCCGAGTGCATCTCATTTAAAGATTTTCGGATGTCTTGCATATTCTCAAGTGCTTGAAAGGGAGAGATCAAAGTTGGATGATCGCAGTAGAAAACTCATTTTTATTAGCTATGAATGAAATTTTAAGGGATACAAGCTTTATGATCTCTACGAAAAGAAAATTATAGCAAGTCGAGATGTTCAATTTGATAAAAAAAGACAATGGGATTAGAGAGTTAAAGATGAAGACAAGTATGATTATTTTTCCTTTTTTTGAAAAAGACTAGGGAGTTGATTTGGAGATCAACGAACATGCAGAGCTTGCTTCTCCAACTTCATCATCATCATCCTCTCATGAAAGATCTCCAAAATTCAAAACCTATAAAAGATTTATGAAGTAACGAAATCAATAGAAGGATCAAATAATGTCAATTTATTTTGCCTTTTTATAAGAACCGAGCCTTTGAATTTGAAGAAGCTATTACCCATAAGAATTGGAAGCAAGCTATGGAGGAAGAAATTAGAGCAACACGGAAGAATAAACCTGGGAGTTGGTGTCACTTCCCAAAGAAAAAAAAAATCATTGGTGTAAAATGGGTGTACAAGTTAAAGTAGGATTTTAGAGGTGAAGTAGAAAAATACAAAGCGAGACTTGTCATCAAAGGCTATAAGTAGAGATAAGGAGTGGATTGGGTTAAAGTCAGTAAGATTATTGATTTCTCTAGCTGCTCAGTGGAAATGGAGAATTTTTCAATTGGATGTGAAGTCAGCCTTTCTAAATGACAATTTGGAAGAGGAGGTGTACATTGATCAACCACCTAGTTATGTTGTTTGAGGAGAAGAAGATAGAGTCTTGAGGTTAAAAAAGGCATTATGTGGATTTAAGCAGACTCCAAGAGCATGGAATCAGAGAATTGATAAATATTTTCAGCAAGAAGGATTCAAAAAATGTTCACACGAGTGTGCTCTTTATATCAAAACTTTTGAAATAGGAGATATTATGCTAATGTGTTTATATGTGGATGATTTAATTCTTACAAGATTTGAGCTCAGACTCATTGGTGAATTTAAGCATGTTATGACTCAAGTTTTAGAGATAACAGATTTGGGACTTATGAATTATTATTTGGGTATTGAAGTTAAGTAGCTAGAAGAAGGTATTTTCATTTCTCAAGAGGGATATACCATAAAGATTATTAAAAAGTATAATATGTTGTACAACAATCCTGTTAGCATTCCTAAGGAAAGTGGCTTAAAACTGATAAAGCAAAATAATAGTGCTGTTACTGATTTTACAACTTTCTAGAGTCTTGTGGGTAGCTTGAGGTATTTAATCTGCACTAGACTTGATATTCGTTCTCAATTGGTTTGATTTCTCATTTCATGGAGGCTCCATCCAATACGCATATGAAAGCAACAAAGAGAATCATGCGTTATTTGAAAAAAACTTAGGATTATGGTTTGTTTTTTGGAACGAAAGGATTATGGTTTGTTGCACTTCTCTTCAGATGATTTCAAACTTTCTAGGTATTGTGACTGTGATTTTGCATGTGATATGGATGATAGAAAAAGCACAACAGGTTTTGTTTTTTTATGGAAAATAATGCAATCAGTTGGATCTCTAAAAAGCAGCCTATTGTGACGTTTATCTTCGTGTCAATCAGAATATATAGTAGCAACTTACACAGCTTGTCTTGCTATGTAGCTAAAAAGACTTATGAAAGAGGTTTAGTTTCCTCAGTAGGCAGCAACAGAAATTCTGATAGATAATAGGTCAGCAGAGGCTTTAACTAGAAATCCTGTGTATCATGAGAGAACAAGCATACCAACACAAGATTTCATTTTATCAGAGAATGTGTTGAGAAGAGAGAAGTGCAGCTCAAGTTTGTCAGATCACATGAGAATGTTGCTGATATATTCACAAAACCATTGAAGTAAGAGATTTTCCAGCAACTGCACAATAAGCTTGGAGTTAGAAGAATTTCAGCTTAGGGGGGAATATTGGGGATGTAATCTAAAATTAAGTTAATTGTATTGTTTCCAACGTGTGTGGTCATTTCTCATGTATTCAAGTAAACTAACAATCATATATTCAAGCAAACAAAGAGTCATTTTGATATTATTAAAACCGCCTTGCACTCACCAGTTTTGAAGTAAGACAGAGAGTCAAAAAATCAGAACATCTATCTCCTCTATTCACGTGTGAGTCATACCATCTTCCCTTTCTTCACAAATCAAAGAAAGAACTTAAATCTGTGCTGCACTTTGAACTTCCAATTCCAATTCCAATTCCACCTCTGTTTCTCCATATGAGATCTCTGTTTACTAATGCCAAGGGCATGGATATAAGCACCAACATTCACAAAATTACCACTCTTGCTTAAGTTCCAATAAGGGGTGTCTTCTCTAGTTTGGAACCTATTAAGGGGAGCAACTGAAATGGATTGACGAACACTATAAGGAAAAACAAAGGAAGTACATTCTAAGTTCCACTTCCCATTGACAATAAGGTCTTGAAGACAACTGCTTTCATCTCCCTTGGCTAGAGGATCACTAATGATCTTAGATTGTTTACCACAAGGACCTAGGTTTGCACAACCCTAAAGAATTATTTTTTTTTTTCATGCATCTTGTTTTCATGTTTTTAAATTTATGTGTTATGCATGAATGTGCATGGGCATGCTAGGTTCAGTGGTAGCCTTAGTTTTTTGATAGAAATCTAGTGTTGAGTATTAGGTTTGTTCTAGTAAAATGTTAAGTAAAACAGTAAAAAAGAGACAAGAGAATGGTTAGTATAAGTAAAAAAAGTAAGTTGAGGATCAAGAAAAGTCATAAGAGTTGTTCCCATCATTGAAGTCAAAGAGTGGGACTAAGTAAAATGAGAAATGGGGGAAAAGAAAGAGGTTTTTACTGAAGAGGCGCGATATCCTGCACCTTCCATTCATGATATCTACATTCAACTTTGCCCTGAAGACACGGTTGAAGCACCCCACCGCGGGGGAAGAATACTATATTTCTGATCCTAAAAACCTTTTTTTTGAAGGGATATGTGATCAATTATCGTTAGGTTCATAAACAAGAGATTCAAAAATCTTTTAAAAATATGATTTAAAAAAATCGATCACATAATCGTACCAATTTGACTTTCATGTAGATTATTATATAATAAAAATTATTAATATGGTTAGAATAAAAATACTATTTGGAGTCTGGTTCCCATCAAGGCCAAAAATCATGGTTAGCTTTATCCTTTCCCAACCAATAACAAGTTTGTGGCAGTATTTTTAAAATCAGACCAAACTAATGGGTTCCATTGGGAACGTTCTATGACCTGATTTAGTTTTTACTATTAAATTGGATGGATACAAATCAAGTTAAAACTGTTTAAAATCAGTTAAAATTGATAAAACCGAACTGATCTGATTGGTTTTTATTGCAGGTAGAGTTTTTCATGTGTTGTTGACGAATCAAATTCATTTTTTTAAAAAAAATATATAGATTTTATTTTATTTAAAAATATATAATATATAAATTATATATATATCATCATAGCGATATCATCCGTTTCATAAAACAGTTTGTCTAATCTGATCAATAAATCAATAAATTGATAAGTTGATTGAATTATTTATTGATTCGATTTTAAAAACACCGGTTCGTGGTGATGCCCCAATTCGAGAATTATTTTGTAGGGTGCCCATACTTTGCCATTATCACTCCTTACTAGTCAGCCTTCATGTGCCAACCGACTAATATATTCTAGGCAGACTCTATTATATTATCCAAAATAAATAAATAAATAATTTGGCTGGAGATGTGGACTCATGTGTGAAGTCCGTGACATATAGTCATTATGCCAAGCAATGCGTATTTCGTCCAAGACTCATATTTAATTTCTCCATAAACAAATCAATGTGAATTGTCCTAAAGATGCTTCATACATCCCATGAAAGTAACCAATTGTCCTTCGTTTTGAGTTCATAATCGTGAAATTTCAAAACTCGAGGGGAATTGTCTTCTTTTCACATCATTTTGGATTAAATCTAAATATCGCCATTGAATCACAGTCCCCAAAAATAGACCAAAGCAAATCGATAGGTGGCATTGCACTGGTCTTTTTTTATTCTGTCAACCCACAACCTCCCCCGGTTGATGTGCACAAAAATCCCAGAAAAACATATATAATATCCAAGAAGCTTTACAGGCGTTTTCTTAAAATATTAAATATTTGATCTCGACCGTTCATTTGCTTAGAAGTAGTCACCATACACTTATCCTTGGATCATTGTCCGCGTTCTCGTAGATGCTTGTAGGAGCCCAAGATAAAATAATTCGTACCTTTGAGGTTAACTCTTTATCGAGTTTGGGCAGAGCATTTAGTGGGTATTGAGGATTAATATTAGGGTCTTATACATAGGACAAGAATTTTGATTTTGGTTTTTTTTTTCTTTATTAATATGATCTCCACATGGGCTTTTTTGTTAAATTTTAATATAATTAATTAAAAAGGTAATTGGGAAAAAAAAAAGCAAATATCCCCCTTTGTTCCCGTGTTTTATAAAAAAGGCTGGGAAGGTAAGTTCTCCAAATTAGGTAGTTGACCAATTTGCTGAATATATCCCCAAATAAGCAAAATGAATTCTTTTCGTGGCATTTATACAATAAAAGTCACAATATATTAAAATAAGCTGAATTTGGAAAGAATGATAACCAGACGTGAAAGAGAAAGTTTCAATAGAATCAATAAAATATAAATTTTTTTAATAAAGTTTGATAGCAGTGAGGGGAGAAATGTCTTCATTTCACATCATTTTGGATTCAATCACTGTGCACATTTTTAGCGGGGACTTGGTAGAGGCCATTGTCAGGGTGAAGGGTTGTTAAAGACTTCAACGTTCTTGGTCTTTCTTTATTCAGTCAACCATTCTGTTCTCTTCCTCATCTTCTCGATGGCTTCATGCCTTGAACATTTTGCAGGGAAAGTGATATTTATTTTAATCCCAACAAATTTTCCTTCACTAAGAAACAGAAAAAAAAGAAGAAAATATATCCAAGAAGATATTATTGGTGCTCTTATTTTGTCATATGGTAGAGGGTGCATTTGTGAATTAATTTTTTTCTGTTATCGGTATTTAAAATTATGTTTCGATTAATTCGATTCAATTATATACTGGATCCTATTTAGAGAGTAGCACTTTTAGTGTAGTTTTTTTTTTTTTTTTTTAAATTTTAAACCCAAAATTTAAATAAAGAAAAGAATCTAATACGGCATTTTATTATGCGGAGTGTTCCTTGGTGCCCTGGTGAATTATGATTATACCAGTTATGGCCTGTGGAATGCACGGCTTTTTAAAAATGATGAGATATTTTATTTTCATGATCACTTTTTTTATCCCCAAGTCCACAGCCACCATCTCTCAAGGCCTGAATTTCAATCTTTAAGGATGATGCCCACCCAAAATTTGTTGAAAAACCCAAGATCCAAAATCCCTTCTGGTCCTTTATCACTCCACTTGCTCCAACCAAACTCGGGTTTACCAGAGAAGTTTCCCTCTTTTTCAAGGTACCAGGGCAGAGGGCTCAATTTGGGCGAAATAGAGTTGCGGTCACAAATTCCTTGGCTCTAAACTGCACAATACTGAAAACAGTAGTATCAGAAGACAAGGGATAGATTAAAAAAAGATTATTTCTGCTGTCCCATAAAGTTGACAGTATAAACAAAAAAGATACTCAAAGGTAAACCAAAAAGATTGGAAGGGGAAGCTAAATCATTTCTTTGAAGCCAGAGGCCATAGTTCGTTGAAAAGAAAGAATCAGCTTAGAATGGGGATAGAATAAAGCCAAACTTGTTTTGAAAAGTTGCTATTTCTGAATAGGTGTAACATGGATTAGAAAATTTTCATTTAATTTCATTGTAAAATATTGGAAGAAATTGGATCGTATATTGATTTTTGAACTTGAAGAGTGTAACCTCGAAAAATTCAGTGTTGAATTTTTAATTTTTGTCCTTTTATGGAACTAGGAAAGAGACTTATAATTAAAATTAGTATTAATATATTGTAAGAGTTGAATGGCTTAGTAGTATAAAAATTTTTAGAGAAATTTGAGCACATGGGTTCAAATCTCCTTGGATGCATAGACGGAAAGATAAGTTGAATAGTGAAATTGTAAGTTGATTTGTGGATTTGTGAGTTGAATGGCGATTGTGAAAGGCAAGTTGATTTGAGGGGATGACAAATCAACTTGTATGGGTAAATGAAGTTGTGGCAAATCGACTTGTATGTATTTGTAAGTTAATTTGACAATTTGTAAGTTGATATGAAGATTGTGAGAGACAAGTTGATTTGTGAAAGTGACAAATCAACTTGTGTAAAGAATTGAAGGAAGGGCGAATCGACTTATGTAAAGAAATGAGTGGGGCAAATCGACTTGTACAAAGGGACAAGTCGATTTGTATGAGGAAGTGAGTGAGCCAAATCGACTTGCACAATGGGATAAGTCGATTTGGTAATGTGTAGACCATGAATTCTAAGAATTGGATGAGCCAAGTCGATTTGTACAATGAGACAAATCGACTTGGTAAGGTAGTAGGCAAGGTTTCTAAGGTGGGGTCAAGACGATTCAATTTGTGGCCCTTACAAATCAACTTGGTTAGCATTACAAAAGGCAATTCTGAGACTTAGAATTTACAAGTCGATTTGGTTTTAGAAAGGGAAAGCTTAAGTCGACTTAATTTTGTAATTGTAAATCGATTTGCTTATATTACAAGCCGATTTGATCCTTGAACACCTGGACACATAAGTCAATATGAAATGACCAAAATACCCTCCAAACATAAATGAAACCTAGTATTTATCTAGGACAAAATGATAATTTCACCATCAACTATTGATTAAAGTCCAAATTCCAATTTTCTTCTTTTCATTTCTCTTGACTTCCCTCCTTCTCTCCCTCTTCTCTCTCTCTCTCTCTCTCTCTCTCTCTCTCTCTCTCTCTCTCTCTCCCCCAAATCTCCTATATGAAATTAATTGTTTCCCTATAAAATCACTCCATTAATATTCCGAAACCTCAAGTAAACTTGTGATGAAAGTAGTTTTGGGAGAAACTTAGAGTTCATGCAAAAAGAGGAAATCTAGGGTTTTTGATACCTAACGTCCACGGCCTAATCCAATAATAAAATAAAGGTAATTTCTTCTTCTTAATCTTAGATTTAGCTTTTTCACTAGTTGATTAAAATTTATTATTGAGATTTAAAAAGTTTTGTTGGAGATTGAAACCCTCAGGTTTGTAAATAAGAAAAATTGAGAAAAATTATGAATGAAAATTTTATGGAGATGCAAATGACATGTAAATAATGGAATGGGAATCTAGAATCGTGAATTGGAGAAATTAAGATTTATGCTATATCGGGAAAAATTCATAAACTCTAGAAGGTGGACGTGAATTAATATTGAATTCATGTGAATTGTCTTTGGATAAAACAACTGAAACTCGAGAAAGTATTAATATTGGAATTGATTGTGAATTGGGAGTGAATACCCTTCCAAGAGTTGAGTGATTTCATAATTATGCTTAAATAAGAAAAATTATTTTTATCAAAAATACTTTTATTGAAATTTTTTAAATGATTTTTGAATCTTGAATTTTATATATTTTAGTGTGTGAAATATCTTAAAAGTTGAGTTTAAAATTTCTATGCATCACAATGCTGTGAATGAATATATGTGCCAGTTGACATATTAATGTTCAGTATATTGTGATGTGGTTACTGGTGGGCAATTATTAAATTGATGGCATATGAAATGGTTTATTGATTTTGAGAAATGGTGCATATGATTTGGTTTGGGATGAGAGCCTGAATCCCTATTAAATGACTAGTCATTTTCCCTTCATGACATAAACTGTCGGATGTGTGGTGGGGATTAATAAACCATGGTATATAGCTGAGCGCGACGGTGCATTCTTGGTTAAATAACATGTCGCCTAAAGGGTATGAGACAGTTGGTTATACTACCAACGGACACCAAAACCAACACCAAAGGCGGGAGCATCTTTAAACAAAAATTCTTAAAACCCTTGGCGGTCTCAGTCTAGGTCATGGTGGATTTTTGTTAGAAACTATGATTTTGGGTTGCCCATATTTGAAAATACAAAATAGCTGGATGCATATGATGATTGTGAATTATGACAATTTTGGAAAGAATGACTTGAAATTTATTTTAATTGAATGAATTTGAGAACAATATGACGATTTAAATAATTATGCATCTAATATATCTTATTTTTGCATAATATGTATATCACTCACTAAGTATAGAATCTATTCACCCCTCTATTTTTTATTTTTACAGCAGAAATTTAGTTGAGGTTTGAGGTTGTCTAGCATCAGATTTGAAGAAGTTTCATTGATTGGATTTTTTTCGGGTAATAGTTCTCTTTTGGTTAAGCTATTTGTGGACCCAAATGGAAGACAAACTTGTAACTACTTTTGAAAACTAAATTTTGTGCTATTTTTATTTGTTCTATGATTTAAATACGGTTTTATAAACTTAAAAAATTGAGGACCTCCTCTTTTCATTTTCTTGGATTTTCGTTGAGAATTATTTTGGCGAAATTTAGAAATGGATATCTTGAGTAGGGGTTTATTTTAAAATTTATGGATTTGTTTGGAATTGAACTGTCGAGTTGGTCCTATGCATGCATGTTTTGAACATGAATAGATCGGGCTAATACTTTGGTTGTGAAATTGATACATGTTTGTTTATTTTGAATTTTTGAATTATTTTAGAAAATGATGAATATAGATAAATGTCTTGCACTATTTTGGTATTAAGTTCCAATAATTCTAAGATTAATTCTATCCTTTGAGTTTTTATCCTAAATAAATGAATCCAATCCTCAACCCAATTTAAATGTAATAGTCGAAATTAAGGGCTTATTACCTTTTAGATAAATTATACTGCAACTAAGTGACATTTTTACTGAAATTCCTTTGGAATGCATTCAACTGTAACCCCAAAGAGAACATGAATTACACATCCACCAGAAAGATAGCACTTTAAATTTGAAGGACACTACGATGGTACATGAAGTCAAAACGAGAACTGGAATCTAACAGATAATTATTACTTTTTTCTGAAGATCTTGTAGGAACTCAGAATTTCAGAGCCAACCAAACAGAGAAGAAGAAGAAGAAGAAGTAGAAGAAACTGATTATTCTCCATTGTAGCACAGGACAAGTGGTGGCAGGATCTCACATAATGGTGCAACCAGCACCACTAGCCAAGGATGCAACACTGGTTGCAAGTTCGAGTGCTTTAAGTGCAATGCTTGTTTTACTCTGCTCAAATCAAGACAATATTTTTTATCATTCCAACTGTTCAAATTATAAAAGTCCTAAAATCACAATGCGTATTATTTAAAGTACACTAAATGAAAAAAAAAAAAAAATTCAAATGTTAAACATATTTAAGTGATGATAAGCAGAAGCATTTGTACTGAATTCTTGTACATATCCAAAAAAATTATTCTTATCATGTAGGATTATAAAATAGAATCGAAATCTTGGAATTTTGAATGGCCCATAATTTTCATTCACACGAGGTTAGAAGATTTTTCTATGTATTCTATTGTGACGCATTACCAAATTCAGCAGTATTATTTATTGACTTTTTTTTTAAGAACATTTCTCTATGCAAAATATGGGTTATTAGAGAGAGAGAGAGAGAGAGAGAGAGAGAGAGTGAAAGAGTCACCCTTTTTGGTTCCTGATAAATAACAAGCGACGATGAAGGCCTTGACCCCGCATTCTACAGCATCAAAGAAGAGACAATTATTGAAAGATATAGGCCAATTCAGTACCCTAACTCCCCATATCATCAAATTTAAAAATATTAGCTGAAAAGAAAACTGTATACAAAAATTCCAAGAAGAGATGAATTTCCAATAATAGCGTTGTTCACCTGAAAAAAAAATGCTGACCATTGAATTTAGGGTTTTTCTTCCATTTTGTGAATTTTGTGTAACATAACATTAAAAAAAAAAAAAAAAGTTGTAGAATAACAATCATGAAAGAATTCTGCAATGCAAGCATCTTAGGAGCATTAGAAATATGGGTTATTGTAGAGATAGTGACAGAGAGAGAGAGAGAGAGAGAGAGAGAGAGTCACCCTTGTTGGTTCTTGATAAATATCAAGCGACGATGAAGGCCTTGACCCCGCATTCTACAGCATCAAAGAAGAGACAGTTATTGAAAGAAATAGGCCAATTCAGCACCCTAACTCCCCATATCATCAAATTTAAAAATATTAGCTAAAAAAAGAGTGTATACAAAAATTCCCAAAAGAGATGAATCTCCAATAATTGCATTATTCGTCTGAAAAATATTTTTTTATCATCAAAAAAAAAAAAAAAAGGTTGACCATTGAATTTAGTTTTTTTTTTTTTTTTTTTTTTTTTCAATTTTTGAGAATTTCGTGTAACATAAAACTACATATTAAAAAAAAAATGTTGTTGAATAACAATCATGAAAAAATTTCTGCAATGCAAAAATCTTGTGAAAATAATCTTACTCCACCAGCGTTAGAACTGCTATCAAACCATTGTGTTAATAAAAAAAGATCCTGGATTTGACTTTTACCACTATTTCGATTGAAAGCCAAAATAAAAAAAAAAAAAGGGAAAGAAAGAAAGAACGAAAGAAAGAAAAAGGATACCTCATATTGTCTATATTGAGGCTTTGGGGCCATCTTGGCCTCCAAAGCCTCCTGCCTTTTCATTTCGAGCAAAGCAACGTTATCCAAGAAATTGCTATGCTTGTGAATGTATGTGTTGTCGCGATAACAGTCGAAGCAAACACAGTAAGAATGAGCATTGGTTTCAAAGCAAGAAACACAGGTTAGATACATTCCATCAAGAAAGCAACCACAGCCACCGCAAAAGCGCCTACCACTCCTCAGCACGTAATACAACGTCAGCACTTCATTGAAATCTAGGGTATTGTTTCCGTCCTTGTCAAGTACTTTGAAGAAGTAGGAGTTCGACATTTGAGAGTACCCTTCCTGTCTCATGAAGGACAAGAACTCGTGCAAATTAATTTTCCCATCTCCATTGATGTCCATGGAATTGAAGAAATCTGTTACCAATTGCTTGACTTGTTTGGACCCTTTCTTGTAATAAGTTGTTGCAATCTTCCTCAGTGATTCCATAGGATCTCTCTCTAGGGAACTTTGCCTTATGTCATCAACAATATACAATTTCATATTATCAGATGATCAATTGGATATGCGAAGAGGTTCCACAAAAAATATCAAAGGATGCATGTGGGTTCTTTTTTTCTTTCCACATAACTTTAAATTAATTTACATTATATAACATTTTTCAGTAGAAATCATCATGTGATTAAAAACCAATTTGTCAAAACCAATTACACTAAAGTAAAATTAGTTTCAAATTTAAAGAGTATTTGTACCTTTGCTTCTGAAGTAAGGAAAGATTATCAACAAAGACAGAATGGTTGTGCGTGAACTTCCTACCACTGTAACATTCACAGCAAAGATCGAATGAACGGCTACCAAAGCATTGGACACAAGTGAAAAATGTAGTTAATATAACTCCACACTCATCACACCAAGGACAGTTGCTTTTAGTGGCATAATAAAAAGTAATAAATTCCTGAAAATCCAGAGTGCCATTATTATCTCTGTCAAGACTCTTGAAAAATTCATTCTTGAATTTGTAAGCCTTTCTTAATTCTTGCAGGCTGAGTCTTCCGTCTCCATCTATGTCCAGTTCATGAAAGCACATCTTTATATCCCGTTTCAGCTCTTCAGATCCTCCTTTGTAGTACGCCATTGCAGTCTGTCTAAATATCTCTTCCATCTCTCTCTCTCTCTCTCTCGGTAAGTTTATAACATATTCTTGGCTTTGACGCGGAGCTAGTTCCCCAAGTCAAGATGCCTTCCCGGGGTTGCTCGAAAGATTGGAGATTGGTAGTCAAATAACAGTACTCAAAGGTAGAAATGACTATGGTTTTAAAATAGATGATTTGTCACGTCTCGATGCTCGGATCGGGCATGTAACAGCCGCCACGTCGTCTCGGTATACGAGCAGAACCTCTCCATATATCGGCACTCCACAAAATTATCAAATTTACAATAAATCATTAAAAACATAAAACTCTTCAAAACAAGAAATCATATACACAATATACATGTAAGGAGCTCATTCGACTCATCCCTGAACATACAAACACACACATCGACATACCTCGGGGAGTGAGATTCTGTACATACAATCATACATCAGCACACATCGGGGAGTGGGAACCTGTACATACACGAGTACACATCAGCACACAACGGGGAGTGGAAACCTGTACATGCACACATACGATATGGCCATTCTAGCCACCCAAAATCTTCAACACAAATAAAGCATTTAATAAACAAGAAAACCCAAAATATAGCCGTCAGATTTTATCAACACTTACCTGAAAAAATCAAATTAGTATCGGTAAAATCCTAACGGTATGAAATATACAGAATTTCACAAAATCAAAGGAAAATAGTAAAAGCCAACAATTATAATCCAAATGTTCCAATACAAAATAAAACAGTTTTTCAAAAATAGAGCAATCAAGATAATAAGATACAAATAAAAAATCATCGGATTTTATCAATACTTGTAAAAAACTCAACCAGTATTAATAAAATCCGCATGGTATGGAGTGTACAAACTTCCCTTTTTCCATGGTACTGAGAACTATGATTCTCCAAAAATCCTTCATATGCCAAATACCTATACAATCTGCAAAAATACTACGCAAACTCCGTCGGGTAGTCTCCCAACTAAGTCTCCTCTGAAAAATGGGGAGAGAGGGGGTGAACATTGAGGAATACTCAGTGAGTGAAGTGCAATGGTGTGATTGTGTTCATAAATAAGGGGTGAATGTGGGGCAGTCAAAACATATCTCATAAATAGCAGTTCATATGTATAAAACATTTCAATAAATCACAATTTACAAAATATGCATCCATATCAATCATTTTTTCAGAAAATCCTGAGGTCCCATTGAAATTACTTCCGTCTTAGGGCGGCCAAACCCAGACGAAAGTCCGCCAAGAGTTTTTCTATCCAATGTTTCAAAACATATTCCCTTCCTTGGCGTTGACTCGTACTTCACCGGGGTGCAATCCAGATATAGCACGACTTCGGCAGAGGGAGGGACGTCTAACTCCCCCACACATCCAAAACCCCAAACCACACCACCCCGTCGGGTCGCTCCGTGGTGGGCACAATACTTATACCACAAGAATTTGCCTATTTCTCAACTGTTTGAACTGTCGATCTAGGATTTGCATAGGCTGCAACTTTAAAACTCAGATATGGATTCAATTCTATCAGAGGAGCTTCAATCACATGAGAAGGATCCGACAATTGTTTCTTAAAATATGTTAGGACTGACATATTTTAACTTCAGAATCAACAACTAAACTATCAAGACTCCAAAACTATGAAAATTCCTTAAATTATCTTTCAAAGAGACCCTAAATAAGAAACGACCATTACCAAGCCACGTCCACGTCAATTGTTGATCCAAAGGTAAAGAGACAATTTACAACGTACCAGAATGAAAGGTGATTGAGAAAAAGGTAGCAGAAAATCACATTTTTCCCTACTTTCAAGATCATTTACATAAACTCTAGGTGCAGGCAAAATACAAATATTCCTAGAGATAATAATAGTTAAAATTTCCAAGATGGTGCATATGGTAGCCACATAGCTTTAAAACTTAGTATAAAAAGTATACAAATCCATATATCATCAAACTTGAATATGATAAAATGTAGATCAACCTCAATATGGCCTAAACTGAGTGGGAAAACTTAATCCACTATCAATATTAGAATCCTTCCAAGTTTTAAATCTCAAATACTTAGTTGGATAACTCTTTAAATCAAGGAATTTCTATCATAATCATTTGTAATCAACTTTTGTATCATACAATATCTCCAACATTCTATGCAAATTATATTAAGCACATATATCCGCATATCACCAGTATCTGCAATAATACCCCCAAATCATCAAAGTAATAATCACTTCTAGTGCCTCTTATATTTATCACTGTTGCACTCTAGACATTATAATATTTCCATCTGCATACGGCGCTTTCAATACAACTTTCTATTTGAATTGAATTTAAAAAATTACTAAATAATGACAATTTCCACATCTCATTCTACACAGAATCTTGTACTAGTTCTGTATCTATGGGTGGTAAGTTTATCTGTAAACCACATACATGTTATAATATATTTGACATTAAATAGAGGGGAAGTCATCAACAAAATACACCAAAATTTCATTTTCACTCCAAATATTTCCAACCTGTTGAAATATATCCACACTAATCATTTTAATTTAGCCATACACATCCATAGTAGGACATCTGCATAACTCTCTATCTATTTTATTTTTATTTTTATTTTTATTTTTTTTTATATTTACACCAAGAACCTCAAATCTCTTTAGCATTATCTAAAGATAACATTCAAAAAAAAAATGGAAGGGATTACATTACTATGAGAGAAAACACCTAACTTCCGAATAGAGTGTGTAAATAAAATGAGTACGAATGCCTTACCTTTCACCTAAAACTCATCTTCTGACAAATAAAGATCATAAGCAAGTACTTTAAACATTCAACCTATGAAACATCCTTATCATGCTTCTTAACATAATCAATTATTTCATTAGCAACTAAGGCTAGACCCAAAATCTACCTCCTATAAGGGCAATCAGTTTACAAGAAGTGATATCATCAAGCACCACATAAGTCGTTAGCATTCTTTTAAGAAACACTATTTGTCACCAACTTGCTAGTGTAACAGAAAATGCATCACTTACCAGCAAACCAAAGAGGTTTCTTTAAACTAGCCAGTCAAATTCCTCTAATCCTTGCGAGGTGCTAATAAATCCATAGAAAGTTCTAGAAGAGAAACTCTGATATTATGTAGCAATAGTCCTATTCAATTCATACTTCAGAGTTCTGGGACACAAGCCAATGTAGTTGATACAATTGTCAGTGCTTGTTCTTTTGGAAAACAAGCACTAGCTAACAAAACAAATATAAATATTAACATACTTGCAGCTACCCACAGGATTGCACTTAATTCCTATACGCATAAGGGTTAGAAATATGAGGCCACCAACCTTCACCTCCTGTAGTAGATTGAGCGTGGGTAGAGTCTATATTCTTAATCAATTGGCAACGAATTTGGAACAAAGAGAGAAAAATTAGGCTTACAACAGAGATGAAATATACAAAGGTGGAGACCATAGAGATTTCCACGATAAACTTTGCTGTAAATCACACTTATCTGCCATAGAAATTTCATGACTAAACAATGCTAGTCTATTGCCCTTCTTTTCTTTAACTAGGAACTTAGAGTTACCATTTTCATAATATTTTGATTTCTTGTTCTTTACTAAATTTTATGGAGAATGAAAGACTTAACTATGTTTTATGGAGAATTAAAGACCAACCAGAAGAAACTCAAACAAAATAAGCTTTTTACTGTCATTTTGTTCACCTTTTCATGTTCACCACAATCTTGCTCAAGTATGTAACTAAACCAAAGAGTATGTATTGTAAAATTCAATTCAAAGATACCAAATAATAATTTTCCATCAAGCCACAGTACTCCTTTCATCCCCCAAGTTCTCACATACAAATGACCAATAACTTTTTACATTACCTCACTAGGATTCATTGCTTACCAATACAATACATTGGACCCTATGATCGCAAAGAATAACTTTTAGCCACGGTATCTTGGGATGTTTATCTTTTGTCACAAGGAGTCAATGATCGCGTTTTCTACACCTGATTTTGACTTATGCCATAAGACAAATGATTTGTAGCATTTCACACTGCCAAGTATAAGGCCACCAAGAAGCATGCTCAAATGTCACATTAAGAGATATACATATGCTTTAATATCTGCTATAAGCTAAATATTCATGATTATATCTTCATGTAAATGCTATTCATTAATTCTATCATCTTCCTCATTAGCAAGAGATGAATAAAGAAACTTATACTAGAATGCTGACCTAAAGAAGTCAAAAGCCCATGTTAGACGGGAGATACTTTGGACCAAGTGGGCGGATATTTGCATTGGTCTGCTATAAGCATAACATATCATCATGAGTCAATATAGGTACAGTCATGTACTCTAGACATCGATTTTACTTAAAGATCTCTTAAAATGAGAACAACCTAACACCATATCATTTGCATGTACTAAATTCCAACATGGGCTCTACAAATAACAAGTCTCATATGATACTTGTGTTGATGGATCATAAAACCCTAACATAACAACCATTATATTACACTACACCATTTCCTCTTGAAGTGACTTTTATACTATAACCTAATTAAGTGTCAAGATATTAGTTCAAAGGAATTTTTACAAGGGTATTCATCATTTGGCCAAACAAGTCAAGGTAGGCCTTCCATCATGATTTAAAAATATTCATATATCACTCGGGTTGCGAAGGTAGAGTGGAAGACATCCTATTCGAATTCCTTACTCTTCATATGGGAGTAAAACCCTACGGTGAGGGTCTAAGCTTTACAATTTAAATTAAAATTTAACCCAAGTGCTTAACCCCCTAAAAATGAGCATTCCTAACTTCTTAAGAAAACCATGGAAAGTTCTGTACATTCTCCGGAAATCTTTTAAAAGATGCAAACCTTTTTAAAAATAAACAAAACATTTTAAAGTTTTTGGAAAACTTTTGGGACATTTGGAAACATTTGAAAATATTTGAAAACCATCAAACTTTTAAAATCGTAAATCTAGGCTCTGATACCAATAAAACTGTCACACCTCGATCCTCGGATCGAGCACGCAACAGCCGCCGCGTCGTCTCAGTACACAGGCAGAGCCTCCCCATATACCGGAACTCGGCAAGGCTATCAAATTTATAATAAATCATCAAAAGTATAAGATTCTTCAAAACAAGAAATCATATACACAATGCACATGCAAGGAGCCCGTCCGGCTCATCTCTGAACGTACAAACACACACATCGGCACACATCGGGGAGTTGGATCCTGTACATGCAATCATACATCAGCACACATCGGGGAGTGAAAACCTGTACATGCACGCATGCGATGTGGCCATCCTAGCGACCTAAAATTTTCAACACAAATAAAGCATTTAACAAACAAGAAATCCCAAAACATAGCTGTCGAATTTTACCAACACTTATCCAAAGAAAACAAATTAGTATCGGTAAAATCTTAATGATATAAGATATACAGAACTTTACAAAATCAAAGGAAAATAGCAAAAGCCAACAATTATAATCCAAATGTCCCAATACAGAATAAAACAGTTTTCAAAAAAACAGAGCAATCAAAATAATAAGATACAAATCAAAAATCATCGGATTTTATTAATACTTGTCAAGAGTTCAGCCAGTATCAATAAAATCCGCACGGTATGGAGTGTACAAACTTCCCTTTTTCCATGGTACTAAGAATTATGATTCTCCAAAAATCCTTCATATGCCAAATACCTATACAATCCGCAAAAATACTGCGCAAGCTCCGTCAAGTAGTCTCCCAACTAAGTCTCCTCTGAAAAATGGGAGAGATGAGTGAGTATTGGAGAATACTCAGTGAGTGGAGTGCAATGGTATGATTGTGTTCATAAATAAGGGGTGAATGTAGGGCACTCAAAGCATATCTCATAAATAACAGTTCATATGCATATAACATTTCAATAAATCACAATTTACAAAATATGCATCCATATCAATCATCTTTTCAGAAAATCCTGGGGTCCCATCGAAATCACTTCCGTCTTAGGGCAGCCAAACCCAGACGAAATCCCGCCAAGGGTTTTTCTATCAAATGTTTCAAAACATACCCCCTTCCTTGGCGTTGGCTCGTACCTCACCGGGGTGCAATCCAGATATAGCATGATTTCGACAGAGGGAGAGACGTCTAACTCCCCCGCACATCCAAAACCCCAAACCACGCCACCTCATCGGGTCATTCCATGGTGGGAATGACTATAGTCATTTACAATTCAGCACCATTCATTACTCAATCAATCCATTTCACAACAATGTGCCATCATTTTTCATCAAATCATCAACATTGTCATGCCAAATCAATTCATAGCACAATACCAAATAACATATGGCACAGAAGCATTCGTAAATACAATGAATGCATTTATATTTCATAATTCAGTTTAAACAGCCCACAGTCACAAAATAATTTACATAAATCATGTAAAATCTTTCAAAATTATTTATAAAACAATTTTAAAATATGTTACTCATTTATGAACACAATGAACCATCCACTCACCTATAGGGAGGGTATTCACTCCCTATTTTCACAATTCGGTCCAATCAAATTTTACTCCTATCCTCAATTGATTTTCCTAATTCAACAATCACAATTTTATTATCAATTTCCAATTATTTTTAGGGTTGATCAATTTTTTCTAATTTTGTACAAACCCTAAAACAAGCATAAATAATTAGTTTTCCACTAGGTAGAAATTCTTCAGAAAATCATAAACTTTTCAATTTTCATCTAAACGTTTCAATCCATATGTCATTTTAAGGTGTAAAGGTTTAGTTTCATAATACAGAGATTGCATTTGAATTACCTATATGCAGAACAAACTATAATGACAAAGGCTACATCAATCCTTAAGCTTTAACCTCAATTTTCAAACTATCTTTCTATATACATACCGTTATGTAATTAACAACTCAATAACAACCTAAGAAAGATATTGGATGCAACAGTATCAACTATTCTATCGAATATTTCATTCCAACCTCAAAATCCTAAGATTTTCATGCACATTTCAATCGAACTTCAAGAAAAGCTATTCAAATCAACCCAACAAGATTCTATTATCCTCTAACATGCTTTTTTTATATCAAACAGTCTAATTTATGTAAAATTTTAGACTTAATCCTAATAATCACATACAGAATTTCATAAATACATCTTATTCAAATTTAACATACATTCTAGACATATACAAGACTTCTCAACCTAAATTAACACTAAATTCATTCAATTATCGAAGGGATTAGAATTCCCTCACCTAGGGTTTCGTAGCTTGCAGACTTAACTTTTGTGTACCCTCAGTTCAGTCCAAATTCCTGCAATACTTCCAAATCGAAGCATGGTTTAGCAGTTAAGTTCACTCACTTAGAAACATCGAAACCCTAGAACTCTGAATCAGGAATTCGTCCTTACCTACGCAGAGAATGAAGTTCACGGGCTGGTTTTTGAACAGGGTGCTGTCACAGTAGGCGTTGCAGGAAGAGCTCTCGGCAGAAAGAGCAGCGCGAACGAACAAGGGAGAAACAGAGTGCTGTAGTCGCGTGCGAGCATGCAAGGGACAGAGTGAGAGAGCTCTATTTTTCACGCACGCGAGAGAGAGAGAGAAAGAACAGAGAGAGGGAAACACAAAACAGTCGCGTGCAGTGGTCGGAGGTGGCGTCATTGTGGAGGTTAGAGTGGGAATCGAAAAAGAGACAAAGAGTGAGAGTGAAATAGAGAGAGAGTGTGTGATCGAAGGAGGAGAGAGAGAAGCAAAGAGTGAGGTAGAGAAAGACAGAGGGACGATGGAGAGAGAGAGTGGCGGCGATCGGTGGTCGGAGGCAGAGAAGGTAGCGGAGAGACTGAGAGAGCGACGGAGAGTGCGAGAGAGAGTTCGAGAAAAACAAAGAGAGGGAGTGGGAGAAAAGGGGAAGCAATTAGGGTTTTCAAACCTTAATTGGATTGGGGAAGTGCAGCGTTTTGATTTAAAACGCTGTGCTTCCCTCTTTTTTTTTTATAGATATAATTAAACAAATAAATTATATATATATATATATATGTTTTTACACCCACATTTCAATAGAGTGTAAATTTCATAAAAATGAGGTTCATTATGATTCGCAGATACAGAAATTAAAATATACCAAAATTTAAATTTAATACCCCAAAATTGAAAATCAATATAAATTCAAAATTTTTTGTTTTATTATAAAGATATTTACAAAATTTTTAGCATGGGTTTTTCAGTATTACATGATTTCAATTTTGGAACCACTTGTTTAGAGTTTCTAATTTAGAGTAATTAAACCCGAACATTAAAAGGTTGATTATAATTCAGTGCAACGGATTTTGGGAAAAATGTGTTTGCTAAATTTATACCGTCCGCTATTTCATATGTGACTACAGGCCGAATCAAAACAAAATACTTTTTCTTGGTAAGTGCGATCCGTTGGACATAGATCCAATTTCTCAATTTTTTAGATTCCTTAGAATTTGTTTTTCGCGTTCCTGGTGGTATCAAGATGCCACTGTGTCGGGATATCTTATCTGTTTCTCCAGGAAAATGGATATCCCCAGAAAATATTTGAAGTTCAATACTTTTTTTTCCCTCTCATTTGAAACCAATAGTTGTGATTTCAATTTCAAATAATTTCAATTTCAATTTTATTTTCAAATGATTTCAAAAATTGAAATCATAAGAAGTAAAAAAAATATATATAATACAAATTATAAATTATTAAAAAAAAAAAAGAGAAAAGAGGAAGAGGTTGAACTCCCTTACTAGAAAATTCAAAACAACTTATTATTATTATAATTATTATTATTATTATTATTATTTTACTTTTTTAATAGATACAGTCATGATTTTGAAGCCATCAATTTAGAATTTTTGATTACTAAATATTAAGATGATTTCAATCCCTAATATTGACTGGTCAATGATTTTTAAACCGTTCATTACGATTGGATCGGTTTCGATTTCACACTTTGGTTACAGCCTAGGTAGCGTCTACCCTAAGGCACCAACAATGTCACTTCCGCTACTTCCTCTGGATATATGATCGAACATTAAATCTTTTTAATTAAAATTCAAACACTAAATTTTTTAATTAAAATTTAGAATTTAACTCTTAAAAATAAAAATATTTTAATTAAAATTTAGAATTTAACTCTTAAAAATAAAAATATAAGTATCAAAGAGTCACTCCTAAAATAAATTTTATAATCCTTAAATTAGATTAATCTCATAATCCGATAGTAATTAGTTTAACACCAAAAAAATCAACCAATGTTACATCGTGGGCCCAAAACTTTGTGGGCTGCGCCATATGCCGTCTTTAGAAATTATGATTTTTTACTTCATTTTTTTAGATATTCAAAAATTTAATTAATATGATTTGATTTATTATGGGATCCAATCAAAAGATTTATTTTTTATTTTTTATTTCTAAAATTTAAATTTAAAATTTTGATAAAAGAATTTAATAGTTTGTTACCGGATTCAAAATTCATCAGTAAAATTATAAATTTTGATCATTTCCTCAAATACCACCTCCGACGTGTTTTCAACATCAATGGCTGCATTTGTGTTGCTGAAAGTACGCCTACATTTGTGTCGAAATTAACTGGACGAAGGTGTTGGTTCCATCGATGAGGATTTGTAAGCAAATTCAAAGGGTCAAATATGAAGGCTTACACCAAATTTGTTTTGGGTGCGGAATGGTTGGTCACTCCAAGGACCACTATCAAGTTGGAAGGGGAGCTGAAATTCCAGAAACTGGCAACACTTTGGCACCGGAAAGATTAAAAGTAGAGGCCTTTGGTTTGCAGAAAGGGGTTATAGATGTGGAAACCGAATCCGATCCTTGGATGCAGGTCCAATGGAGATCATGGCGTAGTGATGGCTAATTAACTATCTCGGACGACCCAGTTACCAGTAAGCAAAGCAACTGATTTTCTAAATTAGATAATGTGATCGACAGTGAGGACAACTTCTCCGCCCTTGTTCTGGTTCGAATGTTAGAGGCAAATCCGATTGAGTGTGAGATGGGTGGAGTCCAGCGTCGCGGACCAAGGTTCCAAAACAACAATCGTAGAGGCCCAAAAAGATATGTTACTTCTCAGGGCCCAGTAACACTAGAACCCCCAATGCCCAACCATTCATTGGCTCTTGTGATCCCAGGGCCAGCCTTGAAGAATCCCTGCCCAACTCCAGTGTCGTCTCACCTGATATCCACCAACACTGTGGTCCTTGAGAGACAATTTAACCGGTAAAACCCCTCGCTTGTATCTTTCTTTTTTAAATTTGATTCTATTTGATTTTATGTTTTTATACTGAGAAAAAAAATATATATCCACCAATACTGTTGGTGCTAGTTTCTCAGGCAACACATACACCGGTTGGTCGTCCCATTCCAAAGGCAAAAAGTCAGGAAAGTTCTTTGAAGTCCCCCACAATCTCATTCCGGCCTACTACTAGAAAATCAGGTATCAGCGATAGATTTTTCCATCGCTGAAAGTCATCTCGCTAATTTTAGCAAAGGATTAGCGACGAAAAATTCCGTTGCTAAATCCGTCGCTAAATTTTTTTAGAATTTTTGAATTACCGACGGATTTAGAAACAGATTTTTCGCAACGGAAATTTTCCGTCGCTAATCCATCGCTGATGTGAGTAAGAGTAAACCCAAATGCCCGAAACCGTCAGCTCGGCCCCCGTCTGGAGTCCAGCCCGCCCGCCTACGCCTTAAATGTGATGAAAATATGTTCTCACCTAGATTCGAATCAGGATGTGAGAGAGAATTTAAAAACCTTATCCATCATGCCACAATTACATTTGTATTATTAATTTATTTTTTTTTCTATTTGTATACTTTATTTGTAATTTTCAATATTAAAAATACAGTATACTTATTTAATAAAAATAAAAAATTTTATTTAATAAAAACATAAAATTATATTTAAAAAACAAAAAATAATATCTAAAAAAAATACAAAATTATATTTAATAAAAATACAAAATTATATTTAATAAAAATAAAAATTATATTTAATAAAAATACAAAATTATATCTAATAAAAAAATAAAATTATATTTAATAAAAATAAAAATTATATTTAATAAAAAAATAAAATTATATTTAATAAAAATAAAAATTATATTTAATAAAAACACAAAATTATATTTAATAAAAAAATTATATTTAATATTAATAAAAACAAAAAATTATATTTAACAAAAAAATAAAATTATATTTAATAAAAATACAAAATTATATTTAATAAAAATAAAAATTATATTCAATAAAAATTTAAAATTATATTTAATAAAAACAAAAACTTATATTTAATAAAAATACAAAATTATATTTAATAAAAAGATAATATTATATTTAATCAAAACATAAAATTATATTTAATGAAAAAATTATATTTAATAAAAATACACAATTATATTTAATAAAAATACAAACTATATTTAATAAAAATATAAAATTATATTTAATAAAAAATAAAATTATATTTAATAAAAATAAAATTATATTTAACAAAAATACAAAATTATATTTAATAAAAACAAAAAATTATATTTAATAAAAATACAAAATTATATTTAATAAAAATATAAAATTATATTTAATAAAAATAAAATTATATTTAATAAAAATAAAAATTATATTTAATAACAATAGAAATTATATTTTATAAAAACAAAAAAAAAATTATATTTAACAAAAACAAATTTTTTTTTTTAACTTTTAGCGACGGAAAATTAGAGAGGGAAATTTTCCGTCGCTAAATCCGTTGCAAATTTGTCCGAAAAAATTTTAGCGATGGATTTAGCGACGGAAAATTTCCATCATTAATTTTCCATCGCTGATTTTTCCATCGGTAATCTGTAACTAATAGTGACGGATTTTTATCCGTCGTTGAAGACCCTTTTTCTAGTAGTGGTCGGTGAATGCTGTTAATCAGGTTCCTACTCAATATGAACAATCTCGCCCTCAACTACAGGTTCCTACCTAGATGCAAGTGGAGAATGAAAAGGCCCCGACGATGACTCCCCCTGATCCTGGTGACCCTCCCGAAACACATGTAAATCATTCTAATTATCCCTCGAAGAGTTCTAAGCTAAAGTTGAAGGAGGAAGACTACGGTGGAATAGCTGATATGGAGATGCATTCTAGCGATACAGGTACAATGGTGGAAGATGATGAAATAATGGTGAAAGGCTGCTAAGCGTCCGGGCATGGCTTCTCCACTTTATATTCAATTTTATGTCTTTAAATCATAGCTTGGAACGTGAGTGGAGTGTGAAAACCAAACCTTCGCTGGGCTACGAAGGAATATCTGAAATAGTATAACATAGAAATGGTTTGTTTAATTGAAACCAGATGAAGTTCTCAATAGCTCCCAGGATTTTTTAAAAGAATGTGATATGATCGAGAATACATTATTCTAGTTTTGGGTTTTAGGGGTGGTATGTGGCTGATTTGGAAGAATGATTGTATTTGTGTTTTGGTGATTTTCAGTTTGGATTAGTTAATCCACTATCGAATTTAGTCGGGTGATGTTACATAGTTTGTTACCAATATCTATATTCAACCTGTAGTGTGAAGTGATGGAACATGGATCAAGACCCAGACAAAAAAGCCAGCCTTTAAAAAGCCCATAAGGAACAGCTGCCGATCGACGCGTGAATATTTTCTATAACTATCAACCGAAGGGTTTTAATTGTCCAGACTTCCCGAACGATAGGGTCACAGTCACCCCGCCAACCGAAGTAATCCTTCAGGCGAAAATAATCATCCCGATCGGATATCCATCCGTTGGTCCATATATCAAATAAGTCCAGAAGATCCTTCATCGGTCGAACGATCGAGTGATAGCTAACGACCCAAGCGATTCTAAAGGAAGGTTAAAATATCCTATTAACCCTCGTTTCCTATTGAGACCAGTATCTTTAAAATCTTTTAGTTAAGAAAATGAACCCCAGAATGCGAAAATTTCTAAAAGGTGCGGATCACAATCAATCTGAAATATTGAATTCCCGAGATTTTCGGATCGTCTCGATAAGGAAAGTAGGGTTGAAACACCTCGACAGCACACGACTCTCATGAGTATAAGGTATCTCAAAACCCTCTAAGCAGGTATGCTCTCTGTCTCTCACATATTAGGCACTCTAATCATAGGCAATCACTCTCTTGAGTTCTCAGTCTGTTTCTGTCATTCGAAATCCGCTCTTTCTGACTTGAGCGTTAGAGTCTCCTCGTCGGAATACCCTCTAGCCATTTTTTGCAGGTATCACATCCCTTTAATGGCAATCATTCGAGTCTACAAGGAGTCGGTATTTGTGGAGTCATAACCCACCTCCAACAGATTGACATTATCTATGGAAACAGACTAGAGCAACCACCATTATTCTGATAACCTTACCTCCGAGAACTAGAGCATCCTCAAGAGTCACCCCTATTATGGAGGGGTACACCCTTGTACCTATCGAATCTATCATCCCTCCGGCACCTAATCGTTCAAATCATGATCATATGTTTTCGCCTTGACCGTGTCGTTCGGAGCAAATCCTACAGCCCATGGCTCGGGAACAGCCGATCATGGTCTCAGCGCCAGAACAGGTAAACCAGCCCCAAATGGAAAGATTGGAGTCGAAACTCCAAAAAATGAGTAAACAACCGAAGGAATTCAACAGAGCCCTCGGGCCGGATGGCCACTCGTTCGCAGCACAGTCTGAATATGAGCGACCATCAAAACAAGAACTTCCTGCTAATTACGAATTATCGGTAATCTCCCAGTATGACCCCGAAGATTTGAAAAAGCAAGTTGAACAACTCGTGACTGCCGAGCTTAAAAAGGCAGGTGCTAGGAGTGGGGAAGATCCCCTACACCCCCTAGGCGAATCACTCTTCGACTCGAAGATCTCCTCAGAACCAATGCCAAGGGATGTCTTACCTCCCATCAAAAGGTACGATGGAGCAACTAACCCCCATGACCACGCCGCCCACTTCATAACAGTTATAATCTCCAAAGATCTATCAGATGCAACGATGTGTAAGCATTTTCCCACTACTCTTTAGGGTAACGCCCTGTCATGGTTTCACTCTCTCTCACCGTTCAGTATCAAGAGTTTCGCCCAATTCTGACAGTAATTTGAGGCTCATTTTATAATCAGTCAAGAAGCTAAGTGGAAATCTACTTCCTTGCTATCATTGCGACAATGAGAAGAGGAGTCCCTGAGGGATTTCCTGGAAAGGTTTAAGACAGAGATGCTGAACGTTTCCACCCTAGACCACAACTGACCCCCATGACCATGCCGCCCACTTCATAACAGTTATGATCTCCAAAGATCTGTTAGACGCAGCGATGTACAAGCACTTTCCCACTACTCTCAAGGGTAATGCCCTGTCATGGTTTAACTCTCTCTCGAAATTCAATATCAAGAGTTTTGCCTAGTTCTGACAGTAATTTGTGGCTCATTTTATAATCAGTCAGGGAGCCAAGCGGAAATCTACTTCCTTACTATCATTGCAACAATAAGAAGATGAGTCTCTGAGGGATTTCATGGAAAGGTTTAAGATAGAGATGCTGAAGGTCCTCACTCTAGACCACAATATTGCATTACTGCTCTCTTAACGAGCTTTCCGACATAAAAATCTCTATTACGAAAAACCTCTCGGCAACCATCCAAAAATTTTACTCCCGAGCGAAGAAGAACATTGCAGCAGAAGAAGCGGAGGCATTTGACCGACGAAAGAATCGTCTTAGCAGAAAGGAACGCAGCCGATCCGCTCGCCAGCCCTCTCCGAAGCAGAGCAAACCAGTGGTTCTACCCTCATAAAGGTTCAACGTCTACACTCTGTTGAATAAAACCCTGCGTCGGATTTTATATCAGATAAAAAACAAATTATACATCAGATGGCCCCCTCGTCCCACAAAAGAAGATTCTAAGAAAGACAAATCCAAGTACTATCATCTCCATCGGGATTACAGTCACACAACTGACGAGTGTAAAAAGCTTAAAGACGAGTTGGAATTATTGGTTCGCAGTGCTAAACTGCAAAAGTTCATCAACATGGAAGGAAGGAATCTACCTTCCCCCGACAGACGCAATGCATCGCGACAAAACAAGCTACATGATAGACTGGATCCCAGGCCACTGTATGATGAATCAGGAAGGACGATTCTCTAGATCTGTGGCGAAAATAACTGGCATGAGCCCTATGTTCCCACTAGCATTTGTCTAGCCTATGACCTGGAGTTTCCTACACTTTTCCCTTGATAAAGATTTCGACGTTCTCCTAATACTTGTCGATAGCACGCAGCACGGGATTCTTAATGGTCTATTGAGAGAGCACCTCTCCTAACTTCTAAAGTTTTAATCGACTGACGGGTCTCAGTTGCCTAAACCTTCCAAACGAATAAGTCGTTAAGTTGGGATAGAACTCCCTGAATGGATGGATATGGCTCTAATTTCTAAAGTTTTAATCGATCGATGGGTCTCAATCGTCTAGACCTTCCGAACGAATTTGTCATTAGGTTGGAATAGAACTCCCCAAACAGGCGAACACGGCCCTAACATCTAAAGTTTTAATCGACCGATGGATCTCAGTCAACCAGATTTTCTGAACGAATGTGTCGTTAAGTTAGAATAGAACTCCCTAAACGGACGGATACGGCCCCAACTTCTAAAATTTTAATCGACCGACGGGTCTCAGTCGCCCAAACCTTCCGAATGAATTTGTCGTTAAGTTGGGATAGAACTCCCTGAACGGGTGGATATGCCCTAATTTCTAAAGTTTTAATCGACCGACAGGTTTTAATCGTCCAGATCTTCAGAATGACTGCGTCATTAAGTTGGGATATAACTTCCCGAACTGACGGACACGACTCTAACTTCTAAAATTTTAATCGACCGATGGGTCTCAATCACTCAGACCTTCCAAACGAATGTATCATTAAGTTGAGATAGAACTCCCCGAACAGACAGACACGGTCATAATTTCTAAAGTTTTAATCGATCGACGAATCTCAGTCTTCCAAATCTTCCAAACGAATGTGTCGTTAAGTTAGGATAGAACTCCCTGAATGAGCGGATACATCCCAAACTTCTAAAATTTTAGTCGATCGATGGGTTTCAGTCGTCTAAATTTTCTTAATGAATACGTTGGGTGAAACTCTCCGAACGGGTGGACGCGCTGCTAACACTAAAAGTTTTCAATCAAATGCTAAATCTTAGACACCTTGACACAACCGATTAGACATGTCATCATAATCGGGTGAGTCCCCCGAAGGACCGGATATATTCCTGTTATTAGAGATCTTTTACTATGCGATGGGATTAAGCCACCTCGGCTTCAGTGATATGGTTAATCATAACTCCATCTTCCGTATACAAAAATAAGGAACAATTCCCAACGTGGGGTATTTTGTGATTTTGTTTCGGATTCCAAAAGTAGAGATTTCGACAATGAGGATCACGCTTTCAAATTTTTTTTTTTTTTCGAAACATAGAAAAAAAATATTAAAAACGATAATGGAAATCTCGCTTTCAGAACACGAGACTGTCAGTATCGCTGTTGTAGCATCATGAAATCGAGATTCATAATCTCGCTTTCACAGTGTTGTTTTTTTTTTAATTTTGATATTACTAATTAATAATAATAATAATAATAATATTATTATTAAAATTGTTTAAAATTTTGAAAAATATTAAAATTAAAAACATAATATTATAAGATTAATTTTAAAATGAAAAACATAATGAAAAATTACATTGTTTATTATTAAATTTAAAAATTACATCATTTAAAATGAAAAAAATTAAGAATTGTTGTTATTGTTTTATTATTATTATTATTATTATTATTATTATTATTATTATTATTATTATTATTATTATTATTATTAATTAAGAATATTATTAATTAAAAACTAAATATTAATAAATATTATTAATAAAAAAATTAATATTAAATAATATTAACTATTAGTATTAACCAATAAATTAATAAATAAAATATTAATAATATTAATTTAAATTATTATTAACAAATATTAAAAATTATTTAAAAATTTTGATAATTCAAACAATCATTGATTTACATTTTGATAATTTATATTAATTTTTTAATTAATAATATTTATTAATATTTAATTTTTTATTATAATTTAAATTAATTATAAAATTATATTAACTTTAAAAGAAAAAAAAAAGAATGGGGAAGCTCGATTCGGCATCTCGCTTCCCATAAGGTGAGATGCGCAACTCGCTTCCATAGGGCGAGATGTGCAGTCTCGCCTTCAATTTTGTTTTTTTTTCTTTTTTTTTTTACAAAAATTTGACAGAAAAGAAAAAAAAAAGTGAAATAGAGATTTTTAATCTCGACATCTCTATTCTGGGTTTAAAAAAAAAAAAAAAAAACCCATTTGAGGAATTTTTTCTCAAAAAAACTCTATTTTGGGAAATATCCCGGTAGATCATCGGGTACATCGTCGGGTATTTCTCCTTAAATTATTTTAATAATAATATTATGTTTTAATTTTAATATTTTTCAAAAAATTTTAATAATATTATTAATTAATTAATAATAATAATAATAATAATAATAATAATAATAATAATAATAATAATAATAATAATAATAATAAACAATAACAACAATTCTTAATTTTTTTTCATTTTAAATGATGTAATTTTTAAATTTAATAATAAACAATGTAATTTTTCATTATGTTTTTCATTTAAAAATTAATCTTATAATATTATGTTTTTAATTTTAATATTTTTCAAAATTTTAAACAATTTTAATAATAATAATAATAATAATTAATAACATCAAAATTAAAAAATATATATATCACCGTGAAAGCGAGATTATGAATCTCGCTTTCATGATGCTACAAAAGCGAGACTGCCAGTCTCGTGTTCTGAAAACGAGATTTCCATTATCGATTTTAATATTTTTTTATTTTTTTTCCTCTATGTTCCGAAAAAAAAAAGAAAAAAAAATTTGAAAGCACGATCATCATTGTCGAAATCCCTACTTTTGGAATCCAAAACAAAATCACACCATTTTAAAAATTTTTCAAAAAAAACACCCCATGTTGGGAATTGTTCCCAAAAATAATATTAGATCCTCCATAGAGCGAGATGTGCAGTCTCGCCTTCAATTTTTTTTTTTTTTTTTTTTTTTTTTTTTTTACAAAAATTTGACAGAAAAGAAAAAAAAAAGTGAAATAGAGATTTTCAATCTCGACATCTCTATTTTAAAAAAAAAAAAATACCCATTTGAGGAATTTTTTCTCAAAAAAACTCTATTTTGGAAAATATCCCGGTAGATCATCAGGTACATCATTGGGTATTTCTCCTTAAATTATTTTAATAATAATATTATGTTTTTAATTTTAATATTTTTCAAAAAATTTTAATAATATTATTAATTAATAATAATAATAATAATAATAATAATAAAACAATAACAACAATTCTTAATTTTTTTTTCATTTTAAATGATGTAATTTTTAAATTTAATAATAAACAATGTAATTTTTCATTATGTTTTTCATTTAAAAATTAATCTTATAATATTATGTTTTTAATTTTAATATTTTTCAAAATTTTAAACAATTTTAATAATAATAATAATAATTAATAACATCAAAATTAAAAAAAATATATATCACCGTGAAAGCGAGATTATAAATCTCGCTTTCATGATGCTACAAAAGCGAGACTGCCAGTCTCGTGTTCTGAAAACGAGATTTCCATTATCGATTTTAATATTTTCTTATTTTTTTTCCTCTATGTTCCGAAAAAAAAAAGGAAAAAAAAAATTTGAAAGCACGATCATCGTTGTCGAAATCCCTATTTTGGAATCCAAAACAAAATCACACCATTTTAAAAATTTTTCAAAAAAAAACACCCCATGTTGGGAATTGTTCCCAAAACTAATATTAGATCCTCCTTCCCCCCCCCCCCCCCGGGGCCAAAAAAAAGAAAAAAGGCCAACAAAACCCTCAAATCAAATTTCATCCCTGCCCGCTTTTATATGTGCCCTAGACTAGATAAAGTACCTGGACATAACTCAACAAAAGCGCAGTGAGATTAATTTGAATCCTCTCCAAATGAGAAGTACTATGATGGAAGGCAAAGGAGGATATGACCATCGAACATAGGACAAGCACCCATCTTTGCTATGCCAAATCCCTTGAAACTTGAATCCGGACGAACTAAAAAATTTAGAATTCAGATTTTCGGGTGAAGTTCCAATAATTCTAAAATTAATTCCATCCATTGAGTTTTTATCCTAAATAAATGAATTCAATCCTCAACCAATTTTAATCGTATAAGTTGAAATTAAGGGCTTTTTTTTGGGCAGAGATTAAGGGCTTTATTACTTTTAAAATAAGTTATACTGCAACTAAGTGACATTTTTACTCAGATTCCTTTGGAATGCATTCAACTGTGACCCCAAAGAGAACATGAATTCCACATCCACCAGAAAGATTGCACTTTAAAATTGAAGGATTACAACGATGGTCCATGAAGTGAAAACGAGAAATGGAAGCTAATAATGTAATTATTACATCTTCTGAAGATCTTGTAGGAACTCAGAATTTCAGAGCCAACCAAACAGAAATGAAGAAGGGGAAGGAGAAGAAGAAGAACAAGAACAAGCTGATGATGATGAAGGAGAAACTAATTATTATCCATTGTAGCACAGGACAAATGATGGCAGGATCTCACATAATGGTGCAACCAAAATTACTAGCCAAAGATGTAAAACTGGTTGCAAGATTGAGTACTTGAAATGCAATCCTTGTTTTACTGATCTGCTTAAATCAAGACAATATTTTTTTATCATTCCCACTGTTCAAATTATAAAAGTCCTAAAATCACAATACGTATTATTTAAAGTACACTCAATGAAAAAAAAATTAAAAATTCAAATGTTAAATATGTTTAAGTGATGATAAGCAGAAACATTTGTACTGAACTCTCATACGTATCTCCGACAATATTATTTTTATTATTTAGGATTATAAAAATTCAACCATAGAAACATCTTGGAATTTTGAATGACCCATAATTTTCATTCACACGATCTTAGAAGATTTTTCTATGTATTCTATGCTGACGTATTACCAAATTCAGTAGTATTATTTATCGACTTTTTTTAAAACATTTCTCTATTCAAAATATGGGTTATTGTGTGTGTGTGTGTGTAGCTATATTGAAAAGTCAATGACAACCTAGAACAATGTAGAAAAGTGTAGGTTAGTCTAAGTAAGCTCCCATTGTAAGCCGACTTCGAGTCTCTAGAAAGGTCTTGTACTGCTTAGCAAGTTTCCACCGCCTTTACCCCTCTATAGATACCCCATGTATTCTAACAATTTATCCCAAGTGAGGTAAGTCCCTTCCTTGTTCTTGTCCTTACTCCTTGCTTGAATATTGTTTTAGTGTTTCACTTGTGGTGTCTAATGCCCCAGATTATTTTGTAAAATTAATAAATTTATTTATTAAGTAAATTTATATTGTAAGTGATTTCTTTAGGTGATATTTTGATCGTTATTATATTAACGTATATTTTAGACCTATCAATTGAAAAATTTGTTACAAGTGATATCAGAGATGGATGATTTGAAACCGTAGTATTTGTGGTATTTGTTATTATAAGACATAGTTTTTCGTGAACTCCTAATTTGTTGGAATTACTCTAAATACTTATTTGTGCAGTCACGATGACGGATTCGACTAGTTGGATTAAAAAATTAAATAACCATAATTATAGCACGTAACAATCATGTATGAAGTCTTATTTGGAAAGTTAAGATTTGTTGGAGTATATAACTGGAGCTGATGCTACACCACCTCCAACAATGGATGCCACAACTTATTGGAAATGGAAAGTGAAAGTTGTCAAAACTATGTTCGCAATAAAAATATCAGTTGAAGATGAGATGATAGAACATATCAGGCAATGCAAGACACCCAAAGAAGCGTGGGACACATTTGTCAAACGTTTTATCAGGAAGAATGTTTCGCGTCTCCAACTTTTAGAAAACGAGTTAATGTTGTTAATTTAAGAAAATTTGACAATAAGATATTATTTTACAAAAATAAAATCTCTTTGTCAAAAAATTTTCGAATTAGATCCGGACTCTAAAATTATAGAATTTAAGATAAGAAGAATTATTATACATAAGCTAATGTCTGAGTATATAAGCTACACAACAACTATACAGGGTTGGACAATACAACCCACTATAGAAGAATTGGAGAATTTGCTAGTAGATCAAGAGTCTCTCGCCAAGCAAATGGCAGGAGTGATAATAAAGAACGAAGAGGAGGCGCTATATAGTGGTAAAGCTCGAGAAGGCTTGAGAAGATCAAACAATTTGAGATTCGACAATAGAGAAGATGGCAAAACCAGAAGACAACCTAGATGAAGCTATCAAATAGGGGGAGCTCGAGAAGGTTAAGGAAGAGGAGATAAACGTCCTCGTAGTTATAAGTGCTTTAATTATAGAAAAAGAGGGCACTTTGCCAAGTATTGTAGATTCCCGAAGAAGTCTGTTGAGGGAAATATGACTATGTCAAGTAGTAAATATGACCACAGTGAGAATGAATGGGACAATCACGTATCCTTCTTGACATTGGACGTTGAAGAAGTAGAGTTTGATTTTGATGCCTCACAAGTGGAGGATTGTACAATGGCCGAAAAAATAACAACTTTTCTTGCTAATAAATCTGGAGCAATTGATTTTAATAAAAAGTGGATTTTAAACTCTGGAGCTGCCAATCACATGACAGGTGATGAAAAGAAATTACTCAATATGTCTGTCTATAATGGTGATCGCGTAGTTATGACAGCTGACAACATGAGACTGTCAATCAAGCATGTTGGAGATGCGATACTAGCACCGCATCTCAGTTATCACCAAGTACAACTCCAGAATGTCATGCATGTGGATAAAATGAAGAAAAATCTACTATCCATCTGGAAAATTACGTGTTATTCGGTCCACATGACGTGAAGGTGTGCAAGAGTGTTAAAATAATTGAAATACCAATCATGGTAGGAGAAAAGTTGGAATCCATTTATATTTTGTCAGCAGAATCAGTATATGTTGACAAAACAAGTAAAAATGAGACAATGGATATCTAACACGCACGTTTAGGACATGTTAGCTATAAGAGACTCTAGATAATGATAAAAAAATCAATTGTGAAAGGTCTTCCTAATATAAAAACGAGAAGTAATCTGGTTTGTGCCGATTGTCAATATAGAAAGGCGCATCAACTGTTATATAAAAATTCAAATTTTAGAGCCAAACAACCATCAGAACTCGTCCACTCAGATGTTTTCGGACCAATCAAGTAACAATCTATCAGAGGAGCTCGTTATATGATAACATTCATTGACGACTACTCCAGGTACGTGTGGGTAGACTTTATAAAGGAAAATTTTGAGACATTTAAAAAATTTAAGGAATTTAAAGAAAAAGTTGAAAGAGATGTTGGAAAAAAAATCCATTGTTTACGCATGGATAATGGAAAAGAATATACATCAAATGAGTTCTCAGACTATTTACAAAGATGCAATATTCGAAGACAACTAACCTGACCAAGGGCCACATAGCAAAATGGAGTAGCTAAGAGGAAGAATCGACATCTCACTGAGACAGTTCGGAACATGCTGCATACCAAGAATGTACCTACTCGCTTTTAGGTAGAATGCATGAGAACGACAGCTCATGTGATTAATAGATTACATCAAGCAAAGCTTTGATTCATCTCGCATTTCCAAAAGTTATGGAAGATCAAACTTACAGTAAGTCATTTCAAAGTATTTGATAGTATTTGTTATGTGTTCGTGCTAGAAGTATTGAGAAGTAAATTTGATAAGAAAGTAATAAAATACATCTTCGTTGGATACAATGAAAAAAAAAGGATGGAGGTGTTGTGATCCAACAACCAACCGTTGCCATGTATCAAGAAATGTAGTATTCGATAAAACATCTTCTTGGTGGTCATCGCGAGATGAGGAAGTCTCAAATTCGAAAAAAAAAATAGCAAGCAAGTTGCAAGAGAAAACTTTAGAGCAAACTTGTAACTTGAAAGTAACAGATGAGATTCCTGAGGATCAAGAAGGCAACTCAAGCCTTGAAAGAAGTATTGTTACTCAGGAGTTGGAAGGTTTTAGTTTTCCACAAGAGATAGAGGAAGCTTTACAATAGGAGTAGCAAATTAGAAAATCTCTCAGGCAGAGAAAACCTAATTCTAAATATGTTAATGTTACACTATTCAATGACAATAGAGTTAAAGAACCTTTAGGTTATGAAGAGACCTCTCAGAGTGGATCAAGGCAATAGAGGAAGTAGTCATTAAGGGAGAGTGTTGAAAAGTAAATGAAAATAATGTAGAAAAGTGTAGATTAGCTTAGAAAGTAAGCTCTTTGTGTGAACCGACTTTGAGTCCCTGGAAAGGTCTTGTATTGCCCAGCAAGTTTCCACCGCCTTTGCCCCTCTATAAATGCCCCATGTATCCTAACAATTTGTCCCAAGTGAGGTAGGTCCCATCTTTGTCCTTGCCTTGTTCCTTGCTTGAATATTGTTTTAGTGTTTCACTTGTGGTGTCCAATGTCCCAAATTATTTTGTAAAATTAATAAATTTGTTTATTAAGTAAATTTATATTATAAGTGATTTTTTTGGATGATATTTTGATCATTATATTAGCATATATTTTGAGTCTACCACTTGAAAAATTTACTACAATATATATACAGAGAGAGAGAGAGAAAGAGAGTCACCTTTTTCGATTCTTGATAAATAACAAGCGACGATGAAGGGCTTGACCGGGCATTCTGCAGCATCAAAGAAGAGACAATTATTGAAGGATATAGGCCAATTTAGCAGCCTAAGTCCCCATCATCTAATTTAAAAATATTAGCTTAAAAGAAAAGTGTATACAAAAATTCCAAAAAGAGATGAATTTCCGATAATAGCGTCGTTCATCTGAAAAATATTTTTTTATCATCAAAAGAAAAGCTGAGCATTGAATTTAGAGTTTTTCTTCCATTTTTGTGAAATTTGTGGAACATAAAATTTAAAAAAAAAAGGTTGTTGAATAATAATCATGAACGAATTTCTGCAATGCAAGCATCTTTTGAAGTAAGTAATAATCATACTCCACAAGCATTAGAACTTCTATCAAACCATTGTGTTAATAGAAAAAGATCCAGGAATTGACTTTTACCCTATTTTGATTGCAAGCCAAAATAGGAGAGGGGGGGGGGGGAAGAATCTTACCTCATATTGTCCACATTGAGGTGCGCTTTTTGGAGCCTTCTTGGCCTTCAAAGCCTCCTGCCTTTTCATTTCGAGCAAAGCAAAGTTATCCAAGAAATTGCTATGCTTGTGAATGTACTTGTTGTCGCAATAACAGTCGAAGCAAATGCAGAAAGAATGAGCATCGGTTTCAAAGCAAGAAACACAGGTTAGATACATTCCATCAAGAAAGCAACCACAGCCTTCGCAGAAGCGCCGACCACTCCTCATCACGTAATACAACATCAGCACTTCATCGAAATCTAGGATATTGTTTCCGTCCTTGTCAAGTACTTTGAAGAAGAAGGGGTTCGACATTTGAGAGTACCCTTCCTCTTTCATGAAGGACAAGAACTCGTGCAAACTAATTTGCCCATCGCCATTGATGTCCATTGAATTGAAGAATTCCTTGACCAATTGCTTGACGTGTTCGGACCCTTTGTTGTAATAAGTTGTTGCAATCTTCCTTAGTGATTCCATTGGATCTCTCTCCAGGGAACTTTGTCTTATATTAACAACAATATACAGTTTGATATTATCAGATGGTCAAATTGGATATGCGAAGAGGTTCAACAAAAAATCTCAACTCAAAGGATGCATGTGGGCTTTTTTTTTTTTTTTTCTTTTTTCTTTTCACATAACTTTAAATTAATTTATATTAGATAACACTTTTCAATTGAAATCATCATGTGATTAAAAACCATTTTCCTCAAAACCAATTATACCAAAGGAAATTAGTTTAAAATTTAAAGAGTATTTGTACCTTTGCTTCTCAAGTAAAGAAAGATTATCCATAAAGACAGAATGGTTGTGTCTGAACTTCCTACCATTGTAACATTTACAGCAAAGATCGAAGCTAGAACTGCCGCCAAAGCATTGTTCACAAGTGAAAAATGTAGTTAATATAACTCCACACTAATCACACGAACGACAGTTGACTGCAGCGGCGTAATTAAGAGTAATAAATTCCTGAAAATCCAGAGTGCCATTGTTATCTCTGTCAAATTTCATGAAAACTTCATTGTCGCAGTTGAGAGCATCTATTAATTCTTGCATGCTGAGTATTCCGTCTCCATCTTTGTCTAAAAAATTAAAGAACTTCTTTGTATCCTGTTTCTGTTCTTCGGATCCTCCGTTGCAGTACGCCATTGCAGTCTCTCTAAATATCTCCTCCATCTCTCTCTCTCTCTATCTCTCTCTCTCTCTCTCTCCCCCCCTCCCTATAAGTTTATAACATATTCTTGACCTTGACGCTGAGCTAGTTGCCCAAGTCAAGGTGCCGCCCCTGGGATGCTCGAAAGAAAAAATTGTTTCTAGGCTTAATAAGAGTTAGAAGCCTAAAGTAAAAATAATAGATATTATTAGAACTTAGAGAGTAAGGGAACACTCTAAACTGGGGCTCACTCTAAATGGAAGAGAGGACAAGCGGAAGTAAAATAGGAAATTTTGTAAACTCGAGAACTTTCATTACTTCTTCATTGGAGACCAAACCATTCAGAGTGTTGTGTCTAAACTAAGTGTACAAGCATGTAGTGTCTAAAGTATTCAAATATTCATGTTCATTCCTTTCAATCAAAATATAAGTTGCATTATTTGTGATCTCATTGCTTGCATAAACGGTGATGTTTGTCCACATTCTTATTTCACGCATTCCTACAAATTGTCATTTTCTTATATTATTTTATATCTGTTTTCATTTCTCATTGTTTTGATCATTGCACTCAGGTCTTTCCATGTCGGCCCATTCCTGCCCCACAACTGAATAGTTTGAACTCCCTTATTAGAAAATTCAAAATCATGTAATTTTTTTTTATTTTTTAATTTTTTAATAGATATGGTCATGATTTTGAAACTATTGATTTACCATTTTTGATCTAGAGGAAATAAAATTAAATTTTTAGACATGACTTCGATCCGTGTTCATAGACCAATCAATGATATTTGTACCGTTCATTACAATTGAATTGGTTTTGGTTTCGCAATTTGGTGGCTGCCTAGACAGCGTCTTCTAAACGGCATCAACCAAGGTCACTTCTAGTGGGCCCAAAACTTGTGGGCCTCCCCATACCATTTTTAGATATTATGGTGTTTTGGTCATTTCCTTGAATACCACCTCCCAGTGCTTTAACATCAACAGTTGCAATCAGAGCTACTGGAATCTTTGTGATGCCGTGTCAGATCCTTGTTGGCTTCTAGTCGTTGGACAGGATGTCTTTTCAACTCGCCCCCATTCCTGCCCCGTGACTAACAATCGATGCCCGTGAATTAATAAATTATATCTTAAATATCTCAAATTCGAGATTCCTCTCTCTCTCTCTCTCTCTCTCTCTCTATATATATATATATATGAAAGAAAGACGATTGATATATTCTTTTTCCATTTATAATTGCAAAACATGAACCAAATATTATAGAAATTTCATTTTTAATAAATGACACACTTTAATGAGCCATTATTATAATAATTTTTCAGTTCTTTATTTTTAATTTAAGGGGTTCTAATTTTTTTTGCCCATAAGAGTGTTATAAAGATAAGGTTAGTATGATTTTTTTTATATGTTATGGTTTTTTAATTTTTTAGAGTAAAATTAAATTATTTCACATATCCATCAAAATACGTTTATATATATTTTATATTTATTTATTTATTTATTTATGTGTTGTTATGGACTTTTTATTTTCATGTTGTTCATGTTTTAATAAACAATACTCTAAATTATGCAAGATTAAAATCAAAATTACTGTGTGTTATGTGAATTTAACCCTTCTTATGTCTGTATGTATGTGTATATAAATATGTATACACATTTTTGAACAAATTTTGATTTTTTTGATGAATCAAACAATATTTTCTAAAATATCATTGGACATAAATCAAGAATATCTTTAAAAATTTATCATTTCAATTGTTTCACCAATAGATTATTTTACTCTCTTTTTTTACATAATATTACCCTGCAAACCTAAATTTGTAATACGAATTTATTACCTCTATCACAACTTAATTTCTTTTTTCTATTTTTATTTTCTTCCTAGTTTTTAAAGTTTTTTGTTTTAAGCTCTCGAGTCATATTATAATGCTTAAAACTGTATTTGTCTAAAAAAAAAAAAATAGAAACTTAAATTAAAGAAAAAGGTCAACTTTAGCTTTGGTGCATAGTTATTTCTTTTTTTTTTTTTTTGGATCACTTTTATGTTCTTAATATATAATTTCTATTACTGTGACGTTTTAAAGTCTTTATGTATTTAACATTGAGAATGATATTGATATTGTGGTTTTTAATAAACCATTATTTTAATAAATTTTCAGTTCTTTATTTTTAATTGAAGTGGTTTTATTTTAATTTTAATTTTTGCTTATTAGAGTGTTATAAAGATAAGGTTAAGATGATTTTTTATATGTCATAAAATTTTATTTTTTTAAAGTAAAGTTAATTTATTTAACATGTCCATCAAAATATGTTTATATGTATATACATATCTTTCAGTGTTGTTATGTATTTTTTATTTTCATGTTATTCACTAAATTATGCATGATTAAAATCAAATACTACTGTGTTTTGTGAATTTCGCCCTTCTTATGTCTTAGATCAAATATGTTTTAGCAACTCCTATACACACACACACACACACAGATATAGATATATATATATATGTGTGTGTGTGTGTGTGTGTGTGTGTGTAAGTAAGTATTTATAAATGTATGTATGTACATATAAATATGTGTATGTATATGATAGCATTTTTGATGCAAATAAAGAAAGAAAAAAAATATAATGTCCCAAGATCTAAGGTTGAATCACTAACCCTTTTGATGTACTGGTCTGAAGAATTATTACGAACGGATCAATTTTCCTTTTTCACAATCTAAGAGTCATTGATTATATAGTATATGTAGTAAATCTTTTCTTCTTTTTAAGAATACCCTCTTGGTGTATTCTCTCTCTACCCTCTTATTTTTCTACGTTAGTTTTCATTCAAGAAAACTAACTTCTTTTCCAATTTTTTTTTTGAAATTTAAAAACCAAGTGTGGTTGTGATTGGAGTTGGAGTTGGTTTTCACTTGAAAACCACTCCCTCCCTTCTCTTTTAGAATTTCAAATATGAAAAAATTGGGTTAGAGTCAAACCCGCATGGGCAATCCGGTACTCATCTCTTACATCTCCCACTCGTACATGAGGGTTAGATCTACATTTAGTTCAATCATTTTCATATACCATCAATTTCATATAGACAAATGGATCGTATGACTAGCGAGTACATCGAGAGCTCATAACTATATACCGTTTAAGGATATGTAGCAATTCAAAATCTAATACAATGAGAACATCAAGTTTCACTATACCACAGACCTCTTTTGCTACACACAGAATCAATGTACCTCTTATCACTCTATTAATATAAACAAGAGCATACTTAACTCATCTCAATTATGCATTCACAATTATGTTTTAGAATACTAAGTTAAAACATAACTGACCAATCTGTGAATATAAAACAATGTGTCAGCTTTAAGACAGTCTTCCTTTCACTCTACTATCTATCCACTTTATCTTAACTGATTTTCCTAGATATGAACCGTAAAACCGAATCAATCATGATTTCTTGATGACACGCTAAAGTAACATCACTAAAGTAAAGTCTCAAGAAACAGATAAAAGTTCTAAGAGTATTTAATGAGGTTAAATACAAACCTCTAGGTCTCACACAATGAAGTATAGAGGGGTTCATCAAACTCATTACCCATAAGGTAACAAATGCACACGTGGTATGAAAACACGTGCTACGATGTCTTTTCTATTCAAATAGAAGTGTATATCTTATTTCAAAATTAATACATCATATAGGTATTAGTCCAAGTGTGTCTCGACACTTGACTTGATTCTCTCTCTTCTTATAAATCCTCCAAAAATTATTTTATCAAGAGAGAATCACACCGGACTTCTAGACAAGTGTAATGGATTGTGAGAAATCCATTTCGATTATCAAAAGGATAAATATAAATGATAATCTCATCTTAGTTTTCTACTAAAGTGGCTTATTTATGTTAATTAACCAAAAATTAACATTGTCTCATCTCTACATATCACACAGATATTAGAGGCGATTGCTAGTGTGAGAGAGCCAATTTTCCAAACTTGTCCGACATACTTTTCAATCAAGACATAAAAACTCGCAAATGCGAACAAATTCAAAAGTCATATAATAATGAGCATTACATCATGTTTATTGTATATACAAATATAATTACATTCTACGCAATCCAAGAGAATTTACATGTTTCAGAAATACATCTCTAGGTATGGGTTTTGTGAACGGATCAGCCAGCATTAAGTACGTAGGTAAATACTTCAATGTCACATCTCTCTTTTCAACATTGTCTCGAATAAAATTGAATTTCGTATCAATGTGTTTGGTTCCCCCATGATATTTGGGATCTTTCGTGTAAACGATAGTTGATTGACTATCATAATAAATTGTCTCAGCTCCCACTACGTCGCTTACGATTCCCAAATGTTGTAAAAACCTTTTTTAACCAAACACACTCCTAAACTGCAGAAGCACAAGCCCAAACTCTGCTTCCATTGTAGACAGTGATACACACGTTTGTTTCTTATTTATCCAAGAGACGGTGCCATTATTTAGCAAGAAAACATAACCTAAGGTGGACTTACGTTCATCTAAGTCACAATCTCAATTAGTATCTGTGTATCCGTTCAATAACAAGTCATTTCCTTGATAACAAATGGAATAAATCGCAATTCATTTCAGGTATCTTAAAATCCTCTTTACAGCTGTCCAGTGACCTTTTCCTGGATTGGATTGATACCTGCTCACCAAACCCACTACACAGTAGATGTTAGGACGTGTACACATCATAGCGTACATCAGACTCCCAACAACGCTGGAATAAGGTACTTTTGACATCTCTTATTTCTCTTTGGTAGATTTAGAGCATATTTTTAGGTTTAAACTTTCGCCTTTAGCCACGAGAGTATCAATGGGTTTGCAGTTATCCATTCTAAATCGGTTTAGAATCTTTTTAATATAAGATTCTTTAGATAACACTAACAACCTCTTAGAACGATCCCTGTGGATCTTAACACCCAATATGTAATCTGCTTCATCCATGTCCTTCATCTCAAAATTTGATGACAACCAATCTTTGATACTTAGGACATACTCCATATTGTTTTTGATCAACAATATGTCATCGACATATAGATATATAATTACAAATTTGTTATTGGATTTTTTCACATAAACGCAATGGTCTTCGTCTAGCATTACGAAGTCGTTAGAGATTACAACTTTATGAAATCTCAAATATCATTGCCTCGAAAACTGTTTCAAGCTATAAATTGATTTTTTCAATTTATAAACTTTATTTTCTTGGCCTTTTACTATGAAACCTATAGGTTGTTCCATGTAGATTTCTTCCTCAAGTTCTCCATTGAGGAAAGCAGTCTTTATATCTATTTGGTATAATTCTAAATCTAAATTGGCTACTATAGCCAATAATACGCGAATAGAGGCTAATCTCACTACTAGTGAAAAGGTTTCTTCATAGTCAATACCCTCCTGTTGGGTATAATTTTTTGTCACCAATCGAGCTTTATACCTCTCAATTGATATATCAGCCCTTCATTTAATTTTGATAATCCACTTGTTCCCAATAGCTTTGCGTCCAAGTGGAAAATTAACAAATTCCCAAATATGGTTGGATTGCATCGAATCCATTTTTTCTTCCATTGTTTTCATCCACTCTTCCTTTGCAAAACAAGATAGAGCCTCATTCAGGTCTTTAGGCTCGTCCGCATCCTGTGAAGTAATGATAAAGGCATGCCCTTCAATTTCGTAATAACATTTCGGTATACCTTTCCTAATACTTTTCCGAACCAATGATTCGGGTAGATTATTAGAACTTGAGTCCCTCCCACTGGGATCAACTTGGGATTCAATTTGTTGCGGTTCCAATGACCTATAAGGTATAGCTCCATCGTCTAAATTATTTAATTCAAACAAAGGTTCTCCTTGTGCTATGTCTCTTGTATTAGGAAAATCATTTTCCAAAAAAGTTATATTTGGTGATTCAATTTTGGTCATAGTACCATCTTCGCGTTCACCGATGAATATATAACTTTTTGACTAATCAAAATATCTAATAAAAATACATTCTTTCCCCCAGGGACCAAACTTTCTAAATTTATTGAAAGGGTCATGAATATATGCTACCGATCCCCAAGATCTAAAACCAGTCAGACTTGGTTTTCTACCTGTCCAAAGTTCATACGGTGTTGTAGGTACTGATTTTGAAGACACTCTATTCAAAATATAGGTCGCAGTTAACAATGCATCTCCTTAAAAGAAAATTGACAAGTTAGCTTGCGCCATCATAGATCTCGTCATATCCAGCAATATTCAATTCCTCCTCTCAACAACACCATTCTGTTGAGATGTGTGAGGAATAGTCAATTGTCTAATTATTCATTTTTCATTACATAAATCTTTAAACTGATCCAATAGATATTCACACTCTCGATCTGTCCTTAAGGTTTTAATCATTTTATCCATTTGATTATCCACTTCATTCATATAACGTCGAAAGCACTCAAGTGCTTCAGACTTGTGAGCAATCAAATAGACATGACTAAAATGCATGAAATTATCAATAAAAGTAACGAAATATGACGTTCCATGTCTAGTTTTCATATTCATTGGACCATAAATGTCTGAGTGAATCAATTGCAATGGAAACTCAGCCCTCACGACCTTTCCAAATGGTTTTCAAGTCATCTTCCCAATAAGACAATGTTCACAAGTTGGTAAATCAACTTTAGTAAGCGAACCAATAGTCTTACTTTCACAAGTCGATTTATCATGTCCTACCCTATGTGACCAAGTCTAGCATGTCATACTTTCTTATTTACATTAGCATTACTAGAAAAACAAACATTTAACAATGCATAACGATCAACATAACAGTTAAATATTCGTTTGTCACAATCCAAGATTAGAAAATTCTCAAAGAGATATCCAAATCCATAGTACACACCATTGTAATAAATATAAACCTCATTTCTAGAAAAGTTCAAGTCATAACCTAACCTAAAAAGAACAATAATAGAAACTAAGTTTCGTCGAATCTCCAATGCAAAAAGAATATCGTGTAAGATTAGGGTTCGGCCACTTCGTAGCTCAAGTTTACAAGTGTCAGTCCCTTTAACCTTGAGTCTCGTATTGTTCCCCACGTATATCCATCTTGTACTAGGAGGAACTCGACGAAAATCTAGAAATGCTTCCCGATCCTTTATCACATGGTTTGTTACTCCTTAGTCTATAATCCACATAGGATAAGATTCAAAAAGTAAAACAGTACTAGAGATATTTACAATAGACACAGAAGCGTCATGAGGTGGTACCTTTTTCGGCTCGGGGAATTCTTGAGTGAAATGACCAAAAGTTTTGTAATTGTAGCACTTCATCTTACTCTTGTCATTTTTCTTCCAAAACCGCTTATGCTTGTTCTTACGGTTAGAGTTGTTTTTCTTAGACCCTCCATCATCATCTTTCCCTTTCTTACCTTTGTTTTTGTTCCTCTTTCGTTTAAAATCTGAAACTTTCTGGGAACTACTCTCAGCTACAAAGGCATTAGAAATCAATCTCGCGGTAGCAATCCGCTCATCCTTGAGTTCTACAAGGTGAGCAGAATCAGAGAAAGTCTTGATGCTATCATTGTGAGATTTTTCTAATAAATTTAGAAAATTAGATCCCTGTAGAAGTAATAGTATCTTTATTAGATATTTCAACCAGTCTGAAAGTTAAGTATTCATTTGTGAGTAAGAAGATGATACTACAGTAGAGATTAGATCATGAATGTCACATTTTTTAAGAATGATTTTCCTAGTAAAGGTGACGTAAAGGACATAGAGTTGTTATTTGAATTCGTTAATTTAAATGATAGTTTTGTCTATTGCGGATTGTTGGAATGGTACTGATCTCAGTGGGAGGGATTTTAGTTCCAGCGATCTAACTGAGTTACAAATTTAGAAAAAGTGTTAGGAAATCTATGCCTAAGTATCACTTGGGGATTGAAGGGCACATATTTTTGTTTTTTCAAAAGATGAATAATGGTCTCAAAACGTATACGAGACTCTATCTTATCCTACTAAGGGTGAATAGAAAAACCAATGGAAAAAAGAATAGGAGTCAATGAGATCCAATCATATTTGAAAATTAGTTGAACTTCTATTAAAATACTAAGTTATTGAGAACAATTGGGTTCTCAAAACCAAGTGTAAGGTAGATAGAACTATTGAGGGAATAAAAGACTCAATTGATAGCGGAAGATTACACTCAGTAAAAGAGTATTGATTATGAAGAAACATTTTTCCAGTAGTGAGATTTATCTCCTTCATGCATAGTTGTTAATAGTGGCCAATTTGGATTTGGAATTACGTCAAATGGACGTGAAAACTACCTTTCTCAATGGTGAACTCGAGGAAGAAGAATATATGGCACAACCAGAGGGTTTTTGCCATTAAAGGTCAGGAAGACAACAATTGATGGTGTTAAATAATTTTTGAGATAATAATATTTAAGATTTCATAAAAATATGATATCTTATGATTTCATCATTATAGACAAAAATCATTATTTCTATTTGAAAAATCTAATGACAAGTTTATAATTCTATCCTTATATGTCAATGACATATTGTTATCCGCAAATAATAAGGAGTATGTACTTCAGAATTTGAAATAATTATTTTTCATTTTTTTTAAGATAAAGGATATGGGTGAGATAGATTGAGAATTGAATCTTAAAGAAATTCTTCAGGAGATTACTGGAGTTATCTTAAAAGTTTTATATTATAAAGACTCTGGAACGATTAAGTTTAAAAAACTGCAAATCCGCTAATACTCCTGTGATTATAGGTAATAGTTCAAGAGATGATATATACTCTAGAACTCCTAATGAATAGATGAAATGTCTAGAATACCGTATTCTAGTATAATTGGGAATTTAAAGTATACTATGATGTGTATTCATTTCGATATTTGTCATGTGATGAGGTTTGGTCAGTAGGTTTCTATCTATTCAAGGAAGAGTATTGGATGTTGGGATACATGAGCGGAACTGTGGATCATTTCCTTTATTATTAAGGAATTAATTTAGTATTAAAAGGATACACGAATGCTGATTGGGGAGGAGATTTGCATGAGAGAAAATCTACCTCTGATTATGTTTGCTTCTTTATTGATAGTGCTCTCTCATGAAGAAGTAAGAAACAAATCTGTATATCATTTTAGATGATGGAAGCAAAACTCGTGACTATTGCTTTCGCAGTACAAGAAATAAGTTTGGTTGAGTGGATGTTGCTATATTTGGGAGTAGTAAGCAACTTAGTGGGAGTTTGACGATTCATTGTGACAATGGATCAGCAATTGCTTGTACATGAGACTTCAATTATGATGGCAAAACCAAATATAGATACAAAGATCAATCGTGTCAAAGACATGATTGAAAAGAGGGAAATGACATTGAGATATGTATTTATACATTTGGTAGTGGTTTGTCCTCTTTCGGAGGCTAATACCTAAAGACATGTTTGTGAGATATGTTAGATGATATGGATTGCATAGATTGTGACAATATTTACTATTGTGGTAGTGATTCTGATTATATACAAAAAATATATATGTTGTAATGTTTATATTCGATGACATTTGAATTTTGTCTTTGTGTCCAAAATTCTTGTATCTGGAATTGAAAGTATGTTAGACAAGTTTTGAGATTAGCTCTTTCATACGAGCAATCGTCTCTAATATCTGTGTGACATGTAGAGATGAGATATGTTAATTTGTGATAAATTGATACATATATAAACCGTCTTAATTAAGTACTAAGATGAGATTACCAATTAAATATACTACACATATAATAATCGAAATATATTCCCCACAATCCATTAAACTTGTTGAATAGGCAGGTGTGGGTTTTTCCTTGGTATTGTGAGATTTTGGATGACCTATAAAAAAGAAAAACTCAGATCAAGTATTGTGTATATTTGGACTAAAACCTGTACAATGCGTTATTTTAGAACAGAAGACATATATTTTCAAATGGAAAGAAAAATATCATAACAAGTGTTTCATACCACGTATATTTATGTGACCATATGAATAATGAGATAGTATATTCCTTTTTATCTCATTATGTCCATCTTATTACGTGAGACTCAAAAATTTATACTCAACCTCAAATTATACCCTCAGGATTTTCGTCTATTTCTTGAAATTTTATTTTAGTATTGCTACTTTAGTATGTCACCAAGAAACCATGTATAATTCAGTTTGGCGGAGCATGTTTAGAAAAAAAGCTAAGATAAAGTTAAAAATTAGTAGTGTGAAAGGAAAACTGTCTTTTACCAACACATTACTTTGTACTTACAAGTCGACCAATTATATTTGTGACTTAATGTTTAGAGATATAATTATGAATATATAATTGGATTTGAGTTAAATATGCTCTTATATTATTTTGAAAGATGAGAGATACGTTGACTGTGTCGAGCAAAAAGAGATTTGTGGTATAGCGAGATATAATATTTTTATCACCACTTTAACGATGAGCTACTATTTATTCTTAACCGGTGTATCGTTCTAGAGCTCTTGATATTCTCGCAAATCACATGATCCTCTTGTCTGTATAAAATTGGTGATTGATAGCAATGATCATGCTATGTGCAAGTCTAGCCCTCATATGCGAGTAAGAGATATCAGAAAAGTTGGATCCAGGTCCGCCTATGAGGGCAAACCTAGGACCCATGCCCCTCTATGTTTTTGAAATTTAAAAGAATGGAGGGGTGGTTAAAGGAAACCACCCCCGACCTCCGTCAAAAAATTATAACTCCTCCTTCAAGAAATTGGCTAGCCATCTTTCTTTTACCAGTATACATGTAAAGTGTAAAGGGATGGGAAAAGAATGCATTTTTTTAGAGAGGATAAAAAATGCATCTCTTGAAAGAGAAGAAGAGAGAATTATATAACATTCCAAAATGTACAAAGAGGCCTTTGGCAATTTAATCATTTTCGTTCACCGAGACATTTGGATTGTGAACATTAGGAAGTGTTACGAATCTATGACACTTTCTCGGTCTAGGATACCCAATCGTTGAAAAGAGATAAGTAATTTTAACCTAATCTCGATCTAGGAATTTTCATATGAAAATTTGTTTGTTGATTTGTACGAAAATCTTCATATATATATATATGTGTGTGTGTGTGTGTGTATATATATATATATATATATATATATATATATATATATATATATATATATATATATATATATCTTTATGTGTTGTTATGGATTTTTTATTTTCATGTTATTCATGTTTTAATAAACAATACACTAAATTATTTTTGATTAAAATCAAATACAAATTATGCGTTAATATGTTTCTACGTGTATGTAAGTAAGTATTTATATTTGTATGTATGTGTATATAAATATATATGTATGTATATACACATATGTGAACAAATTTTTAATTTTTGTTTTTTTTTTCGGATGAATCAAACAATATTTTCTAAAACATCATAGGACATAAATCAATAATATCTTTAAAAATTTACCATTTGAATCGTTTCACCAATATAAAGTTTAAAACTGTATTTGTCCCAAAAAAATAGAAACTTAAATTAAAAACAAAAAAGAGCCAACTTTAGCTTTGGTGCATAGTGTTTTTTTTTTTTTTTTTTTTTGGAATCACTTATTTGTTCTTAATATATACTTTCTATTATTGCAACTTTTTAAAGTCTTTTTTATATTTAGAATTGAGAATGATATTGATATTATAGTTTTTATTCTAATTACAGAAATGTCGAAAGCAATATTTAGGAATATATTTTTTGAAGTCAATTTTCTTGAATTTATTTTTTGAAAGTTGCTTTCAAAAAAAAAAAAACCTTTTAAAAAATTCGACTTCAATTTATTTATTCTCAAAGATCCTATTTCACGACAATGTACATAAAGATTTTTTTTTCTTGTTTATAAAGTAGATTCTAGATAAAAAAGTATAAATTATGCAAAAAGTGATGTTAAATATAAATCAATTAAAAAATAACTGCATATGAATAACAAGCATATGAATTTGGAAGGTATACACAAATAATATATATTCATTAAGTATATTCAAAAAAATAGCAAATTGAAATAGATTTCTTAAAAGTTTTCTGGAAGCAACCTCCAAGAAATAAATTTTAGAAAATACTTTTCTCATATTTTCTATCAATATTTCTTTAATTAGAATCATAATATCAATATCATTTTCAATCCCAAGTATAATATTAAAAGAAATAAACTCTTTTTTAATGGTTTTCATTTTTTATATTTTAATTAAACTTTCTTTGTCTAATTTCTGGATCTTGCACAAGATTACACGAATGGAATCTTTTGAATTTTGTGTTCTGGCAAGGTCGGCTAATGTAATAAAACAAGGGAACAAGTTGCTCAACTTGAGCAAATTGAGATATAATTCTATTTGTCATCTTGCCTTGACGGTGACTATTAACCAAGAAGGGGGAAGTGGCAACGTAGGTTAGGAAAGGATCCTCGTTCATTTATTTTTTTGTTTTTTTTATTTTTCCAATCATCACCGTAACATAATTCTATTTTAATTTCCTTTAATGTAATTATATTTGGACTTTTTGAGATAAGACCCCGTAAATATATGTATGAGTGGGACATAATATGGGCTGTAGGGAACTGCCAGCAAAATAATAAAAGTCACAATTTTTTTTTTTAAAAAGAATACCCTTTTACGATTGGATCGGTTTCAATGGCACAGTTTGGTAGGCGCATCGGTAGCGTCTACCGAACGGCATCAACCTTTGTCACCGACGGTGGGCCCAAAACTTTGTGCTATCTTTCAAAAATTATGATGTTTTGGTCATTTCGTTGAATGGCACCTCCCACTTGTTTTAACATCAACAGTTGCAATCAGAGCTACTGGTTTCATCAACAATTGCAATCAGAGCTATTGGTTTCACCCAAAAAAAAAAAAAAAAAGAGAGAGAGAGAGAGCTACTGGAATCTTTGTGGTGTCGTGTCAGATCCTTGTCGGGTTCCGGTCAATGGATTGGACGTCTTTTCAAGTCGACGCCACTCTTGTCCAAACGACCGGAGATTTGTACGGATTTAATTTAATTTTTAAAACAAATTCTTAAAACAAACTCTAAAAAAAAACATCCATTTCTGATGTTTGTATTTTAAAAATTTGATCTATATTATTTACGTACTATTTATAAATTGATCGAATGATCAAAATTTGATCAATCTCTATATAAATAGTATTAGTTAAATTTTAAAAATTCGCTCAATATATAAATAATATTGATCGAATATTAAAAATTCAACTAATATATAAATAGTATTTGTCGAGTTTTTAAAATTAAACCAATTTAGATCAATTTTAAAATATGTTTGATTAAAAAATTATATTAAGATTTATTTTTTTTCCTCTTAGTCAATTTTACACGATCGATACCAATATATTAAAACAAATTCTTAAAACAACCTATAAAAAAAAAAAATCGATTTCTAACATATAATGTTTGTATTTTAAAAATTCGATCAATATTGTTGTTTATATATTGATCGAGTAATCAAAATTTGATCAATCTTTATATAAATAGTATTGGTTAAATTTTAAAAATTCGATCAATATATAAATAATATTGATCGAATATTAAAAATTCGACTAACATATAAATAGTATTTGTCAAGTTTTTAAATTTAGACTAATTTAGATCAATTTTAAAATATGTTTGATTAAAAAATTGTATTAAAATTTATTTTTTTTCCTCTCTGTCAATTTACCAATATATTATAATTTAAATAATACCCTCGTTTCTTAAAAATCTCAAACTCAAGATTCTTCTATACATAAAAAAAAGAAAGACAATTGATATTTTCTTTTTCCATCCATAATTGCAAAACATGAATCAAATATTTTAGGAAATTTGATTTTTAATAAATGATGCACTTTGATAAATCATTATTATAAGAATTTTTCAGTTCTTTATTTTTAATTTATGTGGTTTTAATTTTTTTTTTTTGGCTTATTAGAGTGTTATAAAGATAAGGTTAAGATGATTTTTTATATGTTTTAACAATTTTTTTCAGAGTAAAATTAAATTATTTCACATATCCATCAAAATATGTTTATATCTATGTGTGTGTGCTATAAAGATAAGGTTAAGATGATTTTTTATATGTTTTAACTTTTTATTTTTTTAGAGAAAAATTAAATTATTTCACATATCCATCAAAATATGTTTATATGTATGTGTGTGCACGTGCGTGTGCGTGTGTGTGTATATCTATATTTATGTGTTACGTACTTTTTATTTTCATGCCATTCATGTTTACTACCGTGTGTTTAGTGAATTTCACCATTCTTATGTCTGAGATCAAATATGTTGTAACAACTCCTATACATACATATACACATATCTATATGTATATGTAAGTAAGTATTTATAGATGCTTGTATGTATATATAAAACAGATTATAAAATCAAATACTATTATTTGTAATTTTTTTTAGTTTTACCAGAAGATTTTACACATCATCTTTACCTAATTCTTACTCTCAAAATAGATTATAAAATTTAAAACTGTGTTTCTCAATATATATATATATATATATATATATATATTTATAGAACTTAAATAAAAAGAAAAGTCAACTTTAGCTTTGGTGCATATTCTTTTCTTTCTTTTTTTTTTTTTTTTTTTTTTGGTTGGATCGCCTACCGATTCTTAATGCATAATTTCTATTACATTGACTTACCATTGCTTATTCTCAAAAATTCTATTTTTGCAAAAATGTATATAACAATACTTTTTTTTTTTATTTTTTTTAACAAAGCGACCTCTGTGTAAAAAATATATAACTTCTATGAAGAGTAATGCTAAACGTAAATCAATTAAAAAATAATTGGATATAAATAAAAAACACGTTAATTTGGAAGGTATACATAAAAAAAATATATATTCATTAACAAACACGTGAATTTTTTTATCTTTGACATCAATACTAAAATAAATTTTTAGTTTTGCCGGGAATAGAAATTTCTCTATTTGTGTTTCCAAAATTTTCCTATTACAAAATAAATAATAATAATTATCATCAATATGTCACAACTGGCCTCAATTAGGCTTAGGGTTCGGGTAAAAAATAAGAAGAAAAAAGTAGTGCCTCTCTGCTTAAAAAAGGCTTTGCAAATTTGGTATGCCTAATGTTATGTAGGTTATCCCCAACGCGCGAAGTGAAGAATTAGGGCTACCAGTATTTTAATTTGCCACTATCTTCCCTACCCGAAGGTAATTTTTTAATAAATAATGTTATCCCCAACGCGCGAAGTGAAGCTCAATTTCTATTCATTAGTTCAGGACTAAGATGCAGAGCTGGATTGGATATGGATCAATAGATCTTCAATCTGGAATTATATATTGTTTTTATGTTGCAATCCTTCTTGATAAAAAATCACTCCAAGGATGCTCTTCGGGTCAATGGGGCACATCGCTTTCCTCCATTGTAATAGAGATAGAGGCACCGTAACAGAAGCACTTGGCTAACGAATAAAAAAAACATTTTCAATAAATCCAGATAATTTACAAATATGCATCCACATCAAACAGTCTTTTAGAAAATCACAAGGGTCCCATCGAAATCACTTCTATCCTGCATTTGGCCTAACCAAGACAGAAACCCGCCAAGGGATTTTCCATTTCAGTATTTCAAACACTACCCCCTTCCTTGGCGTTGACTCGAACCTCACCGGGGTGCAATCCGAATAGTCCGACGTGGTAGAGCAGAGGCCGTGTATACCTCTCTCGCAATAAAACCCCAATCCACGTCACCCCATCGGGTCGCTCCGTGGGGGGAATGACTATAGCTATTTTACTTGTGCACCATCATTTTACAATCATTCAAATTACAATCAATATGCCATGTTTCATAAAACAAATTCCAAATTCATGCTACAAGCATTTACAAATCAAGTATCCAATGCAAATGGCATAGATTCATTTATAATTACATAGGATGCATTTGTAATTCAAATTTCTATTTCAGACATTCCACAATCACAAATAATTTCATATAAAACATGTACAAATCATTCAAAACCATTTTTACGAAAGAATTTCAAACCATTTTGCTCATTTATAACACAACGGACCATCCACTCACCTCTAGGGATGGTATTCACTGCCTATTTCCACAATTAATCCAAAATGACTCCTTTCGAGTCTCCAAAAAGTCAACCTAGACCAATCATCACATCAAATAAGGTTCCATTACAAGGTTTTCAAATTTTCTCCCTATTTAATATAACTTTAATTTATACAATCACATTTTTAGACTCTCGTTTCATCAATTTATGATTATTTGCCCTATCAATGACTTAATTTCTAATATTCCTCAATTTTATCAATTTTCTCTCGAATTTACATAACCCTAATTTAATTCATACCAATTTCAATTCAAACCCCAAGGAAAGCTAAACAAATTAATCAAACAAAGCTCTACTACTATCTAAGACATTCTATCATGCTACGCAGTCTAATTTATATCAAATTCTAGATTCAACCTAAATAACTTCTTACAAAATTTCAAGAAAAATGTATTTCCTTCGAATCTAACATATTTTCAGAATATATCTACATGTATTCTCAGCCTAAATTCAACAAAATAGTTTGAATATTGAAGGGATTGAAAATCCCTCACCTAAGGTTTTTTCGCAGTTTGCAACCTTAGTCCGAATGCCTTTCTCAATTCATCTCGAGACCTGCAAAACTTCCAATTTGAAGTAAAGTTTAGTAATCTAAACTTATTTACTAAGGAAATTCAAAACCCTAGAGCTAGGGTTAGGAACCAGTCCTTACCTATGTAGAGAGGTGAGTGCAGGTTTGACCTAGGGCTGTCAAAGGATCCAATGGCCGCTGGTTTGATCGTTAGTAGAAGGGGGTGCTCACAGCGAGCACTGTGCAAGCGAGCAAAGGAGGGGGAGAGCAAGAGCTCTGCCGTCGCGTGCGAGAGAGAGGAAGAGAAGCCCCATTCGCGTGCGGGAGAGGCGAAATGGAGAGTGAAACAGAGGGAGAGACGAGTGAGAGTGAGAGAGAGCGATTCGAAGAGAGAGCGAACAGAGAGTGAGATAGAGTGAGAGAAAATGAAACAGAGAGAGAGAGCGATTGTGGCTTGCGGTGGTCGGAGCACGGCTGTGCACGGCGGAGGAGCAAATCGATCGAGAGAGAGGGAGAGCGATGGAGACTTGAAGAGAAATCACGAGAGAGAGAGAGACGGAGAGAGGGAATGGGAGAGGGATTAGGGTTTCTAACCCTAATCCTAATTTTTGGGGACACAACATTTTACCCCAAAATGCTGCGTCTCCACCTTTTTTTTTTAACATATATTAATAAATAATTAAATAAACATTAATATATATATTTTTACCCACTTTCCATTAAATTTTAAATTTCGTAGAGACGGGATTCACTACGAATCGTGGACATGACATTTTAAATATACCAAAAATTTCAATTTAATACCCAAAAATCAAAAATCAATATAAATTTAAAATTTTCTTTTATAATTACTGAGATATTTTACAGAACATTTCAAATACCAAATTTTCGGTATTACAATTAATATGTAACCGCAACTTCTTGATTGTCATTGAAATAAAAGCTTGTTGAAGGAACTTAACCAATCACATGAAGTTTCAACAAAGAATTTTATCAATAACAAATCTCCTCATGCATCGACTAACCACCTAGTATTTTATGAAAGGAGTAAACCATTGACACTAAATATCATTTCATCAAGGTGTGCATATCGAAATTTTTCAAAAATTGGGAATGTCTCTTGCTATGATTGAATCAAGTATAAAAGAGGCATTAGAAACTAAACTTGATTTCCTCACTAATGACATCGCCTATTATGCAAGCAATGGCATTACAAATAATGCAACTTATATTTTGCTTGAAAGGAGATATATTTTTATGGTGCCGATGAACTATATCTCAATTGGTATCGTCTTCCTTCTCTCTTGTAAAGGTCTCGAATTCGAGTCTTCTGTGTACCAAATATATATATATATATATATATGTATATATATATAATATAATATACTTGTACGATTTGAACATGAATACTTGAATAGTTTAAACACTACATGGTTGTACACTTAGTTTAGACACAACACTATGATTGGCTTGGGCACCAATGAAGAAGTAATGAAAGTTCTCAAGTTTACAAAATTTCCTAGTTTACTTCCTCTTGTCCTCTCTTCCATTTGGTGTGAGCCCGAGTATTGAGTTTACCCTTACTCTCTAAGTTCTAATAATATCTATTATTTTTACTTTTAGTTTCTAACACTTAATTAAACCTAGAAACAAATTTTTCTTTGGAGTATCCCGGGGGCTGCTACCTTGACTTGGGCAACTAGCTCCGCGTCAAAGTCCAGAGTATGTTATAAACTTATCGTGAGGGAGAGAGGGTGGAAGGGGGGGGAGAGAGAGAGAGAGAGAGAGAGAGAGAGAGAGAGAGAGAGGGGAAGGGAGATGGAAGAGATATTTAGAGAGACTGCAATGGCGTACTACAATGGAGGATCTGAAGAGCTGAAACAGGATATAAAGAAGATCTTTAATGAACTGGACAAAGACAGAGACGGAAGAATCAGCCTCCGAGAATTAAGAAATGGTTACAAATGCAGGAATGAAGAGTTCGTGAGATGTGACGGAGATAATAATGGCACTCTGGATTTTCAGGAATTTATTACTTTTTATTTCGCCAATAAAATCAGCTGGCGTTGGTGTGATGGGTGTGGAGTTATATTAACTACATTTTTCGCTTGTGTCCGATGCTTTGATGGCAGTTCTCCATTCAATCTCTGCTGTGAATGTTACGGTGGTAGGACGTTCACACACAACCATTCTGACTTTGTGGATAATCATACTTTACTTGGGCAGCAAAGGTACAAATACTCTTTAAATTTGAAACTAATTTCCTTTGGTATAATTGCTTTTGAGGAAAATGGTTTTGAAATGATGATTTCAATTGAAAAGTGTTATCTAATATAAATTAATTTAAAGTTATGTGAAAAGAAAAGAGAGAGAAAAAAAAAAAAAAAAAAAGCCCACATGCATCCTTTGAGTTGAGATTTGTTGTTGAACCTCTTCACATATCCAATTTGATCATCTGATAATGTCAAACTGTATATTGTTGTTAATATAAGACAAAGTTCCCCGGAGAGAGATCCGATGGAATCACTAAGGGAGATTGCGACAACTTATTACAAGAAAGGGTCCCAAGAAGTCAAGCAATTGGCAACGGAATTCTTCAATTCAATGGACATCAATCGCGATGGGCAAATTAGTTTGGACGAGTTCTTGTCCTTCATGAGACAGGAAGGGTGCTCTCAAATGTCGAACCCCTACTTCTTCAAAGTACTTGACAAGGACGGAAACAATGCCCTAGATTTCACTGAAGTGCTGACTTTGTATTACGTGATGAGGAGTGGTAGGCGCTTCTGCGGTGGCTGCGGTTGCTTTCTTGATGGAATGTATCTAACTTGTGTTTCTTGCTTTGAAACCGATGCTGATCCTTTCTGTGTTTGCTTCGACTGTTATCGCGACAACAGATACAATCACAAGCATAGCAATTTCTGGGATAACTTTGCTTTGCTCGAAATGAAAAGGCAGGAGGCTTTGGAGGCCAAGACGGCTCCAAAACCTCAATATGGACAATATGAGGTAAGCTTTTTCTTTCTTTCTTTCTTTCTTTTCATTTTTTTTTTCCTTTTTGGCTTGCAATCAAAATAGGGGTAAAAGTCAAATCCAGGATCGTTTTTTATTAATACAATGGTTTTGATAGAAGTTCTAATGCTTGTGGAGTAAGATTATTACTAACTTCACAAGATGCTTGCATTGCAGAAATTTTTTCATCATTGTTATTCAACAACCTTTTTTTTTTTTTCTTTTTAGTTTTATGTAACACGAAATTTACATAAATGGAAAAAAAAAAAAAAACCTAAATTCAATGGTCAGCTTTTCTTTTGATGATAAAAAAAATATTTTTCAGATGAACAACGCTATTATCGGAAATTCATCTCTTCTTGGAACTTTTATATACGCTTTTCTTTTTAGCTAATATTTTTAAATTTGATGATGGGGACTTAGGGTGCTGAATTGGCCTATATCTTTCAATAATTGTCTCTTCTTTGATGCTGTAGAATGCGGGGTCAAGGCCTTCATCGTCGCTTGTTATTTATCAAGAACCAAAATGGGTGATTCTCTCTCTTTCTCTCTCTCTACAATAACCCATATTTTGCGTAGAGAAATGCTTTTAATAAAGTCAATAAATAATACTACTGAATTTTTGGTAATGCGTCACAATAGAACACATAGAAAAATCTCCTAACATCTGTGAATGAAAATTATGGGTCATTCAAAATTCCAATATTTCGATTGTATTTTTATAATCCTACTTGATCAAAATAATATTTTCGGAGATATTTATGAGAGTTCAGTACAAATGCTTCTGCTTATCATCACTTAAATATGTTTAACATTTGAATTTTTAATGTTTTTTTCATTGAGTGTACTTTAAATAATAAATATTGTGATTTGAGGAAATATTGTGATTTGAGGACATTTATTATTTGAACAGTGGGAATGATATAAAATATTGTCTTGGTTTAAGCAGAGGAAAACAAGGGCTGCACTTCAACTACTCAATCTTGCAGCATCTTTGGCTAATGCTGTTGGTTGCACCATTATGTGAGATCCTGCCATCATTTGTCCCATGCAACAATGGATAATAATCAGTTTCTCCATCATCATCATCATCTTCTTCTTCTTCTTCTTTTCTGTATGGTTGGCTCTGAAATTCTGAGTTCCTAAAAGATCTTCAGAAGATGTAATAATTATATTATTAGGTTCCATTTCTCGTTTTCACTTCATGGAACATCGTTGTAATCCTTCAATTTTAAAGTGCTATCTTTCTGGTGGATGTGGAATTCATGTTATCTTTGGGGTCACAGTTGAATGCACTCCAAAGGAATTTGAGTAAAAATGTCACTTAGTTGCAGTACAATTTATTTTAAAAATAATAAGCCCTTAATTTCAACTTATACATTTAAAATTGGTTGAGGATTGAATTCATTTATTTAGGATAAAAACTCAACGGATGGAATTAATCTTAGAATTATTGGAACTTGACCCCAAAATCTGAATTTTAATATTTATATTTATATATAAATATATATATATTTTAGTCCGTCCAGATTCAAGTTTCTAAGGGTTTTGGCATAGCAAAGTTGGGTGCTTGTCCTATGTTCGAAGGTCATATACTCCTTTGCCTTCCATCATTGTACTTCTCATTTGGAGAGGATTCAAATTAATCTCACGGCGTTTTGTTATGTCTAGGTACTTTATCTAAAGCATATAAAAATGGGCAGGGATGAAATTTGATTTGAGGGTTTTATTGGGCTTTTAAGGGAAAAAAAGGTTCTAATATCGTTTTTGTATACCGGAAGATGGAGATATAATTAATCATATCACTTGGGTTGTATGAAAATAGAAACAGGAAAACGGAAATGGATACGTAACGATATAAAAAAATAATATTTTGTAAAAATATAAGAAACGAAAACGTAGACAAATGTGTGAATATAAAATATATAAAAACTTTTATACAAACACTAATTATTTTATGACAATAATAGAATCATTATATTTTATAATAAAAATCTAAAATAATCAAATATGTAATTATTAATTATAAATCAATAATATAAAAAATAAAAATTATAATTAGATAAATAAATAAATTATTAAAAATGAAAAATATGTAAATATAATAAATATAAAATTTTTATATAAATATTAATTAATATAATGTGTTGAAATATTTTAAAAACGTTTTGAAACGAAAAAAGTGTTAGTGATGAGAACTTTATGTCCATCATATGTTTAAATGAAAGATGAAGACAAACCATCACAATTGCTATATTAATTCCCTTTTGAAGGATGAAATTTCTTATGGCCTTCTAGCCAAGATCGAGTGAAGGATGAAATTTTCTGTGGTAGGAGAAAGCCAGCCATTCGTTTTGTCAGTGTCCAGGCCCTACCTTGAGAAGTTTAGTTTGAATTTGCTAGAAGACAAATTCCATTTTTCTTTATTTTCTTTGTGTCTCACAAGTCCACCAAAAAAAAAAAAAAAATGAGTTCCACGCATGGATGAAAAATCAGCAGAGGACGTGTTTTTTTTTTTTTTTTTTTTTTTGATAGGTGAATTTTCCACGTTATTTTTATTTTTAATTTTACCACTAAACCCTTATTTCTTGATATTTTAAAGCCAAAAAATGCATAAAGGAAAAAATATATATTTTTCATGAAGGGATATTTTTGTATTTATAGAAAGACAATTATAAAAAAAAAGATTAGTTTTAATGATTTTGAGTGGAATTTTTTTAAATTATATTTTTAAAAGATTTTTGACTTGTTTCTGACTTCAATGATGGGAACAACTCTTCCGACTTTTCTTTGATTCTCAACATTTTTTTTTTTTTTGGTTTACTTATACTAACCATTCTTGTCTCTTTTTTACTGTTTTACTTAACATCTTACTAGAACAAAACTAATAGTCAACATTAGATTTCTATCAAAACACTAAGGCTGCCACAAAACCTAGCATGCCCATGCACATTCATTTAATAACATATAAATTTAAAAACATGAAAACAAGATGCATGAAAAAAATAATTCTTTAGGGTTGTGCAAAGCCTAGGTCCTTCTGTTAAACAATCTAAGATCCTTCATTAGTGATCAAAGCCAAGGGAGACAAAAGCAGCTGTCTTCCAGACCTTATTGTCAATGGGAAGTGGCATTTAAGAAGGTAATTCCTTTGTTTTTCCTTATGGTGTTCGTCAATTCATTTCAGTTTCTCCCCTTAGGTTCCAAACTAGAGAAGACACCCCTTATTGGAAATTAAGTAAGAGTGGTAATTTCGTGAATGTTGATGCTTATATCCATGCCCTTGGCATTAGTAAACAGAGATCTCATATGGGAAACAGAGGTGGAATTGGATTTGGAAGTTCAAGGTGCAGCATAGATTTAAGTTCATTCTTTGGTTATGTGTATTAAAGAAGTTAGCTAGTGATGTCCTTTTCCATAGAGCTGGTATATGCATTTCTCCAATTTGCCTGCTTAGCAATTTGGCAGATGGAAATCCTGTTCACCTATTCAGAAATTGCAACTTTTCAAAACAAGTGTGGCTTTGTTCTATCCCGTCTTGGCTGATTCTTTCTTCTCAACGAATAAATGAGCGTGGATGGGGATGGCTATTTACAATAACACGAGGCCCACCTCCCACAGCCCAGCCCTGGATGACGGCCAGACTAAAACCCAAAAATTTTAATTAAAAAATTACAAGTGGAAGCCCACTTGAGCAAAAAGGGCAGAGGATTAATACTCGATAATAACTACTTTATTTTCTTCTTCTCATTTTCACTCGATCTTTATTTTTTATTTTTTTAAATAAATTATCGATATCTAGTAATCATATTATACTCGATTAAACATAATTCGAATTGAATTGAACTCTTGAAGAAATAAAATTCTCTTAATATCTATTTTTATTATACATAATAAATTTTATTTAACAAATATCAGTATTCGATCATTGAACCAACAAAATATTGATTACTCAATCCGTAAATCTATGCACGAGTCCAACTATCCATCTAACAAGTCAATTTTAGAAGGTGTTCGCCTAGTTTAGGCTAGGCCCCAGGCCTAACTAATTAAGCTCAGTTTGTCTAGACCCATGTTGTGACATTGGTATAAGTAATTAATAATTAGTGGCATTTTTTTTTTTTTTTTTGTGTGTAGTGGGTGAATTTAGGATGGAAATAGAAAAATTTCTATTCCTTGCGAGACAAAATTAAAAATTTATTTTAGTACGGAACGAATTAAGCCCATTTTGTCTAGAACCATGTTGTGACATTGGTATAAGTAATTAATAATTAGTGGCATTTTTTATTTTGGTGTAGTGGGTGAATTTAGGATGGAAATAGAAAAATTTCTATTCCTTGCGAGACAAAATAAAAAATTTATTTTAATACGGAACGAAATATATAATATAGGGGTAATGGGGGCAGACGTCCTAATTTTTTAAAAATAATCAACATTCTAAAATATTCTAATGGCACCAACAGGCAGTTTGTATAGTAAATAAATTACTGTACTTTTTAACCAAGATCACGAGTTCGACTCGCAACTTGGGTATGGAGTCGATTACATTGAGAGAGCCCTATCCCCTAAGAGGAATCTTAGTCGGGTTAACCTGGATTAGTCGAAACGAAATTCCAGATATTAGGTGATGGACCGAATCTAAGGGCACCAAAAAAAAATATTGTAATGGCATTTTAGGTTATTTAATGGTGATGGGACATGGCTCAAAGGCTCGTTATAGCAGCGCCCAAAATCTTATAACCCTATGATCCAATGAGCATACCCAGATGTGTCAACAATTAGGGATTTATCTTCCCGAAGGATCGACACAGCTTGACTCCTTGGTTAGTCTCTATTGGTAATCATCTACTTGATTGGGTCCTCCTCGACATTCGATAAAATCCCCTCGTTTTGTGATCGACAACCCTAGTAGGAGGCTAACTGCCTCGATAGCTTATCCCCATTGACTTAAACATGCCGCCTAGATAAGGAAGAATATCTTTGAAATCTAATTGATAAGGAAAGAATCTCTTTGGTTTGTTGAATTTTCTAAGTAATAAAGATCATAAATCTCTTGAGAATATCTAACTATAGAGTCCCGAAATCTTATGATATCCCAATAACCCAATAAGGAATCTAGGGTTGAAACGTCCTGAATACATACCACTCATAGGAAGGACGACCCATAATGACACTCTGCATGCTATCAACTAGGTACGCTTCCTTGGAACAATACACTCGACATATAAACATTAAGGCACTCATCATCAGCCCTCTCTAACTTAGTATATTTTATTTCTTTTGAAAATAGCTCTTTCTAACTTGAGTATTGGAGTTTCTCTCACCAAAGCACTATCCGATAATCCTTTATAGGTTCTATTTCATCCTTTGGAGCACTCGTTCGAGTTAAAGGAGTCAGAATCTGTAGAGTTTAAAGCCATCTTCAATAGATTGGCATTGTGAGAATAGATTAAAACAACTTTAGCAAGCACCTTGAATTGTCTCACAACCATGTCTCCGAAAAGAAAGACCAAAACTGCCTCGAAAGTTGCATCCACTGTGGATGGACATACCGCTATCCCAACAGACATCGCACTGCCAGCGGCATTTGCTCACTTTGTCGACAATCTTACCACTCATTGTCAACTCCCTCGCCCAGAGGAGGCCTCACAGCTTGCATCTCAGGGACACCCGGTCTTACCTCGTACGCCAGTGTCCCCGAAGAGAGCCAATCATCTCTAATTGGAAAGACTAGAATCCAGGATACATAGCATAAGTAAGCAGCTAGAAAGACTCAGCCATGCCTTTAGACTAAAGGGGCAATCTTCTTTAAGAGGATCAGGGCATGTACACTCTCATTGGTTTGAGCCTCACTTGAACTATGAACTATCAGTAACCTTCCATCATGATCTCGATGATTTGAGGAGACAGGTCGAGCAACTCGTTGCCGATGAAGTCAAATAAGCTAACGCAAGGAGGAACAAAACACCCCTTTATCTATCATGTTTGTCACCTTTCGATTTGAAGATCTCCTCGAAACCGATGCCCTGTGACAAATATCTACCTCCCATGGAGAGGTACGATGGTTTGACCGATTTTCATGACCATGCAAATCACTTTATAGCAGTAATGGTTTCGAGAGACATGATAGATGCTGCTATGTACAAACAGTTTCCTATTACCCTCAAAAGTAATGTATTAACATGGTTTAATTTGCTACAGCCATTTAGTATCAAAAGTTTTTCTCAGTTTCGACAACAGTTGGAAACTCATTTTGTGATTAGTTATTGAGTCAAAAGAAACTCTACTTCTTTATTGTCACTACGATAGAGGGACAATGAGCCTTTGATAGACTTTCTGGACAAGTTTAAAGTTGAAATGATGAAGGTCCCCACTTTGGACAATTCCATCGTGATAGCCGCCTTTCTTATAGGACTACGCCCCTCAAGTATGAAAACCTCCATAATCAAAATCCTCTTTTTACCATTCAGGAGTTTGATGCCCATGCTGAGAAGTACATAGCAGCTGAAGATGCTAAAGCGTTTGACAGATATAGAAACCGGTTATCTAGAAGAGAACGCAGCTAGTCACACCGGTAGCCCTCACCGAAGAAAAATTGATAGGGATCCAGCCTCATCGAAGTTTCAACACCTACACACTTCTAAATGAGACCCCCAGTTCAGTCTTACTCTAGATCAGAAACAAATCATATGCTAGGTGGCCTTATTGCTCTACGAAGGATGACTTTAAGAAAGATAAAACCAAGTATTGCCATTTGCATCGAGATTATGGTCACATGACGAACGAGTGCAGAAAGCTCAAGTACGAGCTGGAATTCTTTGTTCGTAGTGGAAAGTTACAAAGATTTATTAGTATGGAAGGGAGGAATATACCTTCTCCTGATTAATATGCCCCACCATGCGAAAAGGAATTGAATGAGCAATTGATCGCCCGACCAACACACAACCTACTAGATAGAGTGATCCTTCAAGTCTATAATGAATGCTCTCTTCACAAGCCCTATATCCCTGCCAATATCTTTCCAACCTACAGTTCAGACCCCCAGAATTGACGAAGCGAAACACATGATTGCGTCCATTTTCTATACGGTCGAAACATCTTTTCTTGCTCCTCAAGAGATACTTGCAACTCACGTTAACAAGCAGTCCAAGGGAAAAAAACCAGTCATCAACTTCACCGATGAGGACTTGGTAGGAGTTGATCCTAATAGTCATGACCCTCGTATTGTTGCCGCTAAGATCGACCAGTATGAGGTAAGAAGAATCTTCATTGATTAAGGAGCAGGATGGAACCTCTTCTATTGGGATGCTTTCCAATGAATGGGTTTTGGTCAGACATATCTCCAATCCTATGTAAAATCGATCAAAAGACTCTTTGGTAAATGGATATATCTCGAAAATATTATCTCACTCCCAATTACCTTCAGTGCACCACCAAACCATGTAATAGCTACTAGTATATTTAATGTGGACAAACTTCCCTCGCTTTATAATATAATCTTAGGCAAGCCAGGCCTAAATGCTATGAAAGCCCTACCCAGTACTAAATACATGAAAGTTAAATTTAGAATTCCCCTCAATATCGGAACACTATCTTGCAATTCGGAACCCATAGCATTGCTTCCCAAGTGATTATGATTTTCTCGTGATTGCAAGGTACGTCTTGATTGTTCTATTCTGCCTTAGGTTATCATGTTATTGCAATAGTATTTTCTATCCTATTACTAGCATGTGTACCATCTTATTGTTTGATTCTTAACAAATGAAGCGGTCATCAATGAGGGATATGACTCCTAGATAGGTAGACGTGGCCCATCCTATCGTTTGATTCCTAACAAACGAAGCGTATTTTTAATAAGGGATATGACTCGACCCATCCTATCGTTTGATTCCTAGTGAACAAAGCATATTGTCAATAAGGGATATGACTTCCAGAAGGGTAGGCATAACTTATCTGATCGTTTAATTCCTAACAAATGAAGTGTCGCACCAGTGAGGGATATGACTCCCAGAAGGATAGGCATAACCCTATCCTTTCGATTGTTTCCTAAACAAATATAGCACATCATTGAAAAGATATATGGTTCTTAGAAGAGTAAGTGTGGCTCGTCCTATCGGTTGGTCTCCTAATAAAAATAATGCACCTGGGTAGATGGGTATCTTTTCTTTAGCTAAATGATCCAAAATGAATGTGTATGGTATAATTGGTTCTCTCGAATGAACCCTACTAAAGGCATACGAGTAAAACCTATCTCACTATTCGGATGATTAGGGGAATATCCCCCGGTGATAATGCATACAAAATGCAATAGTACATGAAGTTCTTCATTAAGGGTCTAACAATATGAAAATTACATAGAGTTAGGGGGAATAGGGGGAGTGTCAGGATCTCTAGAGGAGGAGACTCTACAACTGTTGGGGCTGTAAAAAACATTGTGGGAATATGATAGGATCAACAGGGGCCAGGCCCTGGCTCAATGCCTCGTGAACAACAGTTCCTTCACTAGGTGGTAAGGCCCTGTCCAAGCCTGCTCAATGAACTATCATTTCGGTGCACCTCAATCTTTCAATCAGTTTGGGCTGGGAGTGCCTAAAGAGTTTAGTATTCTTGGCAAAAAACTCTCCAATCTCAATCACTTTCCATTCTATGGCTTGAAGTGACTCCTCGCACATCTGAGCTAGCACTTCAGCAATCTATAGATATGCCTTGCGAACCTTTGCCTCGGCCTCTAGCTCCTTGCAGTGTTTTTAAGATAAGGCTAAGTCAAATTAGAAACGCCTAATCTCTTTGTCCTTCTTGACAAGCAACGAACTAAATGTCTTATCCACTTTTATGTCTTTCTCCCTCTATTTGTGGGCATCCTACAATGCCATGACCTGATTGCCCAACTGATCAACATGCTTCTCTAAGTGTCCTATCGTTTACTTCCGTCGTTGCTTTTGGAACTCTATCAAGATCATCATCTACAAAAAGGAACCAAATCAACCAAAAGCAAAACAAAGCAAGAAGTAAAACAAGACAAGATCGAGAGAAAGGTGATACCACCAAGCCAGGAGACTAAAGAGCCTTATCAACCTACTCTAAGGGCATCCTGAACGATGAAAATTAAGCCGATCGACTATCTGATTCCCCTCAATTACATCGATATAGCTGTACTGATTGTCTCCTATACAAATTGTAACCATCCCTCTCACTTCCAATCCCTTTTTAACATTAAAAGACCGAATAGGGATGGAAGGAGGAAGAGCGTCTCATCAATTACCTTGTATTTCCCCTTGCATGGGGCCCACAAAGGGACAGCAAACGATGACCCAGACATCTCCTCCACAGCAATAACAGGAGCGCTGGCTCCTTCGATAGCTCCACCTCAGCAGTCAACATAAGGACACCCTCAAGCTCCTCCACCTTAGGTACCTCCCTCACCAGAACATCTTTACCAGACTTGCAAACCGATAGGGATGCATGATCATCAGATGCCAAGCTGTCAGCCCCCTCTGATCCAATAACCACCAGTTTGGAATGTCTTGATGAAGTAGAGACACTTGTATCCGACTTCCCTGGTTCCTTCCCCTAATCTCTCCGCAGAAAACTTAGATAATTAAGCTTTCCTCCTCATTAACGAAGGAGGTGTAGCTTTTGATGACTGAGCTCCAAGTGCCTTACCGACTTCCCTCGAAGGCCTTTTCACGTCGGTCTCACCTGCCTATCGGTTTTAATTTCCTTTAGAATGGTATCTCCTGGGGGAAGACAAAATATCAACGAGCTCTTTTTTCCTCATCTCAACCAAAAAGGGCCTATCGATTTTTTTTTCTCTGTTTGATTAACAAATTTGCCAAGGACAACATTTGATCTTTCACAAGAGTATCCACCTAGATTTTTCCTCTGAGTAGATGTACAATAGTTGCCAACTGAATGCATGAACTTGGAATGGTGAAAAGGAACCAAAGGCTTCAACCTGAACAACAGTTCCCTATCAGCACTAGGTAACACGGGCATGAGATCTCTATTCGAAAAATCCATTAAGAAATATTTATGTATCTAACTCTTATCAATTGGCTCTTTATAACAAAATCTTCAATCGGATTTTGGGTTGAGTTTGCATCCTATACCAACCCTAGGTGGAACCCTTACTCTCGCATCTTTTAAGTGAAAAAAATGGTCGTCAGAATTTTAAAATCGAAACAGAAGTAATAAAAAACTAATAGAGAGATTACAACAACAACTTGATTCCAAGCTTTAGGGGGAAGTAGCATCGAAAATATGTTCTAATGAAGTAATACCTCCCCGATTGGTCCAGCGTAAGGTATTTTCAGGTCGTATTTCACTGATTGTTTGTATATTGGAACGCGACCCTCTGATGCCCTATTAGTCTGTTTCCCAGCAACATGTCAGTTTGAACTTCTCAGAGTTCCTCCTTCATCATCATGCTTCTAATGTCGCTGAAACCCTGATAAGTTTAAGAAGAACCCCTTGGCCATTCTCTCAAGTAAGATTCTCTTTACGAAGGGTTAATTCACAAGAAGACGAGACTGTTGATAAAGGAAAGTATAGAAGAGCCTAACCCACTCGAACGTCTGGCTTATAAAGCATACTAGACACGATTCGCGGGACCCAAAGTAGAACGTGTCGCATTAAAAGCTTTGCACCTTTTCGATTCCTATATAAATGACCACTACTCATAGTATCCTTCTCACGAAATGACACTATGAGTCGGGAGCAAATAATGGGACACGACTTAAAGGCCCGTTATGGCAGTGCCCAAAATCTTATAAGCCCATGATCCAATAAGCATACTCAGACGTGTCAATGATTAGGGATTTATCTCTCCGAAGGGTGGACACGACCCAACTTCTTAGTTAGTTTCTATCGATAATCATCTATCTAGTTGGGTCCTCCTTGACATTCGGTAAAATCCCCTTGTTTCGTGACTGACGGCCCTATGGGAGGCTAACCACCTTGATAGCCTATCCCCATCAACTTAAGCGTGCCACCTATATAGGGAATAACATTTTTGAAACCTAATCGATAATAAAAGAATCTTCTTAATTTGTTAAATTTCTTAAGCGATAAAAATCCTAAATCTCTTAAGAATATTTGATTATAGAGTCCTGAGATTTCAGGATATCCCAATAAGGAAGCTAATGTTGAAATGCCTTGAATACATACGACTCATATGAAGGTCGACCTATAAAGACACTCTGTATGCCATCAACCAGGTACATTCTCTTGGAACAATACGCTCTACCCACAAACCATAAGACTCTCATTCTCAGTCCTCTCTAGCTCAGTTTATTTTATTCCTTTTAAAAACTACTCTTTCTGACTTGAGCGTCGGAATCTCTCCCCAGCTGACAGTCTTTTGCAGGTTTCATTTCATCTTTTGAAACATCCATTTGAGTCAAAGGAGTCGGAATTTGTGGAGTTGAAATCTACCTCTAACAAACCGCATAATCATATTCTTCAGTGGAATTTGTAAAGATTTTAGGAGTATTTTTTCTGCAATGTCCTCAAAAATGAACACATAAATTTAGGGCCTCTTGGATCTCGGAACTATAGTTTTAAGGCTTTTATTGATGTCTAGTGTGTAATTGTATCAAGAATGGAAATGCTACTAATGTTAAATAAATTCGCAAGTCCATATATATGTCAGCTAGTACGCATTCTATGTAGAGTTCATGCTTGCTTGCTGCACAACCCCTGCACCTCTAAGCCCACACAAAGGATATTTATGTCTCTAAGCACACAAATCAATAAATAAAGACTTTTTTTTAATATATAAAAACCAATAGTAAATTTCAGAAACTTTGCTTTATATATATATATATATATATAGACACACACACTAATTTCTTAATTTATTGAGATTTTATTCTAATAAAACTTAAGAAAATTTATTTTTATTTTATCTTATACTATATTTTTAATTACTAAAATTAGCTTAAAATATTAACGTTAGATGGTTTATGTTAGATAGAAACAACAATACCTGTTATACTCACACTGTTTAAATAAGATCTCGGATTTAGATCTTGTTTATAGTCGGATTAACATAATTATCGAATACTGATGAATTACACACACACACACATATATATATATATATATATATATATATATATGAAAAACATATTTACCATACATCTCATCCTGGATGTCAATTTCAATCCATTTATTAAACAAATGGACTTAGATTTTAACAAGGTTAAGCTTCTTTAAAGTTTGATGCTACGTTCCTTAATCACAAATGATAATAGAAATTGATAATCCAGGTATGGTTAAAAAAAAAAAAAGTTAAAATTTCATGATCACCAAATTAGGAAAAACTTTAAATTCAAGGATGAAAAATGTTATGGTCTTTCCGGATTCCGCTGGTGCGCCCCTTGCGATGGGCTCAAATTCTGGATAATTAGTTGTAGTTTTAGATGTCCCAAGTAAATGTGGTCATAGTTTCAAAACCATTAGTCCTTGATTTCATATTAAGAGGAACTGAAACTCTCTCTAAAGTCTTGGTTTCGATTTCGATTCTAAAATTTTAAGTTTTTGTTCCAGTTCAAAACAATTTCAATTCTTATTACCGATATGAATCTAAAAAAATAATTAATAAATAATAAAATTGAAAAAAATGACTAATGATTTAAACTCAATTTTTATTTCTAAAAATATGAGTAATTACGAAAATTGTTTATCAATCTTAACACTCTGATATTTTGTTTCTAATATTATAACTTTTCAATATTTAATTTCTTTTTTAAAAATGCCGGTGGTTCTCAATTCTTCAAATTGAAGAACCATAACAAGAATTTATAAAAACAGTTGTGGTTACTGTTTCACTTTTTTTTTTTCCCTAAACCATTGTCTATGGTTCAGTTTCACTACAAAAAACACGTTTTTAGTAATGAAATTTAGCGACGGAAAAAATTCGTCGCTATTTAACGACGAATTTAGCGACAAAATTCAAATCTCGTCGCTAATTAGCAACGAAAATATAATCCGTCGCTAAATTTAGTGACAAAAAACAAATTTGTCGCTAAATTTCGCGACGGAAATTGAAATCCGTTGCTAATTAGCGACGAAAATATAATCCGTGACTAAATTTAGTAACGAAAAAAATTTCGTTGCTAAATTTAGGGACGAAAAAAAAATCCGTCACTAATTAGCGACGGAAAATAAAATCCGTCGCTAAATTTAGCGTCGAAAAAAAAATCCGTTGCTAAATTTAGCCACGGATTTTATTTTCCATCGCTAAATATAATTTTAAATTTTTATTAAATATAATTTTATGTTTTTATTAAATATATATTTGTAATTTATATTTTTATTAAATTAGGGTATTGATTTTTATTAAATATAATTTTATATTTTTTAAATATAATTTTATGATTTTTTTAAAAATAATTTTCTAATTATATTAAATATAATTTTGTATTTTTATTAAATATAATTTTGTATTTTATATTTTTGTTAGATTAGAGAATCATATTTTTAATGGTAAGAGTTAGAATAAAAGTATAGAAGTAAAAAAAAAGAAAGTATATTGGTTAAGAACATTTCACATAACTGTTTAAATCCAGATTCGAATCTGGGCAAAAAGTATATTTTCTGCAAAAAAAAATAAAACAGCAAAAGGTGGTCATGCGTAGGCGGGCAAGGGCTGGTGTGGTGTGAGAATGGGTGGACAAGCAGCAGGGGGTCAGGGCGGTGGCCGGCGGTGGTCAGCGGATGGGCGAACGGATTCTACAAATAAAAAAATTAAATGCGAAATTTAGAGACGGAAGTCAAAATCCGTCCCTAAATTTAGCGACGGAAATGAGTTTCGTCGCTAATTTAGCGACGAAAAGGGTTTCTGTCGCAAAATTGGTCACTAAATATAATTTATATTTTTATTAAATATAATTTTATATTTTTATTAAATATATATTTATAATTTATATTTTAATTAAATTAGAGTATTAATTTTTATTAAATATAATTTTATATTTTTTAAATATGATTTTATGATTTTTTTAAAGATAATTTTATAATTATATTAAATATAATTTTGTGTTTTTATTAAATATAATTTTGTATTTTATATTTTTGTTAGATTAGGGAATTATATTTTTCATGGTGATAGTTAGAAAAAAATATATAGAAGTAAAAAAAAAAAGGTATATCAGATAAGTTAATGTGGCATAGTGGTTAAGAGCGTTTCAGATGACTCATTGAACCAAGGTTTGAATCTGGGCAAAAACACATTTTCTGTAAAAAAAAAAAAAAGAAAGTAGCAAAGGTGGTCATGCACGGGCGGGCAAGGGCTGGCGGGGTGTGGGCATGAGTGGATAAGCAGCAGGCGGCCGGGGCGGTGACCGACGGGTGGGCGAACAGATTCTACAAATAAAAAAGTTAATGGTGGGGTGTGGGCATGAGTGGACAAGCAGCAGGCGGCCGGGGCGGTGACCGATGGGTGGGTGAACGGATTCTACAAATAAAAAAATTAATACGAAATTTAACGACGGAAATCAGAATCCATCGCTAAATTTAGCGATGGAAACCTTTTCCGTCGCTAAATTATCGATGAAAATGTTTCCGTCACCCATCGCTAAAATTAGCTACGGAAATGAGTTCCAGTTCTAATTTAGCGACGGAAAATGATATCCGTCGCTAAATTTAGCGACAGAATCCCAAATCCGTCGTTAAATTTTTGCGACACATTATTAGCGACGAAAATTTTTTCGTTGCTAAAAGTTTTAGCGACGAATTTTTTTAGAATTTTCTTCGCTAAATCCGTCGCTAAATTCTTATTTTTTTATAGTGTTTGATTTGGTCAGAGCATAATCGTATTTAATCCTAAAATTGGTGGAACATAGATTAAAGGGTGCACTTTAACCTAAACCATTGAACTTTGGAGGGTATTGATTCCTCAATTTTTTTTTCAAAATTTTGTGATTTTATTTTGCTGGCAATGGCAATGATTCCTCAATTTTCCCTACAGCCTATATTATGCCCCACTTGTCTGGAATTTTTGGAATTAAAAATAAAGAATTAAATTGAATTCAACGACAAAATTCATAATAAAATCTAATTAATAAAAAGACATAACTAAAAGAGATTAAAGTGACACAAAATTAAAGTTTTTTGAATTAGGAATCCATATAGTAGAAATTTTGTTATCCATGCAAACCTGGACCACATTTCACGTTTTTTCATTATGGATTGGTTTAAATTCTTTTCTAACGTGTCTAATATTAATTTTAGGTGACAATTAAGAGATTTAAATGTTGTGTGATGATTCCTAGCTATAAAAGCCCCTTTCTAGAGTAGAAGATCTCAAAATCTAAATTTTGAGACTCTATATCATCTATAGAGTGAATTTGAGGGGTTTTAAAGAGTTTCTGTACGTGCAAGAATTATTTTAATATTTTTACAGTTGTTAGATATGAAAAATAAGAGTATAGCTGAAGATAGCTTATTTTTTTGTTTTTGTATTTTTTAGTATAATTTTTATATTAAAAACATGCATTATGACAATTATATATTCTAATATTTGGTATTAAAATTAATTTTATCTTTATCTGTAATTTTTTTTTGACAAAAAACTCAATTTTGAACTCTTGGTTTTTTCAAAAATTAACCCAAAATAATAATTTTTTTGTGTTTTTAAAATTGGAAGGAGAAGACGCAGAGAAGCCTTTGAACACGTGGTGTCGGGGGGACAATAAATTTTTGGTTTTGCCCAAAAGTCAATAAAGGTCTTGTATTTCCAAGATACCCACCACATGGAATAGTAAACGAGTTTTGTCCGGACGAATAGTCAGCAAGCATGTTTTCGGCTTTTCGCCCCCCAAGGTCTTGAACTTATGTTTCTTCCCATTCTATTTCCTAACCCAAGGTTTGGGGCGGATTTTTTTTTTTTTTTTTTTATTAATTAAGCATTCCTTGGGAATGGTCAACACGTTTTGACATGTATTTTTATAGAATAACAGTTTTATCCGAAAACTTTCAATTCAGTCCCAACAATATTTTTTAAAATCTGCTACCCTTTAAAATATTACATACCGATCCTTTGAACTTAAAAAAAAAATTATGCGTGCATAATTTTTTTTTTCTAATTTTGTACATTAAGGCACGTACAAAATTGTTAAAATATATATATTGTTTAAATGCATGAAAAATTTTTTGAATAAATTTTTATATACAAGGATAAGTTCAAAATTGACAAATGCATAAGGGATAATTATTGCATTTAAAATTAAATTTCATACATTTTATATAGTATAAGCATATAGTAAAATATCCCAGTAATTAACATAATTTTTAATTAATTAGGATATAGCCACACACTATCATGATTATACTAAAAATTATATATTAGATTACAAATGATGACATTAGAAAAAGATATTTAATCAATGTAGTTATTTTGGTAATAAATTCGTATTACAAATTATGTTTGCAAGACAATATTTATTTAAAAAAAGTAAAATAATATTGCTAGAGGTGGGTTTTATCTTCATAGATTTGACTTCTTCTGGACTCGAATGGATAGCTGGTTGAGAGGCTTGAATCCTGCAAAAGACCACCGGAGGGTGTTCCGGTAGGGGAGGTTCCGACACTCAAGTCAGAAAGAGCGATTTTTGTAAGAAATGATAAACAAATTGAGGGAGGAGTGAAAACGGATCTCCCTTTGTTATTGTGTGTGCCTTCTGTAGAGTTAGAAAACTTATCTGGACTGATACCCCCATTGATGTTATATAGTGTTTTTCCTAAGATCTGTGTCGTCGCCAATGCGGGCTTTGTGAAACCCTAGTTTCCTTAAGAATTCATCCGTAGATTCTGGATCTATAATCACGAAAGATTGCGTGTTATAACTGATTAGACAACTGAATTATTCAGGGAGATTCTTTCTCTTATCGATTAGATCTATTAAATTTCCTTTTGTATAGGAAAATATGTTCCGTGCTGAAGTGAGGGACTCAGTGGGTTATCGATTGGATGTTAGCGATCAAATGCGTTCGGTCTTTTCGATGGCTATCGGTTAAGAGAGTTCAGTTCCTCTAAACTCCTTGTAAATCAAGTTGAACAATTGACCATTCGGTTAATCGGGGCAACTAAGGCCCTTCGTAGAGACAAGTCCCTTCGAGTGATCGGGGTAACTAAGGCCCATTTATAGAGATGAATCTCTTAAGTAGACTGGGATGACTCGGACCCATCCTTGTTTGAGTGTGTTATAACTATAGAAAATGCGGGGTCCATCATTTGCCCCCGACTCATGGTGTCAATTCACAGAAGAGGCATCATGAGTAGAGTTTGCTTTTCGAGAAATCAAAAGACATGAGTGCAATGGTGACGCGTGTCTCTTGAGGTCATCCAAATCGTCTGTAACTGATATGGAATTAGAGTAGGCGAGATACGGATCTCTTTTTTAACTCAACTACTATGATGGGACGTTTTATCTTCTCTTGAGTTCAATTAATGCAGTTGGGGAAGATGGAGTGGCATGTGCCTCTTTAATTTTCACACTTATTAGAGCGGCATTTCAACTGCCACAAGATTTCATAAAGATCTCTTTCTACCTATAAGTAAGGGTCGTAGGACCTCATTTTGTTTTAGTAAACTCTTTCATGTTTGAAGTTACTATTTCCCAAGGGTCGTTACTTGTGAGAAGTTTTCAGAAAGATGTTCCAGCCTTTGCGAGTTTTGTAGTTTGAGTCACTTCTGTCGGTATAAGATCTCATCAAGAATGGAGAGTGCTGGTATGAGATCTCATCATGACATTCGTTGTTCAAATGTCACGACGGGCTTTGCTAGTGTTTCCGTCAAGGTCCCTTGGCTCGAATTTAAGAAAAGAGTTCCCTTTTGAGCCAAGGGGTGTAGAAAGTTCATCGTATGCGGAGACCAGGTGATGACATAAAAATATGATGACATCTTGAGGTAGTGCTTGGGTTCCTTTCTGATCGGCTTGTCCCCCCTTTCTGCAGGCACGTCACTGGGGCTGCAGATCGTCGTAAGTTCTTCTTGCGGCTTTTGTACCCTCCGATGTTTGGCATTCCTATTTGTTTTTAATTGTTCTTCGATTACTGTATTTGTACTCTTTAACTTTGTTAAACAATAGGGACATAATATTGTTTCTTCATTCTGACTAAGGGACTAGCGAGATGTAACTGCCCATGTAATCCATTATCTATGTGTCGTAATAAAAGAAGTGTATTTTACTAACTCGACCGTTTTTGTGTCTGACGAAATCATCTATGTGAGTGATGCTTGTGTGTTATTCAAACTCTTACGTTTGATAGGTTGGGCTCTTTACTAGGTTGGGGTGACTAGGAATCACTCGAACAGTTGAGCTTCTTCGGTAAGATAGGATGGCCAAGGTTCGTTTGTAAAGATAGACCCCTTCGATTGGACACGGTGACTAAGGTCCTTCGGGGAGATAGATCACTTCGAGTGTACGGGGCGACTAAGGCCTTTCGGGGAGATGATCTCTTCGGTTGTACAGGATGACTAAGGCCCTTTAGGGAGATAGATCCCTTTGGTTATACGGGACGACTAAGACCCTTCAGGAAGATAGATCCCTTTGGTTGTACGGGATGACTAAGGCCCTTTGGGGTGATAGATCCCTTTGGTTGTGCGGGGTGACTAAGGCCCTTCGGGAAGATAAATCTCTTTGGTTGTGCGGGATGACTAAGGCCCTTCGGGGAGATGGATCCCTTCGGTTGTGTGGGATGACCAAGGCCCTTTGGGGAGATAGATCCCTTCAGTTGTATGGGGTGACTAAGGCCCTTCGGGTAGATAGATCCCTTCAGTTGTACGGGGCGACTAAGGCTAGGCCCTTAGGGGAGATAGATTCATTCGATTATACGGGGGCGACTAAGGCCCTTCAGGAGATAGGTCCATTCGATTGTATAGGGCGACTATTGCACTTCTGGGAGATAGATCCCTTCGATTGGTAGGAAGAAAACGTTAGGAATTCAAATGATGAAGGTATCAAAAGGAAAATTACGATGGACTTACTTGGAAAGGGATTCCTTTGCGACGTGATTTATTAATAGTAGGTTCATAGGTTCTCTGCATTTCAGGTTCTAGGTATGGCCGATTCATCTAGGTTATTGAGGCGATAAGCCCCCAGGTGAACTGTAGAACGTATCTAATAGGGATCTTCCCAATTGGGAGTTAGTTTTCCCCAAGGTTGGATTTGACTGGTGGCTTTCACCTTCCTTAGTACCAGGTCACCTGGCTTGAATATTTGAACTCTAACTCATCGATTGTAGTACTGTACCATTTGCTGTTTGTATACGGCTATTCGAACAAAAGCGGATTCCCACAGTTCTAGGAGTAAATCTAAGCATTTGTGCAAGGTTGACTCATTCTTTTCAGAGTCATAGTGAGCTACTCAAACTGAATGGATTCCAATTTCTATTGGTATGATGGCCTCACTTCCATATGTCAAACTGAATGAAGTTTCTCCAGTTGCTCTTCGGGGTGTGGTTCGGTTTGACCAGAGTATACTGTAGAGGTCGTTTACCCATCGTCCTTTGGCTTCATCTAGCATGGTTTTTAGACCTTGGAGGATGGTCCTGTTGGTGATTTCTATGAGCCCGTTGGTTTGTGGATGGGCGATCGGCGAGAACAAATGATTGATTTCCAGTTTAGTGTAAAACTCTCAGAAGTTGGAGTTGTCAAACTGTTTCCCATTATTAGTGATAAGGATATGAGGTATGCCGAGCCGGGCGACTATGTGACTCCACACAAACAACCGTGCCTTAGCTACGATTATTTGAGCCAGGGGCTTCGCTTCTACCCATTTGGTGAAATAGTCGATGGCCACTATAAGGAATTTTCTCTGTCCCATAGCTGGTGGGAATAGTTCTAAGATATCCATTCCCCACTAAGCGAATAGCCATGGTCTCGTGAGGGGGCTGAGTTCGGTAGAGGGTGCTTTAGGAACCGAAGAGAATCGTTGACATTTGTCATATTTTTTGACGTAGTTGTTAGAATCATTCTTTATGGTAGGCCAGTAGTATCGCTGTCGCAAAGCCTTGTGGGCTAGATTCTGGGCTCCGACGTGTTTGCTGCATATTCCTTCATGGATTTTCCGTAAGACATAATTCCCCTCCTCCGGGGTTAAGCATCTTAGGTAAGGATGAGTGAAAGATTTTCGATATAATACCCGATATAATACCCTATTTATGATAGCATAGTGGGCGACCTTTGTTTCAGCTTGATCACTTCTAACAGTGAATGAGACAATTGGTTGTTCTTAAGTATGCTTCGATTGGGTCCTTCCAACTAGGAGGTTGGTCCGCCGACAAGACCTTTTCGAGTTCATCAATACTGGGGTGTGGAAGGCTTTCTATATAAATTGTTCGACTGAAGGCAACTGAATCCGAGCTGGCCAATTTGGAGAGCAAGTCAGCCTTCGCATTTTCGAAGCATGGGATTTGTTGGATGTCTACCTTGTCTAGTTTAGTTATCATTTCACACGCTTAATCAGGTACTTGGCTATGATCGGGTTTTTTGTCTCCTAGAGCCCTTCGATCTGTTTGACCACTAGTTGACTATTGGTGAATACCCGAACACTTCGAGCCCCCATTTCGTTCGTAATTCGAAATCCTGTCAACATAGTTTCGTATTCCGATTGATTGTTGGTGGCCTTGAAGTCAAAACGAAGAACATATTCTGCCTTATCTGGGTCAACTAATATGAGTCCTACGCCACTGCCTGAGGAATTAGAGGACTCGTCAACATGTAGGGTCCAATCTGGTAGTGACCATTCTATGGGGCCACCAGTGAATTTGGGTATCATCAGGAAGGTGCACTCGAGGATGAAGTCGGCCAAAGCTTGGCCCTTGATTGCTGGACGAGATAGATACTAGATGTCAAACTCTTTCAGTTCCACGCTCTATTTGACTAGTCAGCCAGACGTGTCTTTTTTTTGGAGGATTTGCTTTAGCGGTTGGTCAGTAAGCACAATGATAGTGTGAACTTAGACGTATGGTTGGAGTCGTCGGGCTAAAATGACTAGTGTATAGGCTATTTTCTCAATCGATTGGTAATTGACTTCTGTTTCTTTCAGTATCCAACTGATATAATAAACTACCTTATGAGAAGTTGAGTCCTGCCTTACTAGGATAGAGCAAAGCGCCTGGTCAGAAATAGAAAGGTAGAGACAGAGTTTCTCATTGGAATCGGTCAGGAAAATAATGGAGGGGCCATAAGATAAACCTTGAGTTGTTCGAAAGCCGTTTGGCACTCGAATGTCCATGCTAACATTGAGATCTCTTTAGAACGTCAAAGATGAGTTTGTACTTTTCTCCGACCTTGGACATAAAGCAGCTTAGCATCGCTATCCGACCTATGTAGCGTTGCACCTCTTTTAGTGTCCGAGGAGGTGACATGTCTAGGATGGCTTGTATCTTCTCGGGATTCACTTCAATCCCGTGGTTGGTAATCATGAAGCCCAAAAATTTTCCAGATGAGATGCCAAATGTGTACTTTGTGAGGTTCAGCCGCATGTTGTAGCGTTTGAGTGTTCGAAAAATTTCTTCGAGATCAGCAGCATGGTCTTCAGATTTAGTGCTTTTGATGAGTATGTCATCCACACATGCCTTTATGCTTTGGCTGAGCTAGTCTTTAAAGACTTTATTGACCAATCATTGAAAAGTTGCCCCAACTCTTGAGACCAAAGGGCATGACCTAATAGCAGTACGTGCCGAATTTGGTGATAAAACTTTTCTTTTCTTCATCTTCAGGCTTCATTCATATTTGATTATACCCCAAGTAGGCGTCCATAAAACTTTAGAGTTGGTGGCTCGAGGAGTTGTCCACCAGTTTATTGATGTTCGGGAAAGGGTAACTGTTTTTGGGCATGTTTTGTTGAGGTCTGTGAAGTCTACATACATCTTCCATTTACCGTTAGGCCTTTTCACCAAAACTACATTGGCAAGCCATTCGGGGTATTTGATTTCACGAATAAAACTAGCGGTTAGCAGCTTTTGAACCTCCTCTTGAATGGCTTATTGACGCTCAGGGCGAATACCCTTTTTCTCTGTTTGACGGGCTTATAAGTCAGATCTGCCATTAGTTTGTGGGAAAGGACGGAGGAAGCAATACCCGCCATGTCCTCAAGGGACCAAGCGAAGACCTTCGAGTGCTGTTGTAGGCAGTTAATGATAGCATCCTGGAGAGATGTGGGCAAAGCGACCCCGATCCGTACAGTCTGGTTGGGATCATTTGTCAAAAAGATCTTGATCACTTCTTCTCCCGACTCTGGTTTGTTCATCAATTCGATGTTACCCCTAAGCTCTAGGGTGTCAATAGGAAAATTCTCCTGCCTATCATAATTGGTCAGGAGGATGTAAGGATCTGGATCACTACGAACAGTTGCAATCCCCTCAAACTCTTCGAATTAATTAATGGAAACGATAAGATCATTCCTTAGGACAGTTGGTTGGACCAAGGGACTAATGAAATGTAACTACCCATGTAATTCACCATCTATTTGTCGTAATAAAAGAGATTTATTCCACTTGATATTTATCACGTCTGATGGAACTCTTTGGGTAAATGATGCTCGAGTGCTATTCTGTTTGCTTCATGGTACAGACCCCTTATGTTCAATAGGTTAGACTCCTTGCTAGGTCAGGGCGACTAAGATTCATTTGGGGAGCTAGACTCCTTCGGCAGGATAGGGCGATTAAGATCCATTTGGGGAGATAGATTGTATCGGTAGGATAGGGCGACTGAGACTCATTCGGAGAGATAGATCCCATCGGTAGAATAGGGTGACTAAGGGCCATTCAGGGAGACAGATCTCATTTGTTGGATAGGGTGACTAAGACTCATTCGGGAAGATAGGCAACTAAGACCTTTTTGGGGAGATCGATCTCATTAGTAAGACAGGGCGACTAAGGCCTGTTCATGGAGATAGATCCCATCGGTAGAACATGACCACTAAGGCCTGTTCGGGAAGATAGATCTCATCGGTAGGATATGGCGACTAAGGCCAGTTCAGGAAGATGGATCTTATCAGTTGGATAGGGCGACTACGGCTCGTTTAGAGAGATAGATCCTATCGGTAGGACATGGCGACTAAGGTCTATTTGGGGAGATAGATTTTATCGGTAGAATAGAGCATCTAAGGCCCGTTTGGGCTATCGGTAGGATAGAGCGTCTAAAACCCGTTTGGGGAGATAGTTCCTATCGGTAGGACAATGCAACTACGTTAAGAGTTTGAATGGTAAGACTATCGAAAGGGAAACCAAGGAAGACTTACTTGAAAGGAGATTCTTCTGCCAGATGACGTGGTTTACTGATAGTAGGTTCACAGATTCTCTGCATTCTAAATTCTGGATATGGCCGAGGTTGTTGAGTTGATAAGCCCCCGGACGGACTTTAGAACGTATCTGATAAGGACCTTCCCAATTGGGGGCTAGTTTGCTCTCAGGTTAGAGTTAACCGACAGCTTCTACTTTCTTCAGTACCAAGTCACCTGGTTTAAACGTTTGAGTCTTGACTCATCGATCATAGTATAATGCCATCTGCGGCCGATATGCGACCATTCAGATGGATGCAGATTTTTGTAGTTCAGGAAGTAGGTTTAGGCATTCACGCAAGGCTGACTCGTTCTTTTGAAAGTCATAATTGGTCACTCGAAGTGAATGGATTCCAATTTCCACTGGTATGACGACCTCGCTTCCGTATGTTAGGTGAATGAGGTTTCTTTGGTTGCTCTTCGGGGTGTGGTTTGATAGGACTAGAGGATGCTATAAAGTTTATCCACCCATCGTCCTTTGGCTTCATCCAACATGGTCTTCAGCCCTTGGAGGATAGTCCTGTTGATTATCTCCGCAAGTCCATTGGTTTGTGGATAGGCAACCGACAAAAATCGATGATCGATCTCTATCTTTATGCATAACTCTTGGAAGTTAATGTTGTCAAATTGCTTCCCATTATCTATGACAAGGATATGGGATATGCCGAACCGGGTGACTATGTGAGTCCATACGAATGATTGTGCTTTGACCGCTGTTATTTGGGTTAAGGATTCAGCCTCTACCCATTTGGTAAAGTTGTCGATGGCCACTACAAGGAATTTTCTTTGCCTGATAGCTGGTGGGAAAGGTCCCAGGATGTCCATTCCCCATTAAGTGAATGACTATGGTCCTGGAAGGGGACTAAGTTTGGTGGGAGGTCCTTTAGGAACCGATGAGAATCGTTGACATTTGTAACATTTTTTGATATAGTCGTTAGAATTGTTCTTCATGGTTGGCCAGTAGTATCCTTGTCGCAAAGCTTTATGGGCCAGATTTCAAGCCCCTAGATGATTTCCGCATATCCCTTCATGGATTTCTCATAAGATATAGTTCCCCTCCTTTGGGGTCAGGCATCTCAGATAAGGATGAGTGAAAGACTTTCGGTATAGTTTCCCATCAATGATTGCATAATGTGCGGCCTTCTGTTTTAGCTTGATTTCTTCTAGTGGTGAACCAGGCAATCGATTGTCTCTTAAGTATGCTTCGATTGGATCTTTTTAACTAGGGAGTTGGCCCACCGACAGGACCCTTTCGGGGGGATGTGGTAGACCTTCTATGTAGACTGTTCGACTAGAGGTAACTGAATCTGAGCTGGCCAGTTTGGAGAACGTATCGGCCCTTGTATTTTTTTGAACGTGAGATTTGTTGGATGTCAATCTTATCTAGCTTAGCCATTCTTTCACATAGCTTAGCCAGGTATCTGGCCATGATCGGGTCTTTGTCTCATAAGCCCCTTCGGTTTGCTTGACTACTAATTGACTATAGGTAAATACTCGAGCACTTCGAGCTCTCATGTTGATTGCGATTTGGAGTCCTGTTAATAAGACTTTATACTCTACCTGATTGTTGGTGGCCTTAAAATTGAAATGAATGGCGTATTCTGCTTTGAAACTGTCTGGGCACATTAGTATGAGCCCGGCGTCGCTACCTGAGGAATTAAAGGATCTATCAACATATGGGTTCTAGTCTGGTAGTGACCATTTGTTAAGACCATCGATGGACTTAGGTGTAACTGGGAAAGTGGATTGGAGGATGAAATCGGCCAAAGCTTGGACTTTGATTACCGGGCGAGGCAGGTACTAGATGTCAAACTCACCAAATTTGATACTCCATTTGATTAGATGACTAAACGTGTCTTTCTTTTGGAGAATTTGCTTTAGCATGTGATTAGTGAGTAGACGATAGTGTGGGCTTGGAAGTAAGGCCGAAATTATCGGGCTGAAATGACCAGCACGTATGATATTTTCTCGATCGATCGGTAGTTTACCTCTACTTCTTAAGTATTCGACTAATGTTGTAAATTGGACTCTAAAGGGTTAAAACCTGCCTTATCAAGAAAGAGCAAAGTGCCAGGTCAGAAATAGAAAGATAAAGGTAAAGTTTCTCATCAGGTATCAGTTGAGAAAGCAATGGAGGGGCCATAAGATGTTCTTTGAGTCGTTTGAAGGCCGTTTGGCGCTCACAAGTCCAGGTGAATCATTGAGATCTTTTCAGAGCGTCAAAGATGGATTTATATTTCTCCCTGACCTTTGACATAAAACAACTTTGTGAGATTTTTTTCAATTCCATGGCTACTGATCATGAAACCCAAAAATTTTCCCAACGAGATACCGAAGGTGTACTTAGCAGGTTTTAACCGCATGTTATAGCATTCAAGTGTTTGAAAAGTTTTTTCTAGATTGGCAATGTGATCTTTAGAATTAGCATTTTTTATGAACATGTCATCCACATATGCTTCTACGTTTCAGCCGAGTTGGTCTTTGAAAACTTTGTTAACCAATCGTTGGAAAGTTGTCCCGTGTTCTTAAGACCAAAAGGCATGACTCGATAGCAATATGTACTGAATTCGGTGATGAAACTTATTTTTTCTTAGTCTTCTGGCTCCATTCGTATTTGATTGTACTCTGAGTAAGTGTCCATAAAACTCAAAAGCTGGTGGCCCGAAAAGTTGTCCACCAATTTATCGATATTTGGGAGGGGTAATTATCCTTTGGACATACTTTGTTGAGATCTGTGAAGTTTATGCACATTCTCCACTTGCCATTATCCTTTTTCATCGAGACCATGTTAACTAGCTATTCGGGGTATTTGATTTCGCGGATAAAACCAGAGGGTAGCAACTTTTAGACTTCTTCCTGAATGGGTTGTTGGCTTTTGAGGTTGAATACCCTTTTCCTCTGTTTTACCAACTTATAAGATGAGTCTACCATCAATCTATAAGAGAGGACAGATGAATTGATGCCGGGCATGTCTTCAGGGGACAAAGCAAAGACCTTGGAGTCCCAATGTGGGTAACTAATAATAGCATCTAGCAGGGGGTGGGCAAGACAGCCCCGATCCAGATAATTTGATTGGGATCGTTTGTCAAAGGAAGTTTGATCACCTCTTCTCCTGATTCTGGTTCACTTGTCAGTTCAATGTCACTCATAAGTTTTAGGGTGTCGATGGAAAAGTTTTCCCGCCTATCACGATCAGCAAAGGGAATATAGGGGTCAGGATCATTGCGAATGGTTGCGATCCTTTCTGGTGTTCTGAATTTCACCTTTATGTGTTGAGTGCTCGGTAGTGCTTCCAACTCATCTAGGCTTGGCTGACCAAGGATGACGTTATACGGCAAGAATAACTTTACCACGTGAAAGATGGCCTTGACGGTTGCATAATTAGGGGTACCCCTACAGTTACAGAGAGTGGGAGTATCCCTTCCGGGTGGATGTACTCATCGGTTAATCCCTTGAGGAATCTGGTTGGAGGTTGAAGGTGCGAAGGGTTGAGATCCATTCGATAGAGGGCGTCCCAGGTAAGGAGGTCGCAATCTGTGCCTTGGTCAATCAGAACTTTTTTTATCGTACGAGATTCTATTTTAATGGTGACTACTTTGGGATCGTTGCGATCGGGGTCAATTCCGATTAAATCATCGTCGTAGAACCCAATGATTAGACGTTTTCTCTTTATTATAGCCACATCTTATTCGGTGACAGAAAGTTAGTGAGAAAGGTTAGGGATTAGCCTAGCCTTCTAACGGACAGTGCCAATTTGTTGGAAATGGGTTTCGTTTCCACAAATCTGACTTTTCTGGGCTTGAGCGGACGACTGATGATGAGGCTTGAAAACCTGTAAAAGGCAGCCGGAGGGTGCTCTGACGGAGGAGGCTCCGACGCTCAAGTTAGAAAGAACAGTTTTCAAAAGAAAACAATAGATTGAGAGTGGAGGGAGGATAGATTTCCCTGTGTTTCTATGTGTCCTGTGTAGGGTTAGAGGACTTTCCTGGCTTGATGCCTCACTCGCCATTATATAATATTCTCCTTAGATCCGTGCTGTGGCGGGCTTCGCAAACCCTAGTTTTCTTATCGATTGATCCAGGGATCCCGGATCTGAAAATTTGATGTTATGATTACTTAGGAAACTAAATTATGTAGGGCGATTCCTTCCTCTATCGATTAGGTCTTCTAGGATTCTTTCCTTATGTGGAAAATACATTTCGTGCTGAAGTGGGGAGCTCAGTGAGTTAAGTGTTACAATAAGAACATTCGATTCCTTTGATTGTTATCGATCAAAAGCATTTGGTTTCGTTCCACCGAATACCCTTTGAATCGAGCGATGGGAGAATGAGATACTGTGGAATTGATTCCTTCGAATAGTTGGGGCGACTGAGACCTATTCGGGGAGGTGGATCCCATCGATAAGCCGGGAAGATATAGACCCATTTATATCTAAGTTGTCCAAGTGCGTGGCTATTGGGTGGGCCCCATCTACATGGTGCGGCCTTTTAAAAGGGAGGTCCATCAGAGTCCATCCAATTTGCTCAACTTGAGCAATTACTCCCATTATTTTATTACATTAGCTAGCCTTGCAAGGTTTGCTAAAGACAACTCAAAGATTCCATCCAAAGTTCGAGAAATTAAACAAAGAGAGTTAAATTAAAATATAAAAAATAAAAAACCATTACGAAAAACCTTAAGTGTACATAATAGAAATTATATATCAAGAACTATTAAGTGACCCTGAAAAAAAATGATTAAGGAAAAAGAATATGCACTGAAGCTAAAGTTGAATTTTTTTTTATTTGTTTCTATTTTTTTGGGAAATATAATTTTAAACTTTGAAATCTGCTTTGAAAGTAAGAGTTAGGTAAAGATGATGCGTAAAATGTTCTGATAAAAGTAGAAAAAGTAAAAGTAAGAATTGACGGGACCTACTCAGAAGGCCCAATACGAAAAACGCTCAATCCTACAAAACCCATAACCCAAAAAGACATGATACGCCTAAACGTGTGGATAACCAGGGATCAATCTTCACGAAAGATGGACATGATCCAACACACCATATGATTACCATCAGCAGTGAGCTAACCAGTTGATGACCCCCAAAGGTTTCTAATGTTCCAAAGGACAACCTTGCTCCTATGACATTAATAAGAGGCCAAACTCAATTCCTATTGGTAAAAAAAATTGTATAATCTTTCCGGATAAAGAAGGGAACTTTTGAAATCCAATAAATACGGAAAGAAATCTCTCCATGTTTGTAAACTTCCTAAGTAATAACAATTATGAATCTTTCAAAAATATTTGACTATAAAACTCCGAAATCCTTGGATTTCCTTGTAAAGAAACTTGGTTGTAACACCCCCAACACATACAGCTCTTATGGCACCCATGTATAAAGGCTTTCGTATCACCAAAGTCCAGATACGTTCTCTTAGATCCAACACTTGACACTTGACACATAAGTCATGGGGAGATCTGCTCTCTCTCTCTCTCTCTCTCTCTCTCGCTTTCAGTCTATTTTATTTATATCGAAAACCATTCTTTCTGACTTAAACGTCGGAACCTTCCCTACTGGAGCACCATTCGGTGGTCTGTTGCAAGTTTCAAATCATGCTCTTAAGCATCTGTTCAAGTCGAAAGGAGTTGGAATCCGTGGAGACAAAACCCACCTCCAACAGAATGGCGCTGTTTGTGGAAACAGACTAGAAAAATCTTAACAGACTCCCCAAATTGCCAAATGACTATGCCCCGAAAAGGAGAATTAGAACCATCTCAAAGGCTACATCCACTGTAGATGGGAACACTGTTACCCCGATTGATGCAGCTCTCCCAATGGAATCTACTCACTTTGCTGATAACCATGCAGTTTATTCTTGACCACCTCGCCCAGAGCTAGTTTAGCAACCTACACCTCAAGGACCTTTAGTCATACCTCCTGTACCGGTATCTCTTGAATGGGCCAATCACCCCCAACTAAAAAGTCTAGAGTCTAGAATATAGAATATGAGCAAATCGTTAGAGGGACTCAATCGTGCTATCAGACTAGAGGAACAATCCTCCTCAGGAGGATCTGGACATACACGCCCTCGAAGACACTTACCTCCACTAAACTATGAACCCTCGGAGACTTCTCGCCACGATCCTAAGGACTTGAGGAAATAGATCAAGCATCTTGTTCTAATGAGCTTAACCGGGCTAATGGTCGAAGGGAAAAAGACCCCCTTATTCCCTCTAGTATGTCACCTTTTGACCTGAAGGTCTCTTCAGAACCTATGCCCCGTGATGTTCTCTTGCCACTTATGGGAAGATATGACGGTACGACTGATTCTCATGACCATACGGCACACTTTGTGATGGTGATAATCTCAAGAGATATGACAAATGCCACTAAATGCAAACATTTCTCTACTATCCTCAAGGGTAATACACTGGCGTGGTTCAATTCGCTCCTACTGCTCAGCATCAAGAGTTTTGTCCAGCTTCGGCAGCAGTTTGAGGCTTATTTTATGATCAGCTGGGGAGTCAAAAGTGTAACACCGATTTTTGGTAACTGTATATCATGTACTAATACTGATGATTCTAAATATATAAGCATCCTTTTGAGACATCTATATAATTATCTATTTATTTATTTTGAGATTTCGCCTTGAAATCTCTAAAACTGAAAATTTTATCGGTAAGTCGAAAAACTTCTTGGAAAGTGCCGGCACGACCTAAAGAAGTCAAAAATAGCTAAGAGAAGGCCTACACACTTAAATAAAGATATTTAAATGAAATTTCACATATTTAAGAAATTTCAAATAAAATTTCATAGGGACCAAAAATGCAAATTGTTAAAAGTTAGGGGTTTAAATGCAATTAAGGAAAGTAAAGGGACTAAGTTGCAAACCACTCAAGGATGGACAATTGGAGCCAAATGATTGGTCAAGAGGGAAGCAAGGTTGATTAGTGGCCACATAAGATTTTCCACATTCAAGAAAGCTCATTGGATAGAAATTTATGCATGAAAACTTATAGGGTAGAAATTTTTGCATGAAAACTAATTAGAATAGCTTGTTATAGCTTGTGACACTTCTCTCCCTTAACATGGACGTCCAAAGGTACTTGGTGGAGTGCATAGAGGTTGCTTGAATCAACAATTGTATGGTTTAAGTGCTAAGACACGTGGAATGTCAAAATAATGCATGGAATGATCCAATGGTTAAGGATATTTGGCTAGGTTTATAAAAGAACTTGTTGAAAAAGAGTTTGGCCTATTTTCTTCATTCAAACTCACCTTGGACGAAATTGTGAGGGTTCTATATCCATTTAGAGTTCAACCATGGAGCCAAAGAGGTAAGAACATTTTTGGGAATTCTTGAATTTCAATTGGAAGTATAGAGGTATTGTATAGAAATTTATGTTTATTGTGATTTGATTTTTTTTCTAAGGTGATAAAAATTCAAAGATTCAAAGGAAGTGGTGATATATATAGTTAGCAAGATATCTTACAAAGGAGGTAACATATTCTAACTTATGCTAAGATTAAATTTTTTGATGAGTAGTTACTTTGGTATCCATACTAGCATGCTAAATGTTGATTTTTAGATTGAGTCTTGCATAGTTTTCTTAGGATATCTCATTCTGTAGAATTCAAAAATCTAAGATATTTATTTCTCTATAAACTAGACTTCCTAATCTTTAAAATGGTATATCATGTGAGACATTGCATGAAGAAATCGATTTTTGGTGATTTTTGGAAATTTAGCATGTTTCACAAATTTTGTTTCATATCCTATGTATGACCAGTAAATTTTATGAATTTTTGAGATATTTTCTGTTCATAATTTGGAGAAACATTAAACATGAAAGTTTTAGGTATCTGTCCTATCTTTAATTTGAGATAAATATCACTTGAATCGGAGTTGTATGCAGAGAGTTATGATGATTTTACTAAAACTGTGCAGAAGTAGTTCTAAAACTAAAACCCAGATGAATACTAAATTTTATAAAATTATACATTTAGAATCTGAGGATAGTCAAAACTAAAAAGTTTTAGATCTATGTCTTATCTTTAATTTTAGGTAATAATTACTTAAATTGGAGAAGTACATAGGGAGATATGGAAATTCTCCCAAAACTATGTAGAATTAGTTTTAGGAACTTAGCATGAAAAGTGATAATTTTTTATAAATTCGTGTATTCAGAATTTGAAGATGGTCTGAACATAAAAGTTGGAGATATATGTCTTAGATTTAAGAAAAAATTTAAATCGATTGAATCTGATCAAAACTTTTGAAGATATCATGATTTTACTAAACCTGCGCATTATATGTTTGTAGAAATTTCTCTAAGTATGAAAATTGAAATTTAACTTTATGAAAGAGGCCATTTTTATTTGCATGTTGTAATCCAACCATATAATATTGAATTAATAAATGATATTATTTAACTTAGGATTAGAGTTCGAGGGATGACTCGTTCGAGAAACGAGGATAGTTAGGGGGAGTGGCGTACCCTCCCCGGTCGAGCTGAGTGGGATGATCTATTTTTGACTTTAAATGAAAAATAGTTTTGATCATGATTTTATAAATGAAATTTGAAATGTGATTTAGAAATGTTTTAGTATTTGTGGTATGTCTTGAAATGTTGTTCGGTAAAAATTACATCCTGATATTATGGTTACTTGATCATGCCTTGTTTTTATGAGTAAAGATTTATGAATGATGATACATGGCACATGTGTATAATTATGTGATGGTGCATAGTGGCTATAGCACACTCCCTACCACGGGATTGACCTGACAGGGTGACGTGGTGGGGTAACATCAGAGAAGGGTTTGAGTCCCTGTCTCTGGGCAACGGATCCAATAGATGAGCACCCGTGAGGACCGTGTCAACACCAAGGGAAGGGGGGAAAATATATATATTTTATTCTTATGATATTGTGGTGACCCCTTGGTGGATTTTACCCTAGTTAGGCTAAACTATGGGTAGAATACGTTTTTGACATCCCATTGAAGTATGATTTGATTATAAGGATGCATATTATTTTGAATTACGCGATATATTTGCAAATAGATGAAATAAAATTTGAAAATGATATTTTGACTTGCCACTCTCACAAATTCATTTATTGTCATTATATAGTTATTGTACCTCACTCACTGAGTATGTGGATTATACTCAGCCCTCATATTAATATTTTCAGCTTATACTATATTTGATATACATTGAGGTACTATCTCACGAGTTTTACTGAGAGACGCTATCGGGTGAGTGATTATACTCATTCTTGTTTACGATTGAACCATGCATATAGATATTATATGTAAATTGGAGACAAATGTTTTAAAGAAAATTTTTATTGAAAACTATCTTTTTTTTTTAAAATCTTCCGCTGTATGATTTTAACTTAATGATTTCGAGTGGGGTCATAATATTAGCCTTGTGTCACCTCGATGTGAAAGTAGGGCTTACTCGTACCTCGAGGAGTCGCGGCGGTCTGTTCGCATGCTCGACTTGCGGGTTGGGGCGTGACAAAAAGAAAGTCCACCTCTCTACTATCATTATGGCAAATGGACGATGAGCTCTTGAGAGATTTTTTAGAAAAATTCAAAATCGAGATGATGAAGGTCCAAACTTTGGACCATTCTATTGCACTGGCTGCATTGCTCATTGGATTATACCCTTCAGGTATGAAAATCTCATTCACAAAGAACCCTGTTCCTCCATTCAGGAATTCTATACTCGTGCCAAGAAGTATATCGTGGCCAAAGACACTGAAACATTCGATTGATGAAGAAACCAACCATCCCAAAAAGAACGTAGCTGATATCCCTGGCAGCCTTCGATAAAGAAACCGATCGAATCCTCCACCTCAGCAAAGGTTTAATACCTACACTCACCTAAATGAGGTTCTAGTTAAGTATTACAACAGATCAGAGACAAACCCTATATTAGATGGACTCCCCAGCCTACAGAGCATGATCTTAAAAATGATAGGACCAAGTACTATCAGTTCTACTATGATTATGACCATATGACTAACGATTATAGGAAGCTCAAGGACGAGCTAGAATTCCTCATTTGGAGTGGAAGGCTATAATGGTTCATTCGTATGGAAGGGAGGAATATACCCTCCCCAAATCGACGAGTTCTACCACGTGAAAACTAACCGAACTACCCTTCGATCGCTCGGCCACTAGCTAATCGACAGGATGAAGTAATCTTCCAAATCCATGACAAATGAACTCTTCATGAGCCTTACATTCCACCTAATGTCTTCCCTACAATGACTTGGACCCTCGAGAGTATTAACAGAGAGGCGAAGTAGAATGCCTGATTGCACCTATCTTTTACTTGCCTAAAATGCATATCCTTGCTCCACAAGAGATACTAATAACTCACGTTAATGACCAATCAAAGAGCAAGCAACTGATCATTGGCTTTACCGAAAAAAATTTGGTAGGGATTTATACCAATCGTCACCATCCACTCGTTATCACGGTTGAAATCAGCCAATAAAAGATCAGAAAGGTCTTCATTGACCAAGGATGTCACGCCCCGAACCGGAAATCGTGAACCGTCGCTCGTTGACCTGGATGCCGGCTGTATTCCTACAAAAAATTGGGCAGAACCTCCCCATAAATCGGAGGTCTCCCAATGTACAAATAACCTGTATAAACCTGTATAATTCAAAATCAATCTGAAAATAAATCAAATGGCCATCCCGGCCTCTCCAAAACCAACGACTCCCAAAACCGACATTCAGAACAACGCAAGGCTATAAATCACCGACAGTCTTAGCCACAGACCTCTACTGTCATGCCCAACTAGAGCATGAGCAGCCGCCACACCGAACGGACCTAAATTTTATACAAATGTATAACAAATTTCCCAAGTAACATTCTAATACATACAATCGCCTCAATGCAAATGAAATACGAGAGTTTCGAAATAAATATACATAATTTATACAGTCATCCCCATTTAAACAAATACAATGGTCATCCTAACTTTCTCAAAATGATACAATAACCTCAATACATAGCGGAATAGCGGGTAGTCATACCCCGGCCCAGTAGTCTCCAAAGAATGTCCAATACAATAATGCACATAAATCTCTCAGTCTGAGTCTACACCTGTAGGAGGGGAATGTGAGGGGTGAGTACCGTAGAGAGGGGGGGTTGGTACTCAGCAAGTCGGGGGGATGACATGCTACAATTAATTTTCGGGTGAATTAGGAGTGTCAAAAGTATGTCCCAATAAATCCATGGTATGCAAAAATATTATGACATCTCAATAAATCATTCACAGCATACGTATCAAATCAAATATGCATCCAGTATGCATGTCCGTCATATCATGTAGAGCCGGCCAAAATATCCCGGCAAAGGCCAACCATGGCCAAGGACGGGCAACGTTGGGGGTTTTCACGATGCAAGTAATAAAATAAGGCTCTCCACCCCAACGTTGGCCACAGACTACTCCAACTAGCCTGTATATATATATCGCACACGTATCAAGGATCAAGCGTGTATGGAAACCCGCCGGTGCTAGACCTACCAAGGTCCTCCCCGAAGTGGTTTAACCGACGACTGTCCGTACAATATGTATGACAATCTGGCGAATACCCCCTGCAGAGGCGTATCCGGGCACAACAAGTGCCTCTACCAAATGTCCTTCGTAGCTACGGAATGCCATAGGAAGCATATCATCATCATCATAGTATCCACAGGGGGCATCCAGCCCAAATCACATATCTCAAGCAAAATCTCAAGCCATAACATGTCAAAATCATGTGCCAATATGCAATGGAAGTATAAAATCATGTGAATATATCAAAGTGTGGCACAATCATCAAGTGTCAAAATCATGGATGCATATCGATATAAACAAGTTGGGACACTCCATATATCACAAAACATTTTCATAAATCCAGGAAAATAGGTAAATCATACCATTTTAAATAATGCCTTTGAAAGCTTTTTAAAACACGGTATCAATTAAAAGTAGATGTCAAGTCCCACTCACTTCTAGGGAGGGTGGTCACTCCCTATTTCCACAATCAAACCAAACTCGACTCCTCGAGTCTCCAACAAGATCAACCTAGGGTTTCTCGGTTTGCAGACCTAGCTTTTAGTCGCCAATAGTTTCAAGCTCAACCTGTAACGGTTTCAATTTCGGAGCAAATGTTAGCAATTAACCCTAATTACTCAGAAAATTCAAAACCCTAAAATTAGGGCTAGGAATTTATCCTCACCTGCGCAGAAGATGAGTGCAGAAGGCACACGAGCGTGCGAGCAAGGAAGGGGCACTGCAGCCGCGTGCGCAGGAGCTGTCGCACGCGCAGGGCTAGCGCGCTGGAGCCATCGCGCTGCACGGCTGGACATGGGCTGTCGCGCGCTGCAGGCGCGAGCAGGAAGGGACGATCGCGTGCTGGCGCGCGCAGGAGGGGGCTGTCTCGCGCGTAGTTGCGCGCTGAGGCAGGGACAGGCGCGAGCAATCGCGCGCGGTCGCGCGAGCAGCAGCACGCAGCCGCGCGAGCAGCAGCACGCAGCCGCGCGAGCAATCGCGCGCTGCTGCGCGCAGTCGCGCACGCGAGCAAGAGAGAAACAGGCGGCGACCTGCGGTGGTCGCGGTGGCTGCGGGTTGGTGGTGGAGAGCGACCAAGTCGCAGCGGAGGGAGAGATCGCGAAGGAAATCGCGAGCGGAAGTGAGAGCAACCGAGAGAAGAAGAGAGAGAGAGAGAGAGCAAAATAGAGAGAGTTGGCGGTGGAGAGGAGCTACGGTGGTGGCGATCGTGGGTGGCGGTGAAGGCCGGAGGCGGCGGCGAGGGACGGCCGCGGGGAGAGAGAATGCAAGAATGCGAGAGAGGGTAAGGGGAAAATGGGAAAATAATTAGGGCTTGGTGCCCTAATTCGAGGATTTGGGGGAGGGGCCAAAACGCTGCGTTTTGGCTCCTCTCTTTTTTCTTTTTTTTTTTTTTTTTTTTTTCTTTTTTTTTTTCTTTTTTTTTTTTTTTTATAATTATTATTATATATTTCTTTTTATAACTAAATTTATAAATAATTGAGTAAATGTATAATTTAATAAATGAATAAAAATAATCTATACATTTTTGTTTTTCATACTCACTTTACTTTATAAATCGAAATTACGGATACTTTAAATATCCAAAAATTTCAAATTATTTACCTAAAAATCGAAAATCAATATAATTAAAATTTTTCTATATATATATATATATATATATATATATATACGAAGAAATATTTTAAATAAATTCCAGGAACAGTATATTTGTACGAACACCGCAATGTCGGTGTTACAAAGGAGCCGGGTACAACCTCCTCTATTGGGATACTTTCCAATGAATGGGCCTTGCACCCATACACCTTTGACCTCATACAAGCCCAGTTAAGGGACTCTTTGGTGAATAGATATACCTTGAGGATATCGTATTTCTCCCTATCACTTTCGGTTCGCCACCAAACTACACGATGGCTTCCACGGTATTTAATTTGATCAAGCTTCCTTCACTTTCCAATGCTATTTTAAGAAGGCTTGGCTTCAATGCCCTGGAAGCCCTGCCTAGTACCAAACATATGAAAATTAAGTTCAAAACCCCCCATGAGATTGGAATGTTGTCTTATTGTCTGGAACCCTTGGTAGCCACACCGAAATAACTAATTGGATACACTCCGATTGTTTTACTTTGAGATTTCGTATCATTATGGTAGTATTTTTCATTTGGTGCCTAATATGCATGATTACTTTATCCCATATTGTTTGCATCTTGTCATACTATTCTAATTGGTTGTTTCCTATTGAATGAAACGTGTTGTCAATACGGGATGTAATTCCCAGAACGGGTAGGCATGGCCCTTCCAATTGGTTGTTTGCTATCATACAAAATGTGTTGTCCATATAAGATATAACTCCCCGAATAAATAGACACGACCTCTCCAATTGGTTATTTTCTATAGAATGAAACGTGTCATCAATAGGAATGCAACTACCCGAATGGATAGGCACGGCCCCAGTAATCAGTTGTTTCCTATCGAATGAAAAGTGTTATCAATACAAGATATAACTCCCCAAATGGGTAGGCATGGCCTCTCAAATTGGTTGTTTCCTATCAAATGAAACATGTTATCAATACGGGATGTAACTTTCCGAACTGGTAGGTATGGCCCCTCCAACTGGTTGTCCTTTACCAAATGACAACAAGGGATGTACTCCCCAAATGACTAGGCACCACCCATCTCACTACTTGGTTCCAAATAAGTGACATATCTCATCGATAAAAGACTTTTCCAAAGGGCATCCCTATCCTCTCTTTTCAGTTGAACCTTAATGAACGTGGCCTACCTGAAGGTCAGAGTTTCCTTATCGATTAATATGTTTAAAACCTAATGGAGGGCCCCCGATGAAGACAATACACCCCTAGATGGGCCGTTATCTTTTCAAGTAGTCTGGAATGATGAAGTGCAACTGATGAATCTACCCTCATCATTCGAATGACTAGGGGAATATCCCCCCAGTGTCAACACATATCAGATGCAAGGATACAAAATTATTTTTTATTAAAATTTACAATAATACAAAATTCTGGAACTCAATAGTACAAAGATCACACAGTAGGGGGAAGCGCTTGGATCTCTCGAGGTAAAGACTCCGCCACAATAGCGATAGATTCAGTAGGAATGTTGATCGGATCCGTGAGGGCCATGCTTTGGTCTATTACTTCTCAACTAATAGTCCCTTCGCTTGGGGGCAAAGCTCTCTCCAAACTGAATCGACATATTATCTCTTTAACACATCTTAACCTCTCATTCAGTTTATGTTGGGAATTCCTAAAGTAGCAACACTTCTAGTTAAAGATTCCTCAGATTTAGTAACTTTATGTTCTGCTGCCTGAAGAAATTCTTCATGTAATCGAACTAGCATCTCAATAGTTTGCAAGCACACTTTCGGTATAAGGCCAAATCCAACCGTTGGCTCTTCGTCTACTCCTTGGCTTCCTGTTTCTTGCAATGCCTAGCCGATTGGTGCGCTCCTCCAAGTGTCATATCATTTATTTCCTCTATCATTCCTAAAACTCTGCCAAGTCCATTGTTTATAAAAATAGACTGAATCAATTAATGATGAAGAAAAAGTAAAATGAGATGAATCCAAAGAGAACGATACCATCAAGCCAAAGGATTTAAGAGCCTCGCCAACATGCTCTAGGACATCCTATGCAACTCCAGGTCGTAGTGATAAAAATTGAGTCGATCAATTATTTTTTTCACCTCGGCTAAGTCCACATAGTTGTACTGCCTGTCTCCCACATTGATTGTAGCCGTTCCTCTCTCCTTCAAACTTGCATTGCCATGAAAGGACCAAATGGGGATAGAAGGAGGAATGGTAGTGCCATCAAGCAAATTACTCTTCCCTTTACGTGAAGGCTATAGTCGGATAGCGCATAACGGTCCATACATTTCCTCCATCAAAATTGTAGGGACCTCCATTCCTTTCAGTAACATTGCCTCCGAGCTAGGTAGAGGAGCATTCTCAAGTCCCCCATTTTAAATACCTTCGACATGGTAATGCTCTCATTATGGGTCAGCGATGATTGATCAACTCCTCTCGGTTCGACATCCAACGACTCAGAATGTCTTGACATAGTAGAGGACGCATGCTCTCTAGTTCCCTCTATTCTTTTACGCCCTCCTCTCAGGTAGTATAATTTTTCTTCTTTTTGTCGAAGGAGGCATAAGCCTTGGTTGGGCCTCAGATGCCCTGTCAGTCTCCTTCGAAGGTTGCTTAGCATTTGGATGCACCTTCTTAATAGTCGTGACCTCTTTCAACAGAGTATCATCTAGGAAATCTAAAACATTGACTAAATCAATCTCCTTTTTGACAAGAAGAGACTTATCGATTTTTCTTCTCTCCTATCAAGAGGCCTGCCAAGGATAGCATTTGATCATCCACCAAGGAGTGAACACAGATAGTCCTTCGGATAGATTTATAGTAGTTATCGATCGACTGCTTAAAACGAAAATGGTGGGAATGAGCCGAAGACTTCAATCCGAGTGAAGGCTTCCTGTTGGCCCTAGGGAGTTTTGGCGTAAGATCCTTATTTTGAACTCCATGAAGAAGTACTTGTGCATCCAACCTTTATCAATGGACTCTTTGTAATAAAATCCATAATCAGACTCAGATTGAGTTTGTAACTTATACCTTTCTCATGTCAGGCATTACTCCTACATTTCACCAAGGAAAAAATAGCCGTCAAAATCTTAAAAACAAAACAAAAGTGACAAAAGCCTAATAGGGAGATCACAACAATAACTAAACGCCATGCGCTGGGATTCAATAAAGTCAGGAACATATTCCAATGACGTAGTTCTTCCTTAAAGGGGCCAATATATGACACCTTTAGCTCAAATTTCACTGACTATTTGCACATTGGAATACATCCCGCAGGTGCACTGTTGGCCCAGTCTACCTCTACTGTTGACATCAGAGTATAATCGTCACCCATCAACATATCAATTTGAATTTCTTGAAGCTCTTCTATTTTTATGACACTTCTAATATCTTTAATCCCTCGATGAATCTGGGAAACGGAACCTCTTGCCATTTTTCTCAAGGAAGATCTCTTTCACGCGACAATAGCTTGTAAGAAAAACAAAAGAAAGTAAAAGTGGGAAGGAGCCTAATCCTCTCTAACGACGAACCTTATAAAGAACACTAGAGACGATTTGTAAAACGTGAAGCGACACGTGTCATGACAAGTGTTTCGCATATTTTCAATGATCACTACTCATAGCGCCCTTTCTCATGAAATGACATTGTGAGTCAGGGTCAAATGACGAGACGTGCTAAGAAGACCCAGTATGAAAAATGCTCAACCTACAAAGCCCATGACCCTAAGCGGCATGATATACCTAGACATGTCGACAAATAGGGATTAATCTCCCTGAAAGGTGGATACCCCCAACACACCATGTGATTACTATCGGTAGTGAGCTAACAGATTGGAGACCTCCATAGGTCCCCGATGTTCCAAAAGACAACCTCGCTCCTATAGCATCGATAAGAGGCCGAACGCAATTCCTATCAGTAAGAATCTTTGCGTATACTTTCCTAATAAGGAAGGAAACTTTTGAAATCTAATAGATAAGGGAAGGAATTTTCCTATACTGGAAAATTTCCTAAGTGATAATGATTGCAAACCTTTTGAGAATATTCGACTATGGAACTCTGAAATTCTCAGATCTCCTTATAAGAAAACTAGAGTTGTAAAACCCCAAACACATGTGGTTCTTGCAGCACCCATGTATAAAGGCCTTCGTATCATTGAAATCCAGGTACATTTTTTTAAATCCAAGACTTCATAAACAAGTTACGAGGAGATCTGATCTCTCTTTCTCTCTCTCTCTTTTATGAACAGTCTATTTCATTTCTATCGAAAACTATTCACTCTAACTTGAGCGTCAGAGCCTCCCCTATCGGAGTACCTTCCGATGGTTTTTTACAGATTTCAAACCATGCCCTCAAGCATCCATTCGAGTCAAAAGAAATCATAATTTGTAGAGTCAAAAACTGCCTCCAATAAGAACAAAATAAAAAATATAAAAACAAGAAATTCAGTTGTGATAAAGGTAATAAATTCATTTTACAAATTTAAGTTTGCATAACAATATTTATTTAAAAAAGGTAAAATAATATATTTATTTAAAATATATTATTGACTTTTGTCCAATGAGAACCGACTGAAACATCATAATTTCTCAAAAACAGAACACGGAAGACCACAAAGATTTGGGCCCACCGGAAAGGACATTGGTTGATACCTTTGAGCAGACGTTGCCTAGGCTCCAACCCAATGCTGAAATCAAATCATATCAACAAGCGGCTCAAAAATCATTGATTCTGTTGGAGGTAGGTTATAGTTCTACAGATACCAACTCTTTGTAGACTCGAACGGTCACCGTCAAAGGGATATAATACCTGCAAAAAACTACCGGAGGATACTCTGGTGGGGAGATTCTGATGCTTAAGTTAGAAAGAATGGTTTTTGAATGAAAGAAATACACTAAGAGCCCAAGGGAGTGATTCCCTGTGGTTAACATGCCCAATGTGTGAGGCCCAGAGAGCATACCTGGCTTGGAGGGTTTTGAGATGCCTTATACTTGTGAGAATCATGCATCGACAGGGTGTTTCAACCCTACTTTCCTAATCAAGCCGATCCAGAAATCTCGGGAATTCAATATTTCGAATTGATTGTGGTCCTCATCCTTTGGGAAACTTTTGTGTTCTAGAGGGACCATTTCCTCAACTGAAATATCCTAAAGATGCTGCTCTCAATAAGAAACAAGAGTTAATAGGATACTTTGACCTTCCTTTGGAATCGTTAGAATCGTTGGTTATCAATCGGTCGTTTGACCGATGAAGGGTCTTCAGAGTTTGCTCGATCGACCAACAGATGGATACCCAGTCGGGGTGATTACTTTCGCTTGGAGGATTACTTAGGTTGGCGGGCTGACTGAGGCCCTATCAATCGGGAAGTCTGGGCGAATGAGGCTAGTCGGTGGATAGTTATAATATTTGGGCATCGATCGGTAGCTGTCCTGTATGAGCTTCTCATGTGGGCCTTTCAAGAGTGAACTCTCTAGCTAGACCTAGAACTAGATCCTTTTATTTGCCCCTGACTTATGGTCTTCTTGATGAAAGAGCACCATGAGTAGACATCTGCCAGGGTGAGGCGTGTTTGATGCATTTCAGAAACTTAGGGGTGCTAGTTTCGTCCTACTCCATTCCACTTTCCTGCCATGAATACAGGTGTGCCTCTTCAGAAATGACCCTTTCATAGGGGATTGGAGACAATTTATTTCTCTATTTATGATAGCCACTCTTACCAATCCGTTTCACCTACTGTGAGTTAATTAAGGTCCGCTTTTCCTCTTCTTTGGGAGTGTTTCCTAGAAGTAGCTCTTTTGCTGGAGTTGTTGTGTGAGGTATTATGATATGCAGAGCCCTATGGTTTGATTAACTTCTGCTGGAATGAGATCTCATTAAGGAAGGGGACCACCAGAATAAGATCTCAGATGTCGATCATTATTCGATTGGCATAGTGAGATCATCCATTAACGATGGGGCTATGTTCTTGTACCACCTTGGATGATCCGTCCTGGTCCGTCTCTATCATCCAACTATGGTGGGGATATCTCCTAATCGTTTTTCGATGGGTAGGTCTGGATCGGGTTGCATTGGGGGTGATAAAACCCGAGCACGCCTCCTATTATTCCTAACACTATATTTTTGTACTGTCCAGTATAGGGATTATGGTTTTTGTATCTTTGAATGGCCCTATTATGTACTTTTAGTTATGGTCAGTCTGACCTAGAGTCTTATATGTACCTGTGTAATTGAAGGTATTTCTTGCATAAGGATAAATAAAAAGTTATATTTTACTTACTTGAATTTTGCTTTTGTTTTCTTTTTCTCTTTTGTCTGGTGATGTACTTCTCTTCAACTCTCATTAGAGTAGATTTTCTTCTTGCTTTAGGTTCTATACTAAGATGTTGAGTGAGGCTTTTCGAACCGCCATATGTTTAGTAGTTTGGTTGAGGGACTGCACTCATTCATTCGGGAAACTGTGCCTCTTATTTGTTCGACCAATGGGGTGTGGGCAACTTAGGCCCACCAGGCGATAGAAAATTTTTAGGTCATGTCCACCCGTTCGGAGAGTTCCTTCCCTTATTGTCGACACATACGACCAATAGGATTTGGGCGACTTAGGCCCTCTAAGGAATAGGAAATCTTTAGATAGGGAGGCCGCATCCACCCGTTCGAGGAGTTCCATCTCTTATTGATGACGCATACGAATGATAGGATCTGGGTGATTTAGACCCTCCGAGAAATAGGAAATCTTTAGATAGGGGGCCGCGTTTACCCGTTCGGGGAGTTCTATCCCTTATTGATGATACGTACGAATGATAGGATCTGGGCGACTTTGGCTCTCTGAGGAATAGGAAATCTTTAGATAGGGGGCTGGGTCCACCCGTTTGGAGAGTTTCGTCCCTTATTGATGATACATACGAACGATAGGATCTAGGCGACTTAGGCCCTCCGAGGAATGAGAAATCTTTAGACTTTCTTTGGGCTAGTTTTTCTGACTGTTAGATAGCTCTGAAGGTCACTAATAGTATATGCATAGGTTTTTTGAGTTCCAGGTCCTAGGCACTACCGATCCGTTTAGATTGTCGAGTCGATAAGTTTCCGATAAAACCACGGAATGTACTCGATCTGGGCCTTCCCAGTTAGCAGCGAGCTTGCCCCCGGGTTGGGATTGACCAGTAACTTTCACATTCTTTAGTACCAATTCTTCGGGTCTGAACGTTTGATTTTGGAGACTACGATTGTGATAATGTGTCATCTGTTGCTGATAGGCCGCCATTTGTGTCGATGCGGATTCTCATAGCTCTGGAAGCAAGTCTAGTCTTTCTCACAGGATACATTCGTTTTGCCCTGCATCGTATTGAGCTACCCATAGTGAGTGAATACTTATCTGATAATGTACAAATTGTTGATTTTATTATTGTTATTATGGTTTGAATTTGGGTTGTTTAATGTTCTAATGGTTGGTTTTGTTGAATTTTATTTTTAGGAGATTGAATTTGAAAACTTGGAGCAAATTGGGCTTAATAAGACAATTTTGGAGGTAATTGGGTCAAGACATTTTATTAGGTCTTGAAGAAGAGAAGAGTTTGAATTTTAGTTTTAGTAATTCTAATTGAATTTTTATTTTTAGTAGGAAATCTGTTTTTAGTAGGAATTAAATTTTATATTTTTCTTAATGGACTCCTAGTAGATTTAGAAGTTTAGAGAGAAGGAAAGTGCTACTAAAAATGTCATGTTACTAATTTCTCAAGAAGAGGTTGGAGGCCATAAATACACTTCAAGGGACAAGAAGAAACCATCACTATTTTTTTTTGCAACTTCAAAAAGGAGGGCCGGCAGCCTTTCCTGTCATTATTTTCACAAGCAGTCGGCTGCTGCATTCTTCATTAATTCCATAAGCAGGCTGCTGCATTCTTCAAGAAGTCCACAAGTCACGGCTGCACCATTCTCCATTAGGTTTTTATTTTTATTTTTATTTTTAGGAATATTATTTTTCTTATTTTCCTTGTGTTGATACATACCACCATGAGTAGCTAATTTTCTTATTTTGATTCAAGGGGAATTTTATTCGATTGTTTTTCATTGTGATGTTATGTGCTTAAATTAAATTCTTGCCTTTTATTCAAATATTTGTCGATTCTTGATTTATTTTTAGGGAATCCTAATATTGGTTAATCTGATAATTTAATTCTATATTAGTTTTTTCATTGCTATCCAGGAATTCAGTGATCTGTAATTGTCATAAACTAATGGTACAAGTAGCAATTATGTTATTTTTGTTTATAGGACTTTTGCCGATATTCATATTTAATCTAGGGAATCGATAGAACAAAATCAATTAATTGCGGTTATTCCAATTATTTATATTTTGGTTTAACTATTTTCACAAAACTTAATACTATGATTATATTGATATGGAACGTTATCGTGCCCAGTTGAATAATATAAGTTTCGATTGGATGCTGGGTTTGGTCGATTAAATTAGAAAAACGCAAGGTTTATTACAACTATCCTAATAGATCTAAGGTTAAATGCTTGAATCACAAGAATAATATTTTTAACTAATGATAAATGAAACAATCAAATATATGAACCCTTAGATCAGTACTTGATAGATTGAGTTTCCTTTCTAAATTTTAGTATTTTGTATTATTGATTTGTTTCTTAATTTTAGGGTATTAATTTTTTATTTAGCAATTTATACGAAAACTCCCAATTTTATTTTTAACATTAACTAAGAAATTAAGTTAATTAGTTCCTGTGGCATTCGACCTGGTAACACTATTGCTACAGTTTGTTGCATTGGGGGAATCAGTATTAATTTGAGGGCTTCAACACCCCGACCAAGCTTCACGGGTATGACTGCTTCGCTTCGGTAAGTTAGACTGAAAGGTATTTCTTTCATTGCCCTTCGGGGGTAGTGCGATATGACCAGAGGATACTATAAGGTTCTTCAGCCCATTGGCCCTTGGCATCATCCAGCATCGTCTTTAGTCCTTGTAGGATCGTTCGGTTGGTTATTTCAACTAGCCCATTGGTTTATGGGTGAACGACCGATGAAAAATGATGTTGAATCTCGAGTTTCTCGCAGAACTCTCAAAAGCGCTGGTTGTCAAATTGCTTCCCATTATCTGTGATAAGGATGCACGGTATTCCGAACCGAGTGATAATATGGGTCCACACGAAGGACTGGACTTTGGCGGCTGTGATCTGAGCTAAGGGCTTGGCTTCCACCCACTTGGTGAAGTAGCCGATCGCTACTATTAAGAATTTTTACTGTCTCATGGCTGGGGGAAACGGTCCGAGGATATCCATACCCCACTGAGCAAATAGCCAAGGGTTAGATATAGGATTGAGCTCGATGGAGGGTAGCCGAGGCACTAAGGATAAGCTGTCACTTGTTGCACCGTTTAACGTAGTTATCGGAATTGACTTTCATAGTTGGCCAGTAATACACCTGACGAAGGGCTTTATAGACTAGATTTCGAGTGCCCAGGTGATTATCACAAATTCTTTCATGGATTTCTTAGAGGACGTAATCCCCCTCTTTGAGAGTTAGGCACCGTAGATACGGGTGAGTAAATGACTTGCAGTAAATGATCCCATCAATTATAGCATAGTGCGCTACCCTTTGCTTCAGTTTTATTGCTTCCCTCGGGGATTCTGGCAGACGATCATGTCGTAGGTATTCTTCTATGGGATCTTTCCAACTAGGAGACCAATCGATAGAGAGAGCCTCTTTGGGCTCATCGATGCTGGGATACAGTAGGCTCTCAATCTATACCTGTTTGACTAGAAGCAATCGAATTGGAACTAGCCAACTTCGATAGGGTGTCAGCCTATGCATTCTCCGACCGAGGGATTTGTTGGATGTCAACCTTACCCAATTGTTCCATCATCTCGCGTAGCTTGCCCAAGTATTTAGCCATGACTGGATCTTTGGTTTCACAAACCCCTTCGATTTGCTTGACAACTAATTGGCTGTCTGTGAATACCCTGACGTTCTGTGCTCCCATATCAATCCCGATCCTAAGGCCTGTTAACAAGGCCTTGTACTCTACTTGGTTGTTGTGGCCTGGAAATTGAATCGAATGGCGTATTTTGCCTTAAAATCATTCGGTCCCACTAGTATAAGTCCGGTGCCGCTTCCTGAGGAATTTGATGATCCATCAACATGGATGGTCTACTCTGGGATCTCTACTCTTCTTGATGGTTGAGAGGCTGTTCTTCAGGCGTCGTAGGTAGAGTACATTCGAGGATGAAATCGGCCAATACTTGGCCCTTATCACTAGCTACTGTTGATACTGGATGTCGAATTCACTCAATTCTACCCTCCACTTGATAAGCCGACTAGAAGTGTCCCTTTTTTGGAGGATTTGCTTCAGCGGTTGGTCGGTGAGCACCACGATGGTATGGGTCTGGAAATATAGTCGAAGGCCCCTTACTAAAATGACCAAATGCATAGGCTATCTTCTCAATTGGTCGGTAGTTAATCTCGAACTCTTTTAGTATCCTACTAATGTAGTAAACTGGCTTCTGGGTAGTGGATTCCTGTCTTAGCATCATAGAACAAAGTGCTCATTCAAAAACGACCGGATATAGGTAGAGTTCTTCCCCAAGGACGGGCCGCGAAAGTAGTGGTGGTTGTGTTAGGTATTCTTTCAATCGTTCGAAGGCTACTAGACATTCAGATGTTCATTCGAACTGTCGGGATCTCTTTAGTGCATCGAATATGGGCTTGCATTTCTCGCTGACCCTGGACATGAATTGACTTAGAGCCGCTATCCGACTAGTCAAACATTGCACTTCCTTTAGTGTCTGGGGAGGTGTCATGTCTAATATTGCATGTATTTTTTCGGGTTGGCTTCTATCCCTCGATCGGTGATCATGAAGTCTAGGAACTTTCCAAAGGCGATACCAAAGGTACACTTTGCCGGGTTCAGCTGCATATTGTATCATTTCAAGGTCTAAAAAGTCTCTTCAAGGTCTATGACATGAGCTTCCGCGGCAACGGACTTGACGAGCATATCGTCGACATAAGCTTCAACATTCCTACCTAGTTGGTCTTTGAAAACCGTATTGACTAGCCGTTGAAAAGTTGCTCCAGCATTTTTCAGTCCAAAGGGTATGATCCGGTAGCAATACGTACCGAACTCGATAATGAAGCTGGTCTTTTGTTTATCCTCGGGTGCCATTCTGATTTGATTGTAGCTGGAATAGGCGTCCATGAGGCTCAAGAGTTGGTGTCCCAAGGAGTTGTCTGTGAGCTTGTCAATATTGGGGAGCAGAAAACTATTCTTTGGGTATGCTTTATTGAGATCGGTGAAGTCCACACACATCCTTCACTTGTCATTGGCCTTTTTCACCAAGACCATGTTAGCCAACCACTTAGGATACTTGACTTCTCGAATGAACCCAGCCGTTAACAGCTTCTGAACTTCCTCCTGGATAGCACGTTGGCGTTCGAGGACAAATACCCTCTTCTTTTGCCTCACTAGCTTGAAATTGGGATTAACTGTTATCCTATGGGCTATCACTGATGGATCTATGCTTGACATATCTTCTAGGGTCGCTTGTCAAAGGGACCTCGATTGTTTCTTCGCCTGGTTCGATCTTTGCTTTCGGCTCGGTTCCTTCTCTAGGTTCTAAAGCATCAATCGGAAAAGCTTCTTGTGTGTCTTGAGCTGCAAAGAGGATATAGGGATCATGATTACTATGTATGGTGGCGATCCCCTGCGGCGTTCTGAACTTCACCTTCATGTGTCACGTGTTTGGCAGTGCTTCTAGTTTATCTAGACTAGGCCTCCTAAGAATGGTGTTGTAGGGACAGTAGAGCTTCACTATACGAAATGAAACCTGGGTGGTTGCATGATTAGGGAGCTTTTCGAGGGTCACGGAAAGGCAGATAACACCTTCGGATAGTTAGGCTCATCCGAAAGTCTTCTAAGGGACTCGGTAGGCGGCAAGAGTCGAGACTAGTTGAGACCCATTTTGTAGAAGACATCTCAAGTGAGGAGATCATAGTCAGCCCCCTGATCAACCAAAACCCTCTTCACAATGTGAGATTCTATCTTAAAGGTTACGACTACGGGGTCATCATGACGGAGGTCTACCCCTATCTAATCGTCATCATCAAAGACTATGACTGGCCTTCTTCTCTTGGCTGGTGCTACATTGGATGTGGTTGTAGTAGATATCGCCATGAGTTTTCAGAGAATCATTATGCTTCCCACGGATGACGCCAATCTGTTAAAGGTGGGTTATGGCTCCACAGATGCTAGCTCCTTGTAGACTCGAACGGTCCCGTCAAAGGATATAATATATGCAAAAAACGGCCAGAGGGTGCTCCGGCAGGGAGCCTCCGACACTCAAATGAGAAAGAGTGGTTTTCGAATGAAAGAAATAGACTGAGAGCCTAAGAGAGTGATTCCCTGTGGTTTATGTGCCCAATGTGTGAGGCCCAGAGAGCGTACCTAGTTTGGAGGGTTTTGAGATATCTTATACCTATGAGAATCATTCACTGATGGGGTGCTTCAACCTTACTTTCCTTATTGAGCCGATCTGAAAATCTTGAGGATTCAATATTTCGAATTCATTGTGGTCCTCATCCTTTGGGAAACTTTCGTGTTCTGGAGGGACCATTTCCTCAACTGAAAGATCCTAAAGATGTTGGTCTCAATAAGAAATATGAGTTAATAGGATACTTTGACATTCCTTTAGAATCGTTAAAATCGTTAGCTATCAATCGGTCGTTCGACTGATGACGGGTATTCAGAGTTTGTTCGATCGACCAACCCGGTTGGGGCATTACTTTCGCTTGGAGGATTATTTCGGTTGGTGGGGCGACTGAGGTCATATCGTTCAGGAAGTCTGGGCGACTTAGACCCTTCGGTGGATAGTCATAATATTTGAGCATCGATCGGTAGCTTTCTTGTATGGGCTTCTCATGTAGGCCTTTCAAGAGCTAACCTCTCTAGCTGGACCTAGGACTAGGTCCCATCAGATCCGATTATGATTCCTGATTCGAAATCATGTTTAAAAATTTAATTTCATTTTTTCTAAATTAAAAATTGCAAATCAATGGTTTTAAAATTGTGACTTCCCCAGGTGGCCAACAGCCACTAAACAGGGGAGACTCTGCCAGATTTTGATTTGAAAGATCAAGAAAATAGTTTTCTTTTCATTTAAATCTCATTCTGTGTTATTACACATGGGGAGTGCGACTATCACGAGTCCGGACGTCGCATTTTAAATGTATTTATTGCCTTCGCATTATGCATATCTGTTCCTTTCTACTAGGGGATGCGATGCCTGGATGACGGGTCGTCACACAAGCAAACAGAAAGGAAGAAGAAGAAGAAGAAGAAGAAGAAGAAGAAGAAGTAACTGATTATTCTCCATTGTAGCACAGGACAAATGATGGCAGGATCTTACATAATGGTGCAACCGGAACCAGCAGCCAAAGATGCAACACTGATTGCAACCTCGAGTGCTTTAAGTGCCATCCTTCTTTTACCCTGCTTAAACCAGGACAATATTTTTTATATCATTCCCACTGTTCAAGTCCTCAAATCACAATACGTATTATTTGAAGTACACTCAATGAAAAAAAAAATTCAAATGTTAAACAAATTTAAGTGATGATAAGCAGAAGCATTTGTATTGAACTCTTGTACGTATCCTAAAATATTATTTTTATCATGTAGGATTATAAAAAAAAAATCGAAATCTTGGAATTTTGAATGACCCATAATTTTCATTCACACAATGTTAGAAGATTTTTCTATGTATTCTATTGTGACGCAATACTAAATTCAGTAGGATCATTTATTGATTTTTTTTCTTTAGCCATTTCTCCAAGCAAAAATATGGGTTATTGTAGAGAGAGAGAGAGAGAGAGAGAGAGAGAGTCACCCTTTTTGGTTCTCGATAAATAACAAGCGACGATAGAGGACTTGACCAGGCATTCTATAGCATCAAAGAATAGACAATTATTGAAAGATATAGGCCAATTCAGCACCCGAAGTCCCCATCATCAAATTTAAAAGTATTAGCCAAAAAGAAAAATGTATACAAAAATTCCAACAGGAGATGAATTCCCCATAATTGTTGTTGATTGGTATGCCCACGTGGGGCAGTTACCAAATCCCTACCCCTCATTTCTCTCTCCTTAATTACCTTCCTTGATTAATGGTTGAGTTATTAGCTAATGGAGTTACATTTTCCATTATTGGTGTGTGACTTACCTTCCTATGTGAGAGAGCAAACGGTAGAGTGAATTTACGTTTTGTTCTTCGAAAAAGAAAAAAAAAAATAGCAGCCTTCTTCCTGTTAATGGTGAGAGACTTTTGCTCTATCCATTCAATTCATTTTTCTTTGAGAGAAAATTGAGAGGAGATATTTTTTCGAGTAGGAAAAATATTTCTAAGAGTGGAAAAATTAATTGTTGCGAAGAACGATTAATTTTTCGAGGGTTTCCGGATCCGTCTACGATTCATCGGGTTGAGGGTTGGATCGTTGTGGCATTGCGGTGATAGTCCGTTCATCGTGATTATCATCCCGACTACGAGAAGTTCAGATCGGGAGTTTGCGGTTCTGACGATTTTCGAATCACCGATTGAGGTATATCGCGAACCCTAACCTTTTACGATTCCGAAAATTATTTTATTACTTCCGCTGCGTGTTGAGTCACCTAAAAATTCTAACATTGGTATCAGAGCAGGTTAGAATTATTTAAATAATTTTCGGAATAAAAAATTTGGGTTTTGAAATATAGGGTATAAAAAATTGGGGTCCGGATTACGGATGAGTTTCGTGAATCCGGTTATACCACCGTGTCACCCAAATTGTGTAGAACACGAATATATTTTTTTCGTAATTTTATGAGCACGTTTAGGCCATGAAAATTCCGGTTGAAGCATTCGCCGCGCGAATGGAGACCGAACTTTTGAACCCCGATTTGACGAGTTTTAGGTCAAATCAATTAATAAAAATTGTAGATCTGTAATTGTCTAATTTAGATCTGCATTTTGATATATATATTGTTTAATTCTAACACCGGAATTTGAGATTTCGGTACCGGGTCGGAGAAAATACCCGGAAAATCGCGTTGCAGGCTCTCGGGCGAAGAAGACGAGTCAGGCGCGTGCAGAACACGCGCGAGGAGGCGCGTCTGCACAGGAGGACGCTGGCGCGTGTACCACACGCGCGCAGAGGCGCGTCGGCGCACGGCCCCCCGGCGCGTGACACACACGCGCGCGTAGGCGCGTGATAGGTCGGGTCTGACCGGGCCAGACCCGACCCGGTTCGGACCCGACCCAAACCGGCGGATCCGGACCGGGTTCCGGGTCCCGACCCGGACCCGCGTCCGGGTCCGGCCCGAGTGACGCGGGCGCGCGCGTGCTGGCGCGTCGTCCGCGCACCCGCGAGTCAAGCGCGTCTCGGACGCGTACCGAGCGCGTGCAGGCGCGTGCGGGACGCGCAGCGCGTCCCCGCACGCGCCCAGGCGCTCCCCGGCGCGTGGGGCGCGTGGGACGCGCCGCCGGGGACCTGGCGGCGCGTGAACCCTCCCGGCGGCGCGTAGGTCGTCTGAAAATCGGATTTTTCTGATTTTTGAAGTTTTTTTTTTTTGTGATAAAAGTGACTTATTGTGGGTTTTTATGTACCGAATCGCATTCCGAATGGTAAGATGCAATCCCGGATTGTGGTGTATGGTGTCCGTTGACTCATACGCTCGTCTTGGGACTGTATTCAAGTCATTTTGGTTTTGATGATTCGTAGGGTACATAAAATTTGTGATTTAAGCATCAATTTGTCACTAATGTCTCTTTTTCTGTGTAACAGAGACATGGCTGCAACGAAGAATGTCGTATTAGATCTCGTGAAGGGAGACAAGCTGAACGGTGACAATTATGAGATTTGGCACCGGAAAGTTCAGTTTGTCTTCGAGGAACAAGAACTCGGGGAGGTTCTTGACAACGAGATGGTGGACCCCGGGGAGGGTACCACAGCACAAGCACAAAAGGATCAGGAGGTATATCGTGCTTGGAGGAGGAAGGATGGCCTCGCAAGGGTGATCCTCCTTAGCAGCATGCACGATGAGCTGATCCCCATTTATGAGCAGTATCCTACTGCACGGTCGATTTGGCATGCTCTGAGAGAGCAATACGGCACCCCGTCAGCTCCTAAGTTGAGGATGCTGACCTACAAGTTCATCACCTACAAGAAGAGGCGTGATCATACTATGAAGCAGCATTTAATGCATATGTCGAGTATGATCGCCTCTTTGAGGAACATGGGGGAGCCGATGTCTGATGAGCTTCAAGTACTGGGTGTGATCCAGTCCTTGCCTGACTCCTGGGATGTGGTTAAGACCTATCTCACGCACACCGAGAGTATTCGTACTTTCATGGACGTGAGTAGGCATTGTGAGCTCGAGGAGGAGCGTCAGGAGGTGGCTAGGTTTTCTTCTGCTCATGCTAACTTTGCGGAGTCGAGTAAGGGCTCTCGAGGTGTAAAGCGCAAGTGGCGCAAGCATGAGAAGAAAGCCAAGGGCCAAGGCAAGAGGAAGCAATCTGCCAAGACCGACGACAAAGGGCAGAAAAGCAAGAAGAAGGAGCTCGATAAGAGCAAAGTCCAGTGCTACGTGTGTGGCAAATCTGGGCATTTCGCACGCGAGTGTGGCGAGCGAAAGGTATATCCTTCTTCTTTACATGGTTTGAGTTACGTGTCATCTAGTGTGATGCTCGCTAACTCTTCTCCTTTGTGGATTGTAGACTCAGGGAGCCACGGACCATGTAGCTCGGGACAGGAGCGCGTACGTGGAGTTCCGCCGTTTGAGTCCCCAAGCGAGGAGGCTGTACGTGGGGAATGGAGCATTTATTGAAGTTAAAGGGATTGGCACTTGCAAGTTAATGCTGCAAAGTGATCAAGTCTTGTACCTTCATGATGTATTATATGCTCCTGAAATAAGGCGGAACCTTGTATCTGTCCGTTGTTTGGATTTGCTAGGATATTCTGTGTTTGGGAAACTCTAGAGTTTCCATAACTTATGACAGTTCTTTAATATGTTCCGGTTTGGTCCATGAAGGACTTTATGTACTGGATATGATTTCATATTATGAAATTAATTCTTCATCTACTATTGCTTTTGCATCTGATAGTGTAGTGGATGATGTGAATGTATGGCATAGTAGACTTGGCCACATAGGGCAAGAGAGGATGACCCGGTTAGCTACGAGTGGTTTGTTGGGCCCGCTAACCAAGGTCCAGTTGCCCGTATGTGAGTTTTGCCTTGCGGGCAAAGCTACTAGAAAACCATTTGGGAAAGCAATGAGAGCTGGGACTCCATTGCAGTTGGTCCATTCCGATATTTGCGGACCCATGAATGTGAGAGCCCGAAACGGAGCCACGTATTTTATTACGTTCATAGACGACTACACGCGTTTCGGTTATGTCTATCTGATCTCGCACAAGTCTGAGGCACTAGAGTGCTTCAGGAGGTTTATTAGCGAGGTTGAGAATCAGCTAGACTTGAGGGTGAAAACTCTCAGAACCGATCGAGGGCGCGAGTATCTGTCTGAGCAGTTTAAAGAGCTCTGTTCCGATAGAGGTATCACTAGACAGTTGACTATTCCTGCTACTCCTCAGCAGAACGGAGTAGCCGAGAGAAGGAATAGGACTCTGTTGGAGATGGTGAGGTCGATGATGGCGCAGGCCAACTTACCTATCTCCCATTGGGGGGATGCGTTGTTGACTGCAACCTACGTCCTTAACCGTGTTCCGACGAAGTCCGTAGTCAGCACCCCATACGAGCTTTGGACAGGGAGACAGCCTGACCTTAGCCATTTAAGACCATGGGGTTGCGCCGCGTACGTTCACGATTCCTCGCATAAGTACGGCAAGTTAGGCCCACGAGGAAAGAAGTGTATCTTTATCAGATACTCTGAACACTCCAAAGGATACGTGTTCCTAGGAGAACATACGGACGGCACTGTCACTGAGATAGAGTCTCGTGATGCCACTTTTCTCGAGAGTGATTTCCCTAAGAGAGGAGAAATCGATCGAGATTTTACCTTCTATGAGATGGATGAGCCTAATGGCTCAAACGAACCCAGCGGCGGGACACAAGACCCGGTTACGGATCTTGGTCCTAGTGGGAGCGGTCCATCCGAGGGTGTAGGTTCTCTCACTCCTCGCAGGAGTAGTCGGGGACAAGTGCCTCGTCGCCGCTTCCCGATTGAGGATGAGATCCTCATTGTGACTCCCGAGGACGACGGAGAGCCGAGGACTGTACAGGAGGCTCTCGAGAGTTCTGCAAAGGACCAATGGTTACAGGCCATGCACGAAGAATTAGAATCAATGAGAGTCAACGAAGTCTGGGAGCTAGTTGACCTTCCTGAGGATAGAAAGGCCATTGGGAACAAGTGGGTTCTCAAAATTAAAAGAAAGGCCGACGGATCGATTGAGAAGTACAAGGCCCGTCTGGTAGCCAAGGGTTACACGCAGACTAAGGGCATTGACTACGAGGAGACTTTCTCTCCAGTAGTCAAGTTTACTTCGATCCGTTTGCTTTTGGCGATTGTCGCTAGTTTGGATCTAGAGTTGCATCAGATGGACGTTAAAACCGCTTTCCTTAACGGGAGCCTGGATGAGGAGATCTACATGGAACAGCCCCCAGGGTTCGTTCTAGTAGGTCACGAGGATAAGGTCTGTCGACTTCGGAAGTCGATATACGGCCTAAAGCAATCATCCAGGCGGTGGTACCTAAGATTTCACGAGGAGGTGATATCTTACGGTTTTACGATGGTCGAGGAGGATCATTGTATCTATCTGATTCGTTCCGATAACTCATTTGTGATCCTGTCGTTGTACGTGGATGATATAATGTTGGCCGGGAACAACATTGAGCATTTAATGACCATCAAAGCATGGTTGTCATCCAGTTTCGACATGAAAGACATGGGTGAAGCCGAGTTCATCCTCGGAGTTCGGATCCGGAGGGATCGTTCGAGAAAGACGTTAGCTCTTTCACAAGAGACCTACGTTAAGAAAATTCTCGAACGTTTTGGGATGAGTGATTGTAATCCCATAGATACTCCGATCGCCAAAGGTGAGGGCCTGAGCCTGGAAATGTGTCCGAAAACTCAGGAAGAAGTAAGGGAAATGAGTAAAGTACCTTACTCCAGTGCAGTGGGAAGTTTAATGTACGCAATGTTGTGTACAAGACCGGACATTTGTTATGCAGTTGGTCTAGTGAGCAGATATCGGGCAAATCCTGGAAGGGATCACCGGAGAGCAAGATGAAAAGGATTTTCCGATATCTAAAAGGAACTGCGAACTTCTCCTTGTGTTACGGGGGGAGGTGATTTGCGCCTTGTGGGATATTCGGACGCCGGCCGGGGAGGCGATTTGGATAAGCGCAAATCGACATCAGGTTTTGCTTTCTTGCTCAATGTCGGGGCCATCTCTTGGAGCAGAAGAAGCAAACTGTGTTGCTCTATCTACGATGGAGGCTGAGTTCGTGGCATGCTCGGGTCGGTTCAGGAGAGTGTTTGGCTCCGTAGACTCTTGGACGACTTAGGGATTGTAGCGGATAGTGGGAGGCCAGTGATGATTTATTGTGATAATCAGGCCGCTATCGCCTACACACGAGATCCCAAGTTTCATGGTCGGACCAAACACATTGACACTAGATTTCATTATGTTAGAGACATCATCGAGAAGGGTGAAGTGACCGTCAAGTACATTTCGACACACAGCATGGTGGCTGATCCCTTCACCAAACCCATCACTAGAGACTCCTTTCTAGGGCATAGAGAGTCATTGGGTTTGGGAATTTACTGACATTTCTCAACTTGTACTTATTGATGACGTTGATGCTTATTGATTTTATATATATATGATTCTAGTGCATTATTCAGTCACTTTTGTGTTATATTTTCTTTAATGCACTTACCTTTATTGTCATATATATTATGTGATGTGATAATAGATGTGTCAGGCAGGCAAGGTCGACTCTCTCACACGAGTGACCACCTCCAGCTCTGAGTGAGTGGAGATGAGACGGATTCTAGCTGTAAGAGGCTTTGAGAGTAGCCCTGCTAGAACATAAGTCGCCCTGATGCGTGTTCAGGATGAGGTCATGTGCGACATGACCGACATGGAAGTACCCACATCCATGTTGCCTGTGAGTAGCCAGGGGTGTTGAGATCTCGGATATCACCTGCGTTTTGTGATATTGTCTCCGAGGTACTCTCTTTGAGATCTCCCGGGTAAAGTCTTATGTGTAGACTGAGTCCCTATACCTGCACAGTGTTAGAGAAATCTGACATATGCCCTTTGAGAGATGGGGGAATAACACTGTGGCACGTGTTTCATACCACGTGTGAAAAGACGACTTGGGATAGTGGGAGCTTTATTATTTGAGACAGTTATTTGATATTTATCCCCAAGCCCCACTGTGTGAGACCCGAGATCCATTGAGTGGGATCTCAAGTGCCCTTATTACTTTCGGCTGTATCTTGAGATTCTGATTCAGTGTTTGCTACTTTAGTCTGTTTACCGATGGCCCGGAATATAAATTGAGGTCTGAGGGACAGGTCTAGGAAAGCAGTTGAGTTGGGATCGATAGATTCGAGTTTGGGAAAAGGAAGACCAATTGACATTGTATCACGGTTTTGTATTCACCGACCGGTCTTTTATGTTCATCCATGTAGGGATTTGAACATACTAGTGAATACATAGTCGAGCGATATCTGGGGATTACTTTCGATGAGGAAAGTAGCTCGATGGATACGATTAGTCTTGGATCTGGGGTACTGCGAGTTTTCTTTTGATACTAACGGTGACTACTCGATCATCCTAACAGGTGTATCGAGAAGTCTTTGTTTGCAGGTGTACTCGCTAGTCGCACGACGACCAACCCTATATGAAAACCCTGTAGGGTGATGTGATAGATCGCATGAGTTGTGATCTTTTGACGGAGATGAAGTGCCCTCGTGTGCAAGTGGGAGATGTTGATTGGTATGCCCACGTGGGGCAGTTACCAAATCCCTACCCCTCATTTCTCTCTCCTTAATTACCTTCCTTGATTAATGGTTGAGTTATTAGCTAATGGAGTTACATTTTCCATTATTGGTGTGTGACTTACCTTCCTATGTGAGAGAGCAAACGGTAGAGTGAATTTACGTTTTGTTCTTCGAAAAAGAAAAAAAAAGAAACAGCAGCCTTCTTCCTGTTAATGGTGAGAGACTTTTGCTCTATCCATTCAATTCATTTTTCTTTGAGAGAAAATTGAGAGGAGATATTTTTTCGAGTAGGAAAAATATTTCTAAGAGTGGAAAAATTAATTGTTGCGAAGAACGATTAATTTTTCGAGGGTTTCCGGATCCGTCTACGATTCATCGGGTTGAGGGTTGGATCGTTGTGGCATTGCGGTGATAGTCCGTTCATCGTGATTATCATCCCGACTACGAGAAGTTCAGATCGGGAGTTTGCGGTTCTGACGATTTTCGAATCACCGATTGAGGTATATCGCGAACCCTAACCTTTTACGATTCCGAAAATTATTTTATTACTTCCGCTGCGTGTTGAGTCACCTAAAAATTCTAACAATTGTTGATCTGGAAAATATTTTTATCATCAAAAGAAAAGCTTACCACTGAATTTAGAGTTTTTTTTTTTTTTTCCATTTTTGAGAATTTTGTGTCACATAAAAAAAAAAAAAAGTTGTTGAGTAACAATCATGAAAGAATTTCTGCAATGCAAGCACCTTGTGAAGTAAGTGATAATCACAATCCACAAGCATTAGAACTTCTATCAAAACCATTGTGTTAATAGAAAAAGATCCAGGATTTGTCTTTTACCGTATTTTGATTGCAAAATATGGGTTATTGTATATATATATATATTTATAGAGAGAGAGAGAGAGAGAGAGAGAGAGAGAAAGAGTGTCACCCTTTTTGGTTCTTGATAAATAACAAGCGACGATGAAGGGCTTGACCCCGCATTCTACTGCATCAAAGAATAGACAATTATTGAAAGATATAGGCCAATTCAGCACCCTAACTCCCCATCATCAAATTTAAAAATTTTAGCCAAAAAGAAAAGTGTATACAAAAATTCCAAGAAAAGATGAATTTCCGATAATAGTGTTGTTCATCTGAAAAATATATATATTTTTATCATCAAAAGAAAAGATGCCATTGAATTTAGTTTTTTTTTTTTTTCATTTTTGTGAATTTTGTGCAACATAAAAAAAAAAATTGTTGAATAACAATCATGAAAGAATTTCTGCAATGCAAGCATCTTGTGAAGTTAGTAAAAATCTTACTCCACAAGCATTAAAACTTCTATCAAAACCATTGTGACAAAAAAAAATCCAGGCTTTGACTTTTACCCTATTTTGATTGCAATCCAAAAAGGGAAAGGGGGGGGGGGGACGCTTACCTCATATTGTTCATATTGAGATTCGCTTTCTGGAGCCATCTTGGCCTTCAAAGCCTCCTGCCTTTTCATTTCGAGCAAAGCAAAGTTATCCAAGAAACTGCATTGCTCGTGAATGTACGTGTTGTTGCGATAACAGTCGAAGCAAACACAGAAAGAATGGGCATTGGCTTCAAAGCAAGAAACACAATTTAGATACATTCCAACAAGAAAGCAACCACAGCCATTGCAGAAGCGCCTTCCACTCTTCGCACGTAAAACAACGTCAGCACTTCTTCGAAATCTAGGGTATTGGTTCCGTCCTTGTCAAGTTCTCTAAAGAACTGGGGCTTTGACATTTGAGAGTACCCTTCCTGTGTCATGAAGGACAAGAACTCGTGCAAACTAATTCGCCCATCTCCATTGGTGTCCATTGAATGGAAGAATTTTATTGCCAATTGCTTGACTTGTTCAGACGCTTTGCTGTAATAAGCTGTGGCAATCTTACTCAATGACTCCATAGAATCTCTCTCTGGGGAACTTTGTCTTATATTAACAACAATATGCAATTTGATATTATCAGATGGTCAATTGGATATGCGAAGAGGTTCAAAAAAAATCTCAAAAGGATGCATGTGGGTATTTTTTTTTCTTTTCAGATAACTTTAAATTAATTTATATTATATAACATTTTTCAATAGAAATCATATCATGTGATTAAAAACCATTTTCCTCAAAACCAATTGTACTAAATACTAAAGGAAATTAGTTTCAAATTTAAAGAGTATTTGTACCTTTGCTTCTCAAGTAAAGAGAGATTATCAACAAAGAGAGAATGGTTGTGTGTGAACTTCCTACCACTGTAACATTCACAGCAGAGATTGAACGAAGAACTGCCACCAAAGCATTGGACACAAGTGAAAAATGTAGTTACTGTAACTTTACACTCATGACACCAATGCCAGCGGTTTTTAGTGGCGTAATAAAAATAAATAAATTCCTGAAAATCCAGAGTGCCATTATTATCTCTGTCAAATATCATGAAAACTTCATTGCTGCAGTTGTAAGCGTTTCTTAATTCTTGCATGCCGAGTACTCCGTCTCCATCTTTGTCCAATTCATTAAAGCGCTTCTTTATATCCTGTTCCAGCTCTTCAGATCCTCCGTTGTAGTACGCCATTGCAGTCTCTCTAAATATCTCCTCCATCACTCTCTCTCTCTCTCTCTCTCTCTAAGTTTATAACATACTCTTGGCTTTGACGCTGTGCTAGTTGCCCAAGTCAAGGTGCCAGCCCCCCGGGACGCTCCAAAGAAAATTTTTTTTCCAGGTTTAATTAAGTGTTGAAGCTAAATGTAAAAATAATAGATATTAATTAGAACTTAGAGAATAAGGGTACACTCAATACTTGCTCTCACACCAAATGGAAGAGAGGACAAGAGGAAGTAAACTAGGGAATTTTGTAAACTTGAGAACTTTCATTACTTCCTCATTGGTGCTCAAGCCATTAATAGTGTTGTGTCTAAACTAAGTTTACAAGCATGTAGTTTCAAAACTGTTCAAGTATTCATGTTCATACCATACAAGTATATGGTCTCTCCTTTGAAGCAAAATATAAGTTGCATTATTTGTGATGCCATTGCTTGCATAGTGAGGTCATCTGGTTCAGTTTCTAATGCCTATTTTAAACTTACAATCATAGCAAGAGACATTTCCAACTTTTTGAAAAATTTTGATATTCAAGGGTTTATTAAAGATAAATGTACTTTGGTGGTCTGACCTCACGAATTCGAGCTTAATTAAGCTCCTCTTTTGAGATGCACGCCTTAATGAAATGATATTTAGTATCAATGGCTTCCTCCTTGCATGAAATTCTCGGTTGTTAGCTGATGCATGAGGAGATTTGTTATCAATAAAAACCTTTGTTGGAATTTCATGTGACTAGTGAAGTTCTTTCAACAAACTTTTATTTGCACGACGAAGTTGATAAGTTAATAGTCACTATAAGAAAATGGGGTTTTGGTGACAACCGAAAATTGTCACTAAATCACTAAAAGTCATCACTAAATACTTTTAGTGATGACTTTTTTCTCTTCACTATTTTGTCACTAAATCATTGTCATAAAAGGGTCCAATAGTGACGAATTTCAAGTTGTTACTGAAAATACTATATAATAACGAGATTATCTGTTGTCACTAAAATAGTGACAACATGATATTGTCACTAATTACAATCCAAACTTGTCATAATATTGGTCTATGTTGTCTCAAAATATGACAAACTATAGAGCATTTGTGACGACATTTTCTTATGACAATAATGACAATGTTTTAATCGTCATTAAAAGTACTATACATTATCATTTCTTTAATTATTTAATTTTATTATTAATCATTTTAATTTTTTGTTATATATCAATTATTAATTTATTTTTTTTAATATACCTGAGCATTAGTGACAAGAAAATATCGTCACTAAAAAGGGATTAACAGTGATGACGATCGTTTTCGTCATTAAAAGGGGTTGATAATGACAACACTACATGTCTTCATTAAAAACGAGTCGATAATAACGAAACAATCTTGTCACAAGTGGTCAACAGTGACGACATAGTATGTCATCGCTAAATGGGTCAATAGTGATAAGAAGATATCACAATGTGTAATGACGAGATATTGTCGTCACTGTAGTAGATCAATAGTGATGAAAATGTGTTGTCACTATTTTTCGTCACTAACTATATGATGAGATATATTGTTGTCATTAATTTATATTTTAGTGATAATTTTTAAATCTTATTACGGAAATAATTCATGTTACGATCCAATAGTGACGAATTAAAATATTATCATTAAAATATATATTTAGTAATGATATTTTAGCGACGAGTTTTTTATTTCGCCACTAAAACTCTTTTCTTGTAGTGAGTGTCTATGTGTATTTGTGAAAAAAATTCGATTCTAAACAGTTCCAAGAGAGTGTCATTTGCAATAAATAATTTTTGCGAAGGAACCAAAAGATTGGAGAGTAGGAGTCAAATAACGGCACTAGAAATGACTAAGGCTTCAAAATCAAGGGCTTTAATTTTGAAACCACCAATTTCTAGTTTCTAATTTAAAGAAGCGGAAACTAAATCTTAAAGGGATAGTTTTGATGAGACATGATCCAAACAATAGTCAGTGTGGTATCCGAGTACCCAAAAAAGGCACCCATGGTCACAGAGGGCCCAACCCTTCCAAATGGCGAGCATGTCAATCCAGATAGCACAACCGATTAGCAAGTGCATTCGGTAAAGACCGAATGGCTACCCCCTTTATTTGACCGCTGAATACTAAAGGAACCGAATGCTTTGACTTCTGGATGGTAATTCTCAATCGAATCTCACCTTGATTAAACTTTCTATTTTAGTACGAAATGTATCTCTCGGATAAGGAAGGAAACTCTGGAGAATCAAATCGATAAGAGAAAGAATCTCCCTGTATAATTGAACTTCCTAAATGATAACGATTTCGAGTCTCTGGTATTTGAAACCCAAAATCTCCGGATCTCCTTTTAAGAAAACTAGGGTTGTAACACCTCGAATGCACATGTCTCCTCTGATGATTCATATAAGGACTTTCAATACATCGAGACAGGTAAATTCTCTAGACTTTACAAAAGACACACAAAATATCATAGAGAGATCTGTCCTCCCTTCCTCTATATCTGTTTATTCTCTCGAAAACCGTTCTTTCTGATTTGAGTGTCAGATTCTTCCCCATCGGAGCACCCTTCGGCGATCTTTTATAGGTTTCAAATCTGTTCATTGAGTACCCGTTCGAGTCACAAGGAGTCGGATCTGTGGATTTAAGACTCGCCTCCAATAGATTGGTATCGTCTGTGGGAACTAGACTGATCGTCAGTCTTTCTCACCAACTTTCTGTCACTAAACAAAACATTGCTATAGTTAAGAGAAAACGACCAGTTTTCGGATTTGACGACGATGATTTGATTAGAGTTGACCCTAGTCGCAATGATTCTCTAGTCATCACTATCTAAATGGAATCTCATATAGTAAAAATGGTCCTTGTCAAGGCGCGAATTGTGACATCCTTACTTGAGACACTTTCTATCGAATGGGTCTTAATTCCTCGTACCTTCAGCCCCCAACCAGATCCCTCAAGGGATTACCTGATGAATGCATCTATCTATAGGGATTTCCCTCACTATGACTTTAGGGACTCCCACTAACCACGCAACCATCAAGGCCACCTTCCATGTGGTGAAACCATTCTTATCGTATAATGCCATCCTCGATCAACCGACTCTGAACAAACTGGAAACAACACTAGACACATAAAGATGAAGTTTAAAAAGTCGGAAGGGATCGCTACTATCCATAGTGATCCCAACCCCTATGCCCTCTTTGCTGACAGAGATGGTTAGGGAAACTTTTCTATCGACGCCCTAGAACTCAGAGGTGATATCGAACCAGTGAACAAACCAGAACCAGGAGAAGAGGTAATTGAGATCCCTCTAACTGACGATCCCAATCGAACTGTTCAGATTGGGGTAGGCCTATCTACGCCTTAGAGAAACTATTGTCAGCTGCCCGCAACGACACTCAAAAGTTTTCGCTTGGTCCCCCGAGGACATGCCTGCATCGATCTATCAGTTATCATTCACAAGTTAACCACAAACTTTGACTACAAGCCAGTCAAATAGAAAAAAAGGGTTCACCGTCAAACGCCAACGAGCTATTCAAGAATAGGTCCAAAAGCTACTAACCATTGGGTTCATCTGTGTCAAGTATCCCAAATGGTTAGTCAAAGTAGTCCTGGTGAAGAAAACCAATGATAAATGGAGGATGTACATAGACTTCATGGATCTCAACAAAACATATTCAAAAGACAGTTACCCTCTCTCGAATATTGACAAATTAATGGACAATTCTTTAGACCACCAACTCTTAAGTTTCATGGATGCCTACTCGGGGTACAATCAGATACAAATAACACTTGAGGATAAAGAGAAGACGAGTTTCATCACTGAGTTTAGTACATAATGTTACCGAGTCATGCCTTTCGATAAAAAAAAATGCGGGAGCGACCTTCCAACTGTTGGTTAACGAAATCTTTAAAAATCAACTCGGCCGAAACATAGAAGCGTACATAGATGACATACTTGTAAAAAACACCAATGCTGAAACTCATGTTGTTGACTTTGAGGAAACCTTTCAGACGCTTGAACAATACAACATGAGACTGAATCCTGCCAAGTGTATTTTCGGTATCGCGTCGGGCAAATTCTTGGGCTTTATGATCACCAATTATAGGATTGAGGCAAATCCCAAGAAGATACAGGTTATCTTGAACATGTTGTCGCCTCAAATATTGAAGGAGATGCAATGCCTTACCGGTCGGATAGCGGCTCTAAGCCGATTCATGTTAAAAGTCAAAAAAAAGTACAAACCTATTTTCGACACTCTGAAGTGGTCCTAACGGTTAGCATGGACATTTGAGTGCCAAATGATCTTGGAACAATTTAAAGAATATCTTATGACCCCTCCGCTGCTCTCCTGACAGATTACTGATGAGAAACTTTACATTTATCTCTCTATCTCTAATCGGACATTTTGCTCTGTCCTTGTAAGATAGAATTCAACTGTTTAGAAGCTAATCTATTATATCAGCCGAATACTCAAAGAAGCCAAAATCAGTTATTGACCGATCGAGAAGATAACATACGCACTGGTAATTTCGGCTCGACGACTTCGGCCATACTTTCAAGCACTTACCATCATGGTGCTTACCAACTAACCATTGAAACAAATCTTCCAAAAGAGAGACACCTTTCACGGTTTAATTAAATGGAGTGTTGAATTTGGTAAATTCGACATCCAATATCAACCTCGACCTGCAATCAAAGGTCAAGTCTTGGTTGATTTCATTCTCAAATGCAATCTACCGGTTGTAACTGAACCTGAGTTTACTAGTGGTCTTAAAGAATGGTCATTGCTAGACTGGACCATACATGTTGATGGATCCTCAAATTCTTCGGGCAGTGGCGTCGGGCTCATACTTATGGGTCTGGATAACTTCAAAGTAGAATATACCATCCGTTTCAATTTCAGAGCCACCAACAAACAAGCAGAGTATGAAACCTTGTTGATAGGACTCTGAATCGTGGCCAATATGGGAGCCCAAAGGTTTCAGATATTCACCGATAGCCAACTGGTAGCCAAGCAGATCGAAGGGGTCTGTGACACAAAAGACCAGACTATAGCCAAATATCTAAATAAATTATGTGAGACGATAACAAGACTAGACAGGGTCGACATTCAACAAATCTCTCGCTCAGAAAATACTAGAGCCGAGACGCTTTCCAAGTTAGCTAACTCAGATTCAGTTGCCTCTAGTCGAACAGTTTGCATCGAGAGTTTGCTGTACCACAGCATCAATGAGCCTGAAAGGGTCTTGGTAATGGACTAGTCTCTTAGTTGGAAAGACTCAATTGAAACATACTTGAAAGACAACTTACTGCCTGACTTGCCGCTGGAGGTAGCTAAACTAACTCGAAAGGCTGCCCATTATACGATCATTGATGGGAGACTGTACCGAAAGTTTTTCACTCATTTCTACTTAAGATGCCAAACCTTGAAAGAAGAAAATTATGTTTTTCAGGAGATCCACGAAGGGATATGCGGCAGCCACCTGGGGGCTTGAAACCTAGTTCACAAAACTTTACAGTAAGGGTACTACTGTCCGACCATGAAGATTGATTTGAACGATTATGTCAAAAAGTGCGACAAGTGCCAATGATTCTCTTCGATTCCACAAATACATTCCATCGAACTTAGCCTTATAGTGGGACCATGACCGTTCACCCAGTGGGGAGTGTACATCTTCGAATCATTTCCACCAACTACTGGACAGAGAAAATTCCTTATAGTGGCTATCAATTATTTTACTAAGTGGGTAGAGGTCGAACCTCTAACCCAGATAACAACAATTAAGATCCAGTCATTCGTATGGACTTACATAATCACTCGGTTCGGCATATCTCACGTCCTTATCACGGACAATGGAAAGCAATTCAACAACGTTAGCTTCCAAGAGTTCTGTACAAAGCTAGAGATCAACCATTGATTCTCATCGATCGCTCATTCACAAACCAATGGACTTGTAGAGATAACCAACATAATGATTTTCCAAGAACTAAAGACCATGCTAGATGAAACCAAAGGACAATAGGTAGACGAGCTCGACAGTATCCTCTGGTCGTACCGCACCACACCCTGAAGGGCAATTGGAGAGACTTCATTCAGCCTAGCATACGGAAGTGAAGTTGTCATATTAGTGGAGATTAGGATCCACTCGCTTTGGGTAATCTAGTATGATTTCAAATAGAACGAATTTGTCTTACGTGAATACCTAGACCTACTCCCCGAATTACAGGAATCCGCATCCACCTGAATGGCTGCGTATTAGCAACAAATGACGCAATACTATAATCGGTGAGTCAGAAGTCAAACGTTTAAACCAAGTGATCTGGAGCTAAGGAAAGTGGAAGCTACTGACCAACTCCAACCCAGGGGCAAACTAACCCTAATTAGGAAGACCTCTATCAGATACGCTCTATGGTCACTTGGGGGCTTATCGCCTCAATAACATGGATAGATCAACCGTGCCCAGGACCTGGAATGCAGAGAACCTGCGGATTTACTATCAGTAAATTATATGATCTCTTCTTCGATATAGGTATCTCCTATCGAGTATGCCCCTCACAATTTTCTGTTTGATAGTTCTATTGTTTGATTTATAATGTTTTCATCCTGTCGGTTGTTACCTATCGAAGAGATCTATCTCCTTGAACGGGACTTTGTAGGCCTGTCTTATCGAAGGGATCTATCTCCCTGAATGGACCTTAATCGCCCTATCTTATCGAAGATAATTATCTTCTTGAATGGGCCTTAATCGCCTATCTTACCGAAGGGATCTATCTCCCCGAACGGGTCTTGGTCACCCTGTTTTATCGAATGGATCTATCTTCCTGAACAGACCTTAGTCGCCCTGTGCTATCAATGGGATCTATTTCCCTGAGTGGACCTTAGTCATCTTGTCCTATCGAAGGGATCTATAAATGTTTTTGATTCATTCCCTTAAGTTTTATTGGTATGATTGTTATTTTGATAAGATTTTATTGTTATTCTTAATGTTTTAAATGTTTTTGGGTCCGACGTTTTAATGATTTGAGATTGAGTGCATGCATGACCAATATAATTGCACAAGATTAGTCCAAATAATAAAATCCATATGAAATTATGAGCATGACCATTGGATTAATTTCATGTATGGGGATTAAGGGAAACCTTAATTTACAGATTTTTACAAAACTTAATGCGGTTTGATTTAATCGAAATTGTATGACCATTGGGTTTCGGTTAATTGAATTAGGGATTCATTGCATAACCATTGGGTGAATTTAATTTAGAAAATTCTGCCATCATCAATAATAAATCATTAGTCAATGAACTTAGGGATTGAAAAAATTCAACCATGTAAAAAGATGAAAATAAATGAAATCGATGTCCTAGGGTTTTCATTACATTAGAGTTTCGTATTTTAGATCTTGTTTTTAGTAGTTTCTAAAATTTTTACCACTTGATTTAATTTGTTCAACTTAAATTAGGGTTATTTATATTTGGTAGTATAAAATATCCTTGTGGGATCGACACTTGTTCTACACTATACACAACACTCGACTAGGGTATACTTGCCCGAAATCGTGATATAACTAAATCGCGTAACAAGTTTTTGGCGCCGTTGCCAGGGACATTTTTCTTTCTTGATATTTTTCACTCTTATAGTGAAAGTTCATTGCATTGTTCTTTACTTTGAATAAGTGATATTTCACATTATATATTCATAGTTAGAGTTAGTATTCTCTTGCCTTGATGTAAAAGATGTCATGTTCTGATACTTAAGTATTTTTAGTAAATCATTTTAACCCTATATTTTATCTATTATCCTACCTTTTACCCTAACCCCATTACAACCAAATAAAAGACCTTTTAATTGGTGTTTGGATTTCATATTTAAGTGGTGGAAATTTGATATATTAGCAAACTTATGGTAATGCCATATCATCGTATTGATTTGAGTGATACACATACCATTACATACATTGAGTGTTTTGAATAGTTGAATAGTATCTCTCTTCATTCTATTGAGCGAACCGACTGTGAGGGTGTTTGAATCTTGCATTATTCTTGATTTCGAGGAGACTATAGGAGGTATAATGGCTTTTCTAGTAAGCCTTGATTGTAATTTCGGTTTGAACTTGTCGTACGCATGGTTAGGGACTTAGCAAAAATTGAATTGGTTTTGGAAGAAAATTATTTTTGTTTGAGGATAAGCAAACATTCAAGTGTGTGGGTATTTGATAGCAATATTTTTATACACTTGAATTATATCTTTTTTAGCATTTATTTATGTGTTTTAGGATTGATTTGAACCATATTTTATGATTGTATATTGATTTATTTTCGTGGTCATTGATTTAGGAAAAATTGAGCAAACTTGCTATTTTCGGACTAGATAGATAGTATTCGGTATTTTGATCATACCTTTTTATCCCGATGTCCGATTTTGGAGATTTTTATGGCGTTGGAAAGAAGACTTCGAGCCCTACAACTCTTATGAAGACCTTAGAGGTTAGGTCAGACCAGAAGATGCTCAAAAATTTAGTCAAAGTTACTGCAGTGCTGAAGAACGGAAACTGGGAATCAAAATGGAAATTGGTGCTAAAATTTCAGATTTGCATTGCTAATAATTTCAGAAATTATTCAAATTAAAAAAAAAGAGAGTTTCAAGTATTTGGAAAGTTAAAGATCATCATCAAACAACAAAGAAAGTTTCCATATCAAATTCAAAATCCAAACTTCCAAAATAGTTCAAGTTACTAAATTTTTCCTAGGGTTTTCACTCCTATATATATGTGGTAATAGGGTAGCTCCTGAGGCACGAATTTTTCTTTTATTTTTCTTATTCTTCCACCACTTTACAAGCCCTTGTAGTCTCCTCCATCCCAAGAGACTTCGACCTCCATGTTCGTTCAAATAAGGGTTGTAATGTTCTCTTTTACTTTCTTATTTTTCTTTTCAATGTCTAGTTAATTTTACTTTTCCTAGGACTCAATAGATTTTATTTTTTGATTAATACATGATTTGATTTGATTCATTCCCTTAAGTTTTATTGGCATGATTATTATTTTGATAAGATTTTATTGTTGTTCTTAATGCTTAAAACGATTTTGGGCCCGACGTTTTGATGATTTGAGATTGAGTGCATGTATGACCAATATAATTACACAAGATTAGTCCAAATAATAAAATCCATATGAAATTATGAGTATGACCATTGGATTAATTTCGTGTGTGGGGATTAAGAAAAACCTTAATTTACAGATTTTTACAAAACTTAATGCGGTTTGATTTAATCGAAATTGCATGACCATTGGATTTTGGTTAATCGAATTAGGGATTCATTGCATGACCATTGGGTGAATCTAATTTAGAAAATTCTGCCATAATCAATAATAAATCATTAGTCAATAAACTTAGGGATTGAAGAAATTCAACCGTGTAGAAAGATGAAAATAAATGAAATCGATGTCCTAGAGTTTTCATTATATTAGAGTTTCGTATTTTAGATCTTGTTTTTAGTAGTTTCTAAAATTTTCACCACTTGATTTAATTTGTTCAACTTAAATTAGGGTTATTTATATTTGGTTGTATAAAATATCCTTGTGAGATCGACACTTATTCTACACTATATACAACATTCGATTAGGGTATATTTGCCCGAAATCGTGATATAGCTAAATCGCGTAACAAGTTTTTGGCGCCGTTGCCGGGGATATCTTTATATATCAATCAGGATAATCTTGTTTGAGATTGGAATTTGTTATTTCTTGTTTATATTAGGGTTTAGGTTGCACAGTTACTATTTTAGATTTTGATTTTAGAATTTTGGCGAATTTTTTTGGAATTTTCGGATTCTGGGTAAACAGTTTGATTTGGGTTGAACTGACCACTTGTTTCAAAGTATTTCGGGTCACTGAGCAAAACTCATAGTTATACTATGAGCACCATCCTATCTCGGTCAAATTCCATCATTTTCATATGTTTTCCTATTTTTCTTTGATTTTTTAGTGACTTTTTAAATTTTTAATTTACTATTTAGATATCTTTTGTGTATTCTTTCATTATAGTTTGGTGATTTTCATTAATACATAGATAATCTAGATTTATTATAGTAGTTTTTGTAATTTATTTTGAAAATTTAATTTTGTGCTATTTTTGTGTCCGTACAGAGTTTATGCTAAGATCGACAAATTCTGACATAGTCAAATTCGATCTTGAAATATAGAAGACTCTCAGAACCATTCGTAGACAAGTTAAGGAAGAGAATAAGTGTGACGTTGCAATAGATCAAGAGAATAGATTCATGAGGAAGTTTTATATGCCTAGACTTTATAATATTCAAACTAGTATTACACGTCCTACTATTGAGACTAATAATTTTGAACTGAAACCTAGTCTCATTGGTATGGTGCAGGCTGATCAATTTGGTGGAGAGACCTTTGAAGACCCAAACAGCCACCTGAAGAATTTTCTAGAAATCAACGATACCATCAAACTAAATGGGGTGAGTCCAAAAGCCATAAGGTTGCATTTATTTCCTTTCTCTCTCCGAGGAAATGCAAAGGTATGGCTTAACTCATTCCCTCCTAATCATTTCATGAATTGAGAAAATCTGTCTCAAGTATTTTTAAACAAATACTTTCCACCGGATAAAACTGCTAAGTTACGCAATGATATCACTAGTTTTAGGCAATTTGATGATGAATCTTTATATTCTATTTGGGAACGTTTTAAGGATTTGATTAGGAAGTGTCCACATCATGGTAAACCTAATTGGTTAGTCTTACAAACATTTTATAGAGGTCTTTTACAATCTGTTAAGATTACCATTGATGCTGCGGTAGGGGGTGCATTCATGAGTAAGTCATATAATGAGGCATCAGCATTATTAGATGATATAGCTTCGAATCAATACGATTGGTCTAATGAACATGAAAACCCTAGATAGAGAGCTGGTGTACATGAAGTTGATAGTTTAACCATGCTGAATACAAAAATCGAATCTTTAATTAATTGCATGAAAACTAATCAACTTAATGCTGTGAGTAACCAAGTCTTATATTGTGATTCTTGTGGTGAATCTACTCACGTGCTGTCTAAGTGTCCACAGGTGCAGCAAACAAATTATGTTTCTAACTATGGCAGGCCTCAAACTAACCCCTACTCAAATATATACAATCCTGGGTGGAGAAACCATCCCAATTTTTCATGGAGTCAGGGAGCACCACAAAGACCAACCAATCCACCAGAGTTCAACGCAATTCAATAGCCAAGGGAGAACAAGCAATCTTGGGAAACGGCAATTGAACGCTTAGCAACTGTGACAAGTGAAAGAATTGAGAGTTTAGCAGCAACGAACAACGAAAGATTTGAACGCTTAGAAGCAGCTACTAATGAAAGGTTTGAGAGACTTGAAAATAAAATTGATCAATTAGCTAATACTTTTCATTCTCGTGTGTCATGTCGACTGCCGAGTGATACTGAGAAAAATCCAAGTGTACAGGTAAATGAAATCTCGTTGAACAATGAAAAGGAATTGCAGCAGTACTCAGATCCATCCCAAGAAAAAGAGGAAAAACAAGAAGTCAAGAAAGAAATCCATCAGCCTACCGATGAGAAGATTAAGGCATCAAATACTAAACAGGGAAATACTTTATATTTGAGTCAATATAAACTCCCTCTTCCTTTTCCTGGATGTCTTTTACAAGCAAAAGCAGAATTTGAAAAATTTTTAGAAATTTTTAAAAAACTGCATGTTAACATTCCTCTTTTGGATGTCATCAGACAAGTACCAGGTTATTGGGGATTCCTCGAGAATGTGATTAAAAAGAAGAAGAGACTGGATGAAGTTCCAAAAGTCAAGTTAAAGGAGGAATGCTCAGCAATCTTGCAAAGGAAGCCACCACCGAAACTTTCTGATCTAGGGAGATTTTCTATCCCTTGCACAATTGGTTCTTCTGATTTTTCTAATATTTTGTGTAATTTAGGTGCTGGTGTTAATGTCATGTCATATTCCGCATTCTTGAAATTAGGGTTAAAGGATTGTCGACCTACGAATATTTCTTTGCAATTAGCTGATAAGAGCATAATATATCCGAGAGGCATCATAGAGGATATTTTGGTTAAAGTTGATAAATTCATTTTTCCTGTAGATTTTGTCATTTTGGATATAGATGATGCAAAGAGTACTTCATTGATTTTAGGTCGACCCTTCTTAAACACTGCACGTGCTCTGATTGATTTTTCTGCTGGAAAATTGATTTTGAGAATCGATGATGAAAAAATTGAATTTAATGTTTTCCGTCGCATGAAAAAATTTTCTAAACAAGAGGTTTCTAGGATTGAGTGCACTAAAAAGGTTTCTGAACATGATGTTAATATCTTTCATTCTAGTGATCGTATTAAAAATTGTATTGTCAATGCCTCGCATGTCAAACATGATTTTCTGGATGATGAATATGTGGATGCATATGCTGCTTTAAGTGTGAATTTTAGTAAATTTAAATCAAAGAAAAGATTGCTTGTAGGAAAAGAAAGAAAGTTACAATTCAATGCATTGGTAGAAAACCAAAAGACAACTGAGAATGTTCAAATTGACAAGGGAAGGACAAAAGCATGGCAAGATGCAATAAATGGTCACAATGTGAAAATCTATGAGTCGGGTTGAAATAAGGAAATAATGTCTAGTCAAAGACAATAAAGAAAGACGCTTATTGGGAGATAACCCAATATTTTTTATGATTTTATTTAGTTTTTGTTTTTGTTGATTTACTTTAAATTTGAGTTTTTTTTGTGGCATTTTATAGGTGAATAAGAAACCCTTCGCATGTGTAGGAAGAAGTCGAAAAGAAGGTTACATTTTAGGGGAGTCATCTGTTCTCTTTACTTTTATTTTATTTATTTTTCACATTGAGGACAATGCTTAACTTAAGTGTGGGGGAATATGCATACATAGGCTGCTAATTTTTTTTATATAGGAATTTGAGTGCTGAATTTTTGCTTTGTTCTCAAAAATTTTTGTTGAATTCTTTCATGCCAACGAAAATTTTTCTTAAGTTTTCTAGTCCTTGCGTGTTACGTGTATTGAATTGGGTTGCATAAAAGATGATTGGTTTTAGTAGTTATTTGGTATATGATTAGCTATTCATCTTTTGATGGTTAATTTGAAAGACAAACAATGCAAGATTTGACACAAACTTAGCTTAGTGAGAATTTGAACCTTAAAGAGCAATTTCTTGCTCTCATTCTTTTTCTTGTTGAGTGTATATCGTACATGAATTAATCATTCTAGAACTTGCTCTATTATGCATTTTGAGACCACATTCTTGATTTTCATACACCAAAATGATTAAGCCACCTAGGTTTACATAAATTTAGCTTTCGAAAAATACTATCCCTATCATATTATCTCTTAGTTAACCCATTTGAGCCAAAACCTTTTTTCTTTCTTTAATGACCTATATAATCTATCCCATAACCCCCATTCTTTCTAACCCCAGAGTTTGAACCCCAATTCACGAAGGTACTTATAGTTGATAGCATGACATTCTAGTTTTTGTGGCATTATGATTTTTTTTTTTATGTTATCAAGTCGATGTAATAAAAAAAAAAAAAAAAACCAACCCAAAAAAAAAAAAGGAAAGAAGAAAAAAATTTTTGCTGGTTGAAAAAAAATGAAAAAAAAGAAAAAAAAAAGGAGAAAAAGAAGAAAATTCGAGAAAAAATTGGACATTTTTCTTTCTTGATATTGTTCACTCTTATAGTGAAAGCTCATTGCATTGTTCTTTGTTTTGAATAAGTGATATTTCACATTATATATTCATAGTTAGAGTTAGTATTCTCTTGCCTTGATGTAAATGATGCCATGTTCTGATACTTAAGTATTTTTAGTAAATCATTTTAACCCTATATTTTAACTATTATCCTACCCTTTACCCTAACCCCATTACAACCAAATAAAAGACCTTTTGATTGGTATTTTGATTTCATATTTAAGTGGTGGAGATTTGATATATGAGTAAGCTTATGGTAATGCCATATCATCATGTTGATTTGAGTGATACACATACCCTTACATACATTGAGTGTTTTGAATAGTTGAATAGTATCTTTCTTTATTCTATTGAGCGAACCGACTGTGAAGGTGTTTGAATCTTGCATTATTCTTGATTTCGAGGAGACTATAGGAGGTGTAATGACTTTTCTAGTATTAAATGCTACAAAATATTGATTGTCTTGATTGTAATTTCGGTTTGAACTTGTCGTACGTATGGTTAGGGACTTAGCAAAAATTGAATTGGTTTTGGAAGAAAATTATTTTTCCTTGAGGGCAAGGAAACATTCAAGTGTGGGGGTATTTGATAGCAATATTTTTATACACTTGAATTATATCTTTTTTAGCTTTATTTATGTGTTTTAGGATTGATTTGAACCATATTTTATGATTTTATATTGATTTATTTTCATGGTCATTGCATTCGAGACCTACAACTCTTGTGAAGACCTCAGAGGCTGGGTCAGACCAGAAGATACCCAAAAATTTAGTCAAAGTTACTGCAGTGCTGAAAAACGAAAATTGGGAATCAAAATGGAAACTTGGTGCTAAAATTTCAGATTTGCATTGCTAATAATTTCAGAAATTATCCAAACTGAAGAAATGAAAGTTTTTGAAGTATTTGGAAAGTTAAAGATCATCATCAAATAGCAAAGAAAGTTTCCAAATCAAATTCAAAGTCCAAATTTTCAAAATAGTTCAAGTTACTAAATTTTTCCTAGGGTTTTCACTCGTATATATATGTGGTAATATGGCAGCTCCAGAGGCACAAATTTCTCTTTTATTTTTCTCATTCTTCCACCACTTTACAAGCCCTTTGTAGTCTCCTCCATCCCAAGAGACTTCGACCTCTATATTCATGCGAATAAGGGTTGTAATGTTCTCTTTTATATTTTTATTTTTTTTTTCAATGTCTAGTTAATTTTATTTTTCCTAAGACTCGATGGATTTTATTTTTTGATTAACACATGGCTTGATTTGATTCATTCCCTTAAGTTTTATTGGCATGATTGTTATTTTGATAAGATTTTATTGTTGTTCTTAATGCTTCAAATGTTTTTGGACCCGACGTTTTGATGATTTGAGATTGAGTGCATGCATGATCAATATAATTGCTCAAAATTAGTCTAAATAATAAAATCCATATGAAATTATGAGCATGACCATTGGATTAATTTCATGTGTAGGGATTAAGGGAAACCTTAATTTATAGATTTTTACAAAACTTAATGCGGTTTGATTTAATCAAAATTGTATGACCATTAGGTTTCGGTTAATCGAATTAGGGATTCATTGCAGGACCATTGGGTGAATTTAATTTAGAAAATTCTGCCATCATCAATAATAAATCATTAGTCAATGAACTTAGGGGTTGAAGAAATTCAACCGTGTAGAAAGATGAAAATAAATGAAATCGATGTCCTAGGGTTTTCATTACATTAGAGTTTCGTATTTTAGATCTTGTTTTTAGTAGTTTCTAAAATTTTCACCACTTGATTTAATTTGTTCAACTTAAATTAGGGTTATTTATATTTGGTAGTATAAAATATTCTTGTAGGATCGACATTTGTTCTATACTATACACAACACTCGACTAGGGTATAGTTGCCCGAAATTGTGATATAGCTAAATCGCGTAACAATAAACAACCCGACATGCTAAAGAAATTCCGATAGACACAACAGATGACAAGTAAGTGGAGCAAATCTCTTTTATTTCCATACGACAAATATATATTCTATTACATGAGTAATTACACTTTACAAGTCTCACAGTCGGACCGATTAGATCAAAAGAAATATATAAATGGCTATATCACCTCGATTGTTTGACAAAAATAGAGAGTACAAAAGGGTAAGCAGAGGAACAATGAATAACAATATGCAGCCCTACTGACACAATAAGACTACCAAAATGGGAGACAAACTGATCAAGAAGGGATTCTGAGGATGTATCAGGATATCATCAAACTTTCTTCCATCACTTAGCTCCCTACCCACAACCGGTATGTCCTACCACCTAACTCGGAAGGAGACTCTTTTCTTAAATCCAAATCAAGGACTTTGACAGGAACCTTGATAGAGCCCATCGCGACATTTGGACATCGAATGGCATGACGAGCCCTCATACCAACAGTCTGGTTCTTAATGAGACCTCATACCAACAAAAGTAACTCACGCTATCAAGCTCTACAAAGCAGAGGTGTTCTTTTGAAGACCCCTCATGGAAGACATCTCTCACAAGAAGAAAACCCTCATGATGAAACTCGTTGAAATAATGCAAAGTCTCACAGTCCCTATTTATAGATGCGAAGAAATCTCTTTAAATCTCTGAGTAATTGAAACGCTTCCCTGAAGAGTATGCGAATTAAACGGAAAAGTTCATACTGCCTCACCTTCCTGTACTGCATTAACTTCGAATCTAATCAAGTGGAAGGTGAGAACGCATTAATACCGGTGGAAGAAGGAACGATTAAACGAAAGGGGGACTTATATCCTATCCGCTTTAATTTCATATCAGTTGTAGACAATTCGCATAATCTCAAGAGACACGTGTCACAAGCTTCCGTGCCTTTTTAACTTCTCGAGAACTGAATTTCACTCATGGCGTCTCTTCCACAAATCGACATCATGAGTTGGGAGCAAATGATATGACATGACCCAAACAACAATCGGTGTGGTGTTTGGATACCGAAAAAGGCACCTATGGTCAAAAAGGGCCTAACCCTTCCAAACGGAAAACATGTCAATTCGGATACCACGATTGATTAGCAAGTGCATTCGGTAAAGACCGAATGGCTACCCCCTTTATTGGACCGCCGAATACTAAAGGAACCAAATGCTTTGACTTCTGGATGACAATCCTCAACTGAATCCTACTTTGACTAAATTTCCTATTTTAGTACGAAATGTATCTCTCGGGTAAGGAATGAAACTCTTGAGAATTTAATTGTAAGGGAAAAAATTTTTCCATATAATTGGAATTCCTAAATGATAACGATTTCGAATATTTGATATTTGAAACCCGAAATCTTTGAATCTCCTAGTAAGGAAACTAGGGTTGTAACACCCCGAATGCACATGTCTCCTATGACGATTCATATAAGAACTTTCGATACATCAAGCTAGGTAAGTTCTCTAGACTTCACACAAAACGCATAAAATATCACAGAGAGATCCTTCCTCACTCCCTCTCTATCTATTTATTCTCTCGGAAATTGCTTTTTTTGATTTGAATATCGAAATCTCTCCCGTCGGAGCACACTCTGACGGTCTTTTGCAAGTTTCAAGTCTCTTCATTATATATCCATTTGAGTCATAAGGAGTCGGATCTATGGAGTCAAAACACATCTCCAACAAGTTTTAATTTTGATTTTGAAACCATCAATTTTGATTTCAATTTAAAGAGTTTTGATTTCAGTTTTATTTTCAAACAATTTCAATTTTGATTCTAAAATTGAAATCAAAATCATAAAAATAAAAGAATAAATATTATTAATTATAAATTATAAAAAAGATGAGACGATGAGTTTGAACTCTTTTATTAAAAACAACAAAATCACATAATTTGTTTATCTTTTAATTTTTTTTTATAGTAATGGTCACAATTTTAAAACTGTGGATTTGCAATTTTTAATTTAGTAAAAATGAAATTAAATTTTTAAACATGATTTCGAATCAGGAATCATAATCAGATCAATGATTTTTGAGCCGCTTATTGATGTGATTAGATTTCACCATTGGGTTGGAGCCTAGGCAACGTCCTTTTCCGTGGGCCCAAATCCTTGTTGTCTCACACATTCTGTTTTTGAGAAATTATGATGTTTCGGTCGATTCCCATTGAACGAACAGAAAACCTTTTAAATCTTCAAATTCATTTTATAGATGATATAGAATATCAAATTTTTGATTTAGGGATTCTTTACTCTAGAAAAGGGTTTTATAGCTATGAACCATTATACAGTATTCTAATCTCTTAATTATCATCTAAAATTAATATTAGACACATTAAAAAATAATTTAAATCAATCCATAATGTAAAAACATGAAATGTGGTCAAGGTTTATATAAACCACAAAATTTCAACTATATGCATTCTTAATTCAAAAAACTTTCATTTTGTATGACGTTTAATCCCTTTTAATTATGTTTTTTCTATTTAGATTTTCTCATGAATTTTGTTATTGAATTCAATTTAATTCTTTATTTTGAATTCCAAAAATTCCAAACAAGTGGGGCATAATATAGGCTGTATGGAAAATGGAGGAATCATTTCCAGTGCTAGCAAAATAATAATAATCACAAAATTTTGAAAAACAAAATACCCTCCAAAGTTCAATGGTTTAGGTTAAAGTGCACTCTTTAATCTATGATCCACCAATTTTAGGATTAAATACGATTATGCTCGAACCAAATCAAACTGAACCGTAGACAAAGATTTAGAAAACAATTGAAACAGTAACCACAACTGTTTTTATAAATTCTTGTTATGGTTCTTCATTTTGAAGAATTGAGAACCTCCGGTACCTAAAAAAGAAAATTAAATATTGAAAAGTTATAATATTAGAAACGAAATATTAGAGAGTTAAGATTGACAAACAATTTTTGTAATTACTCATATTTTTAGAAATAAAAATTGAGTTTAAATCATTACTTATTTTTTCAATTTTTATTATTTATTATTTATTTTTTTAGTTTCATATCCAAAATTAGAATTGAAATTGTTTGGAACGGGAACGGAAACTAAAAATTTTAGAATCAAAATCGAAAGCAAAACTCAAGAGATAGTTTCAGTTCCTCTGAATATGAAATCAAGGACTAATGGTTTTGAAACTATGACTTGGGTCATCTAAGACTACAACTAATTAACTAGAATTTGAGCCTATTGCAATAAGGGGGCGCACCAGCTGAATCCAGAAAGACCATAACATTTTTCATCTAAGAATATTGTGGTAGCTTATCACTTGGATAAGATGTATGATAAATTTATTATATATATATAATCCATCGGTATTCGATAATTTTAAGCCGACTATAAGCAAGATCCGAATCTGAGACTTTATTTAAAAGTATCAGTGTAATATAGCAGGTGTTGAATATAAATATTAATTGTAATTTAAAATGGAAATTTAATGATGAGTGAAACAAATGTTGCTCTAAATACATTTGTTGTTTCTATCTAACACGAACCATCTAACATTAATATTTTAATCTAAATTTTTTATAATTAAAAATATAGTATAAGATTAAATAAAAATAAATTTTCTTAAGTTTTATTAGAATAAAATCCCAGTAAATTAAGAAATTAATATATAGATATATAAAGCAAAGTTTCTGAAATTTGCTATTGGTTTTTATATATTAAAAAAGTCTTTATTTTTTGATTTGTGTGCTTAGAGACATAAATATCCTTTGTGTGTGCTTCGAGGTGCAGGAGTTGTGCAGCAAGCACGAACCCTACATAGAAGGTTACAATGGACCTGAGAATTTATTTAACTATTTTAGCATTTCCTTCTAAAAAAAATAACACTATAGTTTCAAGATCCAAGAACCCCAAAATTTATGTATTCACCTCTAAGGACATTGCAGAAAAAATACTTCTAAAATCTTTATTAATACCACCGAAAAATATGAATATGCAGTTAAATGTCCTAAAAATGCCATCAGAATATTTTAGAATCCTGTTTTTTTTTTTTATAAAATTATGATGTCTGCCCCCATTACCCCTATATTATATATTTCGTCCGTACTAAATTAATTTTTAATTTTGTCCCTCAAGGAATAGAAATTTTTCCATTTGCATCCAAAATTCACCTACTACAAACAAAAAATCATGATTTGCCAATACTTGTTAATCACTTAGATTAATGTCACAACATGGGCCTAGACAAACTGGGCTCAATTAGTTAGGCTTAGGGCCTAAACTAGGGGAGCGCTGAAAATTGACTAATTTGGCGGATGGCTCGACTCGTGCCTAGATTTACGAATTGAGTAATCAAACTTTAGTTATTCCAATGATTAAATATTGATATATTTTAAATAAAATTTATTATATATAATAAAAATAGATATCAAAGAATTTTGTCATTTAAAAATTCAATTTGATTCAAATTGTATTTAATTAAACGTGATGTGATTATCAGATATCGATAGTTTATTTAAAAAAGAAAAGACGGATCGGGTAAAAATAAGGAGAAATAAAAAAGTAGTAATTATCGAGTATTAATCCTCTCCCCTTTTTGCTTAAAAGGAACAGAAAGAAAAAAAGAAAAAGGTAGTTTTTTTTTTTTTTTTTTTTTTTTTTTTTTTTCTGGTGAGAAGAAAAAGGTAGTTTGCCCCGGTATGTAAGGGCTTCGTTTTGGTTACAAGTTTGGGACCCATATATTAAAGAAGATCTGCGGGTTGGGATTAAAAGATATTGGCCCTAAACAAGTAAGCTTCCACTCGTAATTTTTTAATTAAAATTTTTGGGTTTTAGTCGGGCCGTCAACCATGGATCGGCTGTGGGAGGTGGGCCTCTTATTGTAAATAGCCATCCCAATCCACCCTCATTTATTCGTTGAGAAGAAAGAATCAGCCAAGATTGGGGATAGAACTAAGCCAAAACTAAACTTCTTTGATTTGAGTGATCAAATATTCTATTCTTTTAATCAGAAATTTCGAGTTTGAGTTTTTGAAATGGATAAAAAAGATTTGGAAGGGTCAATCTCTTAATGGGTTCTATAATACTCGGACTGAATTGATCGGACAAAACACAAAAAAAAAAAAATAGAACAAAGCCAAACTTGTTTTGAAAGGATGCAATTTCTGAATAGGTGAATAGGATTTTCATCCGCCAAATTGCTAAGCAGGGAAATTGGAGGAATGCATATACCAGCTCCATGGAAAAGGTCATTACTAGCTAACTTCTTTAATACACATAACCAAAGAAAGAACTTAAATCTATGTAGCACTTTGGACATCCAAATCCAATTCCACCTCTGTTTCTCCATATGAGATCTCTGTTTACTAATGCCAAGGGCATGGATATAAGCATCAACATTCACCAAATAACCACTCTTACTTGAGTTCCAATTGTTAGGAATGGAGGATCTTCGAAATGAAAATTTGAAAGGGTTTGCACGTGAAATGATCACTGTATTTAAGGAAATTATGCCCCCACTATGTTGTTATCTGGGTTGATGGTAGATTCCTTCAGGATATGCAAGTCGAAATAGAAATTTAAGACAACAAAATCTCAAATTTCTTTCAAGAATGAAATAGAGAATTTCAAGAAAACGAAGTATTATTGTATTGTCAATAAAGGAAAATTCTAAGTGTGGTTTCTCAATGGTATGGGGGAGTATTTATAGAAAATGAAGGATTTCAATTATGAGATATTTCTTTATTTAAATGACACAACAAATATGTCTTTTTGATTTTAAGAATCATTAATTTATTCAAAAGACATCATTTCATTGTAGAGAAATTATATTTTAATCAAAAGACACTTATTTATTTAATTTTCAAAAATGTGTCTTTTGAATAAAAATAAATAACCTAAGTGCCCAAATCACTTCATCTCAATGCCCCAAGTGCCCTATCTTTGACCCTTAAATAATTATTTATTTAATATTATTATTATTTTTTGAGTCATTTCATGAAAATCATATTTTCCCTCCAACACACCATTTTAACCAAATTCAAATGGTTTCAAATTTGATAGGTTATAAACCTATCAAATTTTCTTCAACTTTTCAATGTGGGACAAATGCTCATATCATATTACAAACCATATCTAACAATCCTCCACTTAGTTTGTAATATCCATTAGCAGTATAATTTCTTTAGAATTATCTCCGCAATAGGTGTCTCTCGACTTAAACCTAAAGGTAGTATTAATCTTTCAAGATCTTGTCAAAATTTATGGTGAGTAATTATTAAACCATAATTTCTTATGACAAGATCAGAAAAAATAATACTCATAATTCTTTACAAATCTCTAATACGTTCACCGTGAGCTTTTGCACCATAATATGGCCATGTGCTACCTCCTGAATTCATAAACACTTGTAAAGTTTATTTCCAGACTTTATTAGAAGCGGCACCACTCCTTGTGTTTATATATGTAAAGTTTGAAAATCTCAAATTTGAATTTTCCTTATTCTTGAATCGAACAAAACTTCATTAAGAATAATTATTATTCATCCTCCTTTTCTTAAGCATTAAAAGTTCTAATGCTTGCTACCTATCACATGAGTAACTTGTTGTTACCTTTTAAACCTTTAGAATTGCTAAGCAATAAGAAAGGTAAGGTTCCTGTTATCAGTGATAAACTAGAATTATCTTAGACCCATTTCACTTGTAGTACTTTTGATTCTATCTTTTGAGAGTCTTTTGGTTAATGGGTCAGCAAGATTGCTATTAGATCTTACATAGACAATTGTGATTATACCATCAGAAATCAATTGTCTAACATATTCATGTCTTAAAGCAATATGTCTAGATTTACCGTTATAAATTTTGTTGAATGCTCTAGACATAGTTGCTTCGCTGTCACAATGTAACGAGACTGCTGGCATCGGTTGTGGCCACAACTCTTTGTCTAACAATAAGTTTCTTAGCCATTCTGCCTCTTTACCTGTTGCTGCTAATGCAACAAATTCTGACTCCATGGTCGAATGAGTAATACACGTCTGTTTCTTGGAGGCCTAAGAAATTGCTCCTCCACCTAGTTTAAATATCCAACTAGACGTTGATTTGTTGTCATTAACACTAGTTATCCAGCTAGTATCAGTGTAACCTTCTAGTACCGAAGGAAATTTGTTATAAAATAATTCAAAAGATTTGGTTCTTTTAAGATAGCCAAGAACCCTTCCAATGGCTCTCCAATGATCTGTATTGGGATTATGTGTAAACCTTGAAAGTTTACATACTGTAAAAGCAATGTCAGGTGTAACACCGAAAATTCGGTGTTAGAAATGTTCTATGAAATATAGTGGAAAATTTTAAATTTTGCATTGATTTTCGATTTTGGGGTATAAATTTTAAATTTTTGGTATAATTAAAATGCCGAGTCGTAAATTCATAGTGGATTCTATTTTAGGTAAATTTAAAATTTCATTATAGTAAGAATATAAAAATAAATATATATATATATTTGGAAAAAAAAAAGAAAGAAAAAGAAAAAAAAAAAGAGTGGGGAGACGCAGCGTTTCAGCCTGAAACGCCGCGTTCCCCCTTTTCCCAAATCGATTAGGGCTGAAAGCCCTAATCGCTCACTCCCTCACCCCCTACTCTCTCTCTCTCTCGCGTAGTCGCCGCACTCCGCCTCTCTCCCTCACCGCAAACCACCGCTAGCCACCACTGTGAACTACCGTCGTCTCTCTCCCTCTACTCACTCTCCATTTCTCTCTCTATTTCCAGCCTTTGCTCTCTCCCTCCAGCTCGCGATCTCTCTATCTTCAGTTTATCTCTCGGTGGAACAACTCTCGCTCACTCTCCTTCGCGCTCTCTTTCTCGCTCCTGCGACGCCCTCTCGCGGGTTGCTCCGACCACCGTAGCCGACAGACAACGAAGGAAGGTCGCCGTAACTCTTTCCCTCTCTCCCTTTCTCTCATCGTACGTGAAACCCCTCTGCTCGCTCGCACGGTGCACACTGTGAGCATCTCCTTCGACCAATGATCAACCCAGCAGCCCTTGGGATCTCTTGACAGGCCTAGGTCAAGCTTGCAACCACCCCTCTGCATAGGTAGAATCGGTCCTAACCCTAGCTTTAGGGTTTTGAAATTCTGTAGTAATAAGTTTAGATTTACTGAACTTAACTTCAATTTGGTAGCTTTGCAGGTCTGAGGGTGGACTGAGGAGACTTCTGAGCGAGGATTGCGAATCGCGAAAAACCCTAGGTGAGGGATTTTCAATCCCTTAAAGAATTCAAATTAATTTTTGTTGAATTTAGGTAGAAATTATATTTATATATATTCTAAAATGTGTTAGACTCGTAAGAAATGTATTTCCCTAAGTGTTTGTATGAAATTATTGAGGTTAGGTCTTAGATTTTGATATAAATTGGACTATGAACTATGATAGAATGTCTTAGATAGTATTAGAGTTTTGTTTGATTGGTTTATGTAGTTATTCTTGAGATTTGAATTAAAATTGGAATGAATTAAATTAGGATTATGTAATTCAGAAGAAAATTGGTAAAATTGAGGAATATTGTAAATTTAAAGTCGTCGATGCTTTGAAGTGATTTTAGATTGATGAAACGAAAGTTTAGGAATATAATTGTGCAGTTAAGGCTATTGTAAATAAAAGGGAAATTTGAAAACCCTTTAATAGAGCTTTAATTGTTGATTATTCGTGTTGATTGGTCTAGGTTGACCTTTGGAGACTCGAGGGGAGTCTTTTTGAGTTGATTTCGGAAATAGGGAGTGGATACCCTCCCTAGAGGTGAGTGGACGGATCGTTGTGTAGTAAATAAGCAAAATATCTTTAAATTCTTTGATAAATGATTTGAAATGATTTTCATATGATTTTATGAAATTATTTGTGATTGTGGGATGTCTAAAATGAGAATTTGAAGTATGAATGCATCCTATGTGATTTTACATGAATTTGTGCCATCTGTTTTGACTTCTTGAATGGTAAATGCTTGTAGCATGAATTTCAGATTGAATTGATAAAATGTGGCACATGGATTGAAATTTGAATGATTGTGAAATTATGGTATTGTGAATTGATGATTGTGAAATGAAAGGTGCCGTAGATAACTATAGTCATACCCCCCACGAAGCGACCCGACGGGGTGACGTGGGTTGGGGTTATATGCGAGAGAGGTATGCGGCCTCTGCTCTGCCACGTCGGACTATCCGGTTGCACCCCGGGGAGGTCCGAGCCAACGCCAAGGTTGGGGGTAGCTTTGAAAACTAAAATATAAAATCCCTTGGCGGGCTTCCGTCTTGGTTCGGCCAAACGCAAGAAGGAAGTGTTTTCGATGGGACCCTTGTGATTTTCTAAAAGAATATTTGAATGAATGCTTGACATTGATGCATATTTTATAAATGATGTTGAATTACTGAAATGTTTGGATATGGAAAATGATGTTTGAAGTATGCTTTGACATTCCCCACTTTCACCCCTTATTTATTACACAATCATGCCATTGCACTCCACTCACTGAGTATTTATAATACTCACCCCACTCTTTAACATTTTTCAGAGGAAGATTAGATTTGTGACAGAGATTGGAGCTTGGGGAGGGCCTACCAGCTAGCTTTTGTAGGTATACATCGTGATGTATAGTCATTTTGGTTTGAATTGAAATCCAAAGAAAGGAAGACTTGTACAATTATTTTTGGTACAGATTTAATCGATACTTGTTTCCTGTATAGGAACAAGTATTGATGGAATCCCTACGTGGTTGTTGTTTACTTTCTTTCTCTCCTAGTTTTGGTAAAAACTCATTTTTGAGTGGGACATTTGGTTTGTAATATTGAGAATGGTTATTTTCTTTCGATTTCACGAAGTCTTGGACAACTCATATCGTTTGGATCTTACTGACATTAGCTTGATTGCTTCAGGCAAGTGTTAGAAAAATCCTACGACTATGTTTTAAGACTTATTGTTTGTTAAGTGCTTTCCTTATACTGTAAACTTTGAAAGGGCTTGGATGGTCATATTGTGTGCCGTACATGCACAGGTTCCCTCTCCCCGATTGTGTGTTGATGTGTAAATGCGCATGCACAGGTTCCATCTCCCCGATGTGTGCTCGTGTGTACAGGGATGGACCGGATGTGTCCTTGCATGTGTTTTGTTATGTGATGTTTTTTATTTTTGATGATTGATGTATGGAAAGAACTGTGGTGCTGTCTTTGTAGCCTTGCGGAGTCCCGGTATATGGGGAGGTTCTGTCCGTATACCGAGATTTCGCGGCGGCTGTCGCGTGGTCGATCCGAGGATCGGGGCGTGACAGCTTTAGTGGTATCAGAGCTTAGGCTCACGGTTTTAAAAGTTTATTGGTTTTGGAATGTTTTAAATTTTTCCAAATGTCCCGAAAAGTTCCTAAAGATTCTGAAGTATTTGGTTTTTGAAAAAGGTGCTTTCGAAAATGTACAAGTCTTCCATGGATTTCTTAGGAGGATAGGAATGCTCATTTTTAGGGGGTTAAATACCTAGTTCAATTCCTATTCTATTTGCTGAGATTTGTCTCTTCTTCGTAGAACCATCCCTCATAGATGAAGATTGAGGAACCGAATGAGATTCCTCCCACACACCTCTACATATTAATTATAGTCTTCATATATCTTGATTTCACCTCTTTATTGAGTTGTGGTTAAGATTCTTGCTAGTAGATTGCTTACGGTACTCGGTGATACTATTACCTATAATTTAATAACTAGGGTGTTTTTATTGAAGATAGAGTCCCTGGCCCACACGGATTTACCATGCTTTCTTCCAGGTTTTTTTTTGGGATGTTATTTGTGAGTATTTGTTTGAAGACTTTGATGAGTTTCATTCTATTGTGGTGATAGGTAAGAGTGTGAATTCTACTCTTATTATCCTTATTCTTAAAAAAAAAAAAATCTTATTGGTTGAGGGTAAAGAATTCTAGATTTATTCTTTACCATCATCCTTTATCAAACTGTGGTGAAAGTTTTAGCTAATAGACTGTGTGGTGCTTAATGATGTCATCTTTTCCACTCAAAGTGCTTTTATTGGAGGAAGACAGATTCTGGGTGCGGCTTTTGTTAAGAAGCAAGAAAGGGGCATAGTTCTGGAGAAAGCCTATATAGGGTTGGTGGCTTTTGATTACGGTTTTAGAGAAGAGGTGCTTTTGAACCCTTTGGAGGAGATGGACAAAAGGTTGCTCGATTTTGATGTCTTTTTCTGTTATTATCAATGGTGAACCCAAGAGTTGCTTCCTGGCTTCTTGTGGCTGAAGACATGGTGACCACTTTTTCCTTTCCATTACTTTAGTGATGGATCCTATAATAGGTTGATTGAGAGGGGTTTGAGCCAATGCATTCTCTGGTTTTAGAGTGTGGAGCTCTGATATTTTCATTTCTCATTTTCAGTTTGTAGATGATACTATTCTCTTTCTTAAAGAAGATATCAAGGGTTTCAGAAACTTGATTTCCTTGTTTGACATTTTTGAGAGAATTTTTGTGCTTTAAAATTAATACGTAAGTATTGAAGTTTTTCGTGAGACACTTAATCAGGTGGTTGCAATTGCCAATGGTGTGAAGAGGGAGTGGCCTATTTTTCTTATCTAGTGGTTCCTTAAGTAGGTAATTCTTTGAGTGTTCATTTTTGTGATTTTGTTGTAAATAGGATTGGGAAGAGATTATATCCATGAAAGGGAACTTTCTCACTTTAGGAGGCGCATTCCTCTTATCATTGTGTATTTTGTCCAAAATTCCTTTTTTATATGTTCTCCCTATTTGGGTCTCCTATTGGTGGTGAAGGATTAGATTGAAATGATGACATGAAAAGTTACAAATGTGATGCCGTGACTTTGGTAGGGTTTCCTACAATCGGAAGAAGGAAAGGTTGTAATGAGGCTGTAGATTGGATAGTAAAGGAAGTGTGCACATTGAAATTTATGGTTCAAAATTGGTTGAGTTTGTGAGATTCAAGAAGATTTAAATGCCGAAAAGTTTGGAGTATTTTATTTAGAAATTGTGTTCAAAGGATTCTAATATGAGGAAAACCTGGCAAATCTGCCTTCAAGGCGCTAATAAACAAATGGATATTTCTAAAAGGAATTTATGGATATTTCTTCTAGACAATTTAACCTTGGAAAAATGGATATTTCTTCTTAAACAAGCAATGGCCAAGTGATTCATAGTAAGGGATTGAAATACTAGAGCTGGTATCAATTATTTTTTTTCCCCTAAATAGTGGGAGTTCGAAATTTTTTTAATCATGGACATGAGAACTTTATTAGAACCATATGAATGCAAATTTAGTATATTAGATAGAATGAAGGAAAGGTTGGTAAGGATAAACTGAAATGATATTGACAGGAATTGTTAGAAAGTTTCTTCCTATTGCCTGTAACCGATATGGAAAATTTTGATGATTTGAATGGATATTTGTATTGTGAAGATAATGTTACTGTTAATTATTGGCATAAAAGGGAATGCTTAGTTGTGTTTGTTAGTAAGTGCAATCTGTCATAAAGTTAGATAGGGAAATTTACAACATGAATTTGATATTATTTGATAGAGATGCAAGGGTTTGTTTTGTATATTGAGTATGATAAAATTTCTTGCCATGGAAGACATTAGTTTGTCAGGAAAATTAAGAACATTTGTTGTCCCACAATTATCTGAGTTTAGTTTTTAATATGGATCAAAGAGCAAAGGAAGATTTGTAATGCTAACTATGCGTTAGGTTAGATTTCAAAAATCACTTCTTTGGCCAATGGACCCAAGCTAAGGTCCACGAGGAGTACTACCATAATGATGCACAATTTTGTATAATTTTGTTTTCATAATTGCATAAAAGGACTATTTGATGCTAAAGATGGTAAGTGGTTTGGGTTAATGCTAAGTAGATTCTTGGCAAATGTGGAGTCTTCGGAAACTCATAGAGGTGTATATCATGTGTTCAATGATGGTATTTACTTGAACTTTTAGTAGTTCGGCTAATAGAAGGTAAATGAGGAATTTTAGAGAAATCAACTATAAGTTCGCCCTCACATTATCTTCTGATTTGTATGAGCTAGTGGATCAATCACTAAGTGGGGAAAAATTTGCAGAATCAGGCCATAATATATGTAGAAATTTCACAATTTGTTGGTGATGCTTATTGTCACGCCAGGAATGAAGGTTGAAGTCAGTGTAGAACAGATGTTCGACCGAGGGTTGTGTGCAAAATTTTGAGGAATCTGATAATCGAATAGATAGGAACCATGAGGAAGATCTATTGAGTCTTATGGGGTCTGATGGCGATTTGCTTTTGGACATGAATGATGGAGGTGGTAGTTGATGAGGGTTTAAATGAGGAAATCAAGCTAACTGAATCTGTTTTGGGGCATATTTTGTAGAATGAGGACGCTGTATGTTGTGGTGATAGCTGTAGGACTTAAAGAGACGTTACCAGTATGTTCAGTACCATGGAGTTTTCTAGTCGTAAAAGGGGTAGAAAACTTTTGCTTTCAAATTCCTTTCACAAAACAAGCATATTTTCAAAAAGTTTTGTGAAATAAATGGCTATGCCAGGAGTCATATTCCGTGTCTAACGATTATGTTCATTCTAGTCTTGGCTTTCATCAAACATTTGTCTGTAACCATACTTGTTCAAGTAACCATAATGCATTGGTGAGCTCCCTTGGTGCTTTTGTTTTCTTTTTCCCCTGAAGGGTAAGAGGGATGACAGAGAACAATCCATTTCCAATAAATTGGACTCGAGGTTGACCAAACCTATTGTTGCTGCTATCATAGCCAATTTTGCCTTCTTATTTGTTACCAAAAGGACAATGTCTAAGAAAGTGTTGCGGTGGGGAAGTTTTAGAGTTTCCAGTATGGGAAGATAAGTTATTTAATAAAGATGATTAGTTGGACTGTTAGTGGTTTAGGGGACAGAATGGAAAGAAGAAAGGTTAGAGATACTATCCTTAGGGTTACTCCTAATATTGCCCTTGTTGAGAAGTCCCACTGTTGAAGGTTAAGGATTTTAGACCTTTTAGTCTCACTACTACTCTCTATTGCATTATGGCTAAGGTGAAAGCTAATATGTTGAGATTATGATTCCATTTGTTGTAATCGAAGTGCTTTTGTCAGTGGGAGATTTGGTATTTTTGAAAATATTTCTTTATAAAGAAGTAATTTGGTTTCAAAAGCAGGAAAACTTGTATATTTGCTAAGCCGATCAATTCGGAGTTTTTAAGAGAATAAGAAAGTTGTATTGAAAGCACTGTATGCAGATGAGAAGAGTGTAATGTCTAGAGTGTAAAAGTGATAAATATAACAGACACTAGAAGTGGTTATTACTTTGAGAATTTGGGGATATTAATGCAAACACCGGATAATATGCAGATATATGTATTAGATTTGATTTGGATAGAATATTGGTGATATTGCATAATACTAAAGTGATTGAGAATGAGCATGATAGAAATATCTTGATTAAAAAGCTATCCGGCTAAGGATTGGAGATTTAAAACTTGGAAGCATACAAATATTGTTAGTGGATTAAATTTCCTCACTTAGTCTAGGCCATATTGAGGTTGATTTACATTTCGTCATACACAAGCTTGAGGATATAAGGATTTTCTCTATCTTGGGATCTGCAATTGATATAGACATGACATGCTAGTGGACATTTCTTATTAAAGGTTTCTTTTGAAAGATAATTCAAGGAATTTTGTTTTGGAGTCTTGATAGCTTAGTTGTTGATTCTGAAGGTAACATAGTCCTAACATATTTTAAGAAGTATTTGCCGGATCCATTTCATGTGATTGAAGCTTCTCTGATAGAATGAAATTCAGACCTAAGTTTCAAAGTGCAGCCTGTGTTAATACTAGATCAGCAGTTCCAAACAGTTGAGAAATAAGTAGATTCCTATAGTTAAAGTGTTGTGGAGAATATAATCAACTAGGAGAACAGAAATGGGAGACTGAAGAAGCAATGCGAAAATAGCACCTGTAGTTCTTCGGTGTATAAATCGTATTTTAAATTTCGAGGACGAAATTTGTTTTTAGGGGGTTAAGTGTTGTAACACCGAAAATTTGGTGTTAGAAATGTTCTGTGAAATATAGTAGAAAATTTTAAATTTTGCATTGATTTTCGATTTTGGGATATAAATTTTAAATTTTTGGTATAATTAAAATGCCGAGTCGTAAATTCGTAGTGGATTCTATTTTAGGTAAATTTAAAATTTCATTATAGTAAGAACATAAAAATAAATATATATATATTTGGAAAAAGAAAAAGAAAAAAAAAAGAAAAAAAAAGAAAAAAAAAAGAGTGGGGAGACGCAGCGTTTCAGCCTGAAACGCCGCGTTCCCCTTTTCCCAAATCGATTAGGGCTGAAAGCCCTAATCGCTCACTCCCTCACCCCCTGCTCTCTCTCTCTCTCGCGTAGTCGCCGCACTCCGCCTCTCTCCCTCACCGCAAACCACCGCTAGCCACCACCGTGAACTACCACTGTCTCTCTCCCTCTACTCACTCTCCATTTCTCTCTCTATTTCCAGCCTTTGCTCTCTCCCTCCCGCTCGCGATCTCTCTGTCTTCAGTTTATCTCTCGGTGGAACAACTCTCGCTCACTCTCCTTCGCGCTCTCTTTCTCGCGCCTGCGACGCCCTCTCGCGGGTTGCTCCGACCACCGTAGCCGACAGACAACGAAGGAAGGTCGCCGTAACTCTTTCCCTCTCTCCCTTTCTCTCCTCGTGCGTGAAACCCCTCTGCTCGCTCGCACGGTGCACGCTGTGAGCATCTCCTTCGACCAATGATCAACCCAGCAGCCCTTGGGATCTCTTGACAGCCCTAGGTCAAGCCTGCAACCGCCCCTCTGCATAGGTAGAATCGGTCCTAACCCTAGCTTTAGGGTTTTGAAATTCTGTAGTAATAAGTTTAGATTTACTGAACTTAACTTCAATTTGGTAGCTTTGCAGGTCTGAGGGTGGACTGAGGAGACTTCTGAGGGAGGATTGCGAATCGCGAAAAACCCTAGGTGAGGGATTTTCAATCCCTTAAAGAATTCAAATTAATTTTTGTTGAATTTAGGTAGAAATTATATTTATATATATTCTAAAATGTGTTAGACTCGTAAGAAATGTATTTCCCTAAGTGTTTGTATGAAATTATTGAGGTTAGGTCTTAGATTTTGATATAAATTGGACTATGAAGTATGATAGAATGTCTTAGATAGTATTAGAGTTTTGTTTGATTGGTTTATGTAGTTATTCTTGAGATTTGAATTAAAATTGGAATGAATTAAATTAGGATTATGTAATTCAGAAGAAAATTGGTAAAATTGAGGAATATTGTAAATTTAAAGTCGTCGATGATTTGAAGTGATTCTAGATTGATGAAACGAAAGTTTAGGAATATAATTGTGCAGTTAAGGCCATTGTAAATAAAAGGGAAATTTGAAAACCCTTTAATAGAGCTTTAATTGTTGATTATTCGTGTTGATTGGTCTAGATTGACCTTTGGAGACTCGAGGGGAGTCTTTTTGAGTTGATTTCGGAAATAGGGAGTGGATACCCTCCCTAGAGGTGAGTGGACGGATCGTTGTGTAGTAAATAAGCAAAATATCTTTAAATTCTTTGATAAATGATTTGAAATGATTTTCATATGATTTTATGAAATTATTTGTGATTGTGAGATGTCTAAAATGAGAATTTGAAGTATGAATGCATCCTATGTGATTTTACATGAATTTGTGCCGTCTGTTTTGACTTCTTGAATGGTAAATGCTTGTAGCATGAATTTCAGATTGAATTGATAAAATGTGGCACATGGATTGAAATTTGAATGATTGTGAAATTATGGTATTGTGAATTAATGATTGTGAAATGAAAGGTGCCGTAGATGACTATAGTCATACCCCCCACGGAGCGACCCGACGGGGTGACGTGGGTTGGGGTTATATGCGAGAGAGGTATGCGGCCTCTGCTCTGCCACGTTGGACTATCCGGTTGCACCCCGGGGAGTTCCGAGCCAACGCCAAGGTTGGGGGTAGCTTTGAAAACTAAAATAGAAAACCCCTTGGCGGGCTTCCGTCTTGGTTCGGCCAAACGCAAGAAGGAAGTGTTTTCGATGGGACCCTTGTGATTTTCTAAAAGAATATTTGAATGAATGCTTGACATTGATGCATATTTTATAAATGATGTTGAATTACTGAAATGTTTGGATATGGAAAATGATGTTTGAAGTATGCTTTGACATTCCCCACTTTCACCCCTTATTTATTACACAATCATGCCATTGCACTCCACTCACTGAGTATTTATAATACTCACCCCACTTTTTAACATTTTTCAGAAGAAGATTAGATTTGTGACAGAGATTGGAGCTTGGGGAGGGCCTACCAGCTGGCTTTTGTAGGTATACATCGTGATGTATAGTCATTTTGGTTTGAATTGAAATCCGAAGAAAGGAAGACTTGTACAATTCTTTTTTGTACGGATTTAATCAATACTTGTTTCCTATATAGGAACAAGTATTGATGGAATCCCTACGTGGTTGTTGTTTACTTTCTTTCTCTCCTAGTTTTGGTAAAAACTCATTTTTGAGTGGGGCATTTGGTTTGTAATATTGAGAATGGTTATTTTCTTTCGATTTCACGAAGTCTTGGACAACTCATATTGTTTGGATCTTACTGACATTAGCTTGATTGCTTCAGGCAAGTGTTAGAAAAATCCTACGACTATGTTTTGGGACTTCTTGTTTGTTAAGTGCTTTCCTTATACTGTAAACTTTGAAATGGCTTGGATGGTCATATTGTGTGCCGTGCATGTACAGGTTCCCTTTCCCCGATTGTGTGTTGATGTGTAAATGCGCATGCACAGGTTCCTTCTCCCCGATGTGTGCTCGTGTGTACAGGGATGGACCGGATGTGTCCTTGCATGTGTTTTGTTATGTGATGTTTTCTATTTTTGATGATTAATGTATGGAAAGAACTGTGGTGCTGTCTTTGTAGCCTTGCGGAGTCCCGGTATATGGGGAGGTTCTGCCCGTATACCGAGATTTCGCGGCGGCTGTCGCGTGATCGATCCGAGGATCGGGGCGTGACATCAGGCCTAGTGCAATGCATGGCATACATCAAACTACCAATTGCACTAGCATAGTCTAATTGACTAACAGACCTTCCTGAATTTTCTATTAGTTTGTTAGAAATATCAAATAAAGTATTAACTTCTTTAATTCCTAAATAGTTAAATTTTGAAAGTATTTTGTCCACATAATGTGATTGACACAAAGCATAACCCCCACTATATTTCTTAATTTTGATTCCTAAAATAGTATCGACTTCTCTCAAATATTTCATTTTGAATTGATGAGTCAGATACTTTTTAGTATCATTTATACATTGCATGTTAGTTCCAATGATTAGCAAGTCATCCACGTAAAGACATATGATTACTCCAAAGTTTTTAGTGAATTTAGAATAAATACATTTATCTGCTCTATTATGTTTAAATTCATTTGATAATATCACACTATCAAATTTTTCATGCTATTGTTTCGGAGCCTGCTTTAAACCATACAATGATTTTACTAATTTTCAAACTTTCTTTTCATTACCAGGAAGGACAAATCCTTCTGACTGCTCCATATACACCTCTTCATCAAGATCACCATTTAAAAATATTGTTTTAACATCCATTTGATGGATCTTTAAATCATAGATTGATGCTAAAGCAAACAACATTCTTATAGAAGTAATCCTGGCAACAGGAGCATATGTATTAAAATAATCTATCCCTTCCTTCTGTCTGTAACATTTAGCAACTAGTTTTAGTTTAAATGTTTGCATGGTATTATCAATGTTATACTTTTTTTTTTAAATATCCACTTATATCCAATTGGTTTTGAACCAAGAGATAAATCTACTAACACCCATATATCATTTGCTAAAAGAGAATCCATTTCATCATTTATTGCTTCTTTCCAAAAGACAGAATCTCTTGAAACTAATGTTTCATTATATGTTTTGGGATCATTCTCTAAATACAATACGATAGATATTTTATTTATTATCTTAGTTCTATTTCCTTCAACCAAGAATGTTAGTGCTTGTGAAGTCAAAACCAAAGTTCTTTTCTTTTCGCACCCTTTTACTTCTTTTAGGATCAGCAGACAAATCAATTAACTTTCGTTTATGGGAAGAATTGAGGTGTACAACAGTATCATGTGCCAAAGTGGGAGAAGAAATTCCTTCATTTGATTGTGTATTTGTAGTTCGATAATCAAAAAACGTAGTTTCTAAAAACTCAACGTCTCTCGACTCTATAATTACATTTGAGTTTAAATCCAACAATCTATATGCTTTTGAGTTTTCAGCATATCCCACAAAGACACTTTTAAGAGCTCTAGGACTTTGTTTTGTTTTGTTTTTGGATCTGAAACTCTATAATAGGCAATGTAGTTCCATACCCTCAAATAACCTAGGTTTGGTTTCCTTCTTTTCAAATTCTCATATGGAGAACTTTTCATTTTCTTTGAAGGTATTCGATTGTGTACATGACAAGCTGTTAATAGAGCTTCTCTCCATAAATTTGTTGGCAATTTTGCATGCATTAACATGGAATTAACCATATCAACCAATGTTTTATTTTTCCTTTCTTCCAAACCATTTTGTTGTGGGGTATAGGGTGCACTTGTTTGATGAATCAAACCATTTCCTTCACAAAAGTTAGAAAATTCAGTTAGAAAATATTCCCCACCACGATCACTTCGTAGCATTTTAATTTTCTTTTCCAATTGATTTTCCACTAATGCTTTATAACATTTAAATATTTCAAATGTTTGATTCTTTATTTTCATCAAATAAACATGAGTGAATCTAGAATAGTCATCTATGAAAGTTATAAAATATCTAGTCCCACCTCTAGTTAAATGACCATTTAATTCACATATATCAGAATACACAAGTTCAAGTAACTCTAAAATCCTTTCATTTTTTGGGAATGGTTTCTTAGTCATTTTGGCTTGTATGCATATTTCACATTTTCCAGATTCTTTGTTTGCACAAGAAATCAAACCATATTTAGACATGAATTTAATTGTATTATAATTAACATGTGATAAACATTCATGCCATAAATTAAAAGAAGAATCAACAATATAAATAGAAATTTCAACTTTATTAATATTTAATTTGAACATGCCATCACATGAATATCATTGTCCAATAAATACACTATTCTTAGATACAATAAATTTTTCTGCCTCTAGGACAGCCTTCAGGCCCTTTTTACATAACAGACTTGCTGAGATTAGATTTTTCCTCACATCCGGAACATGAAAAACGTTTGTCAAAATCAACTTCTTTCCATTTGTAAATTGCAGTTCGACGATTCCTTTTCCAAGAACTTTGGCTGTGTCATGATTGCCCATAAGAACCTTTTCATCTTTGGTTGCTATTGTATAATCCTTGAAAAGTTCTTTGTTATTACAAATATGTACAGTAGCACTAGAGTCATACCACCAATCAGAAGATTTTCCTGTTGTTGCCATATTGCATTCTGTAACCATGCTGATATTAAGTCTTGCAATCATGGCAATAATTTCTGACATATTTGCAGGACTGGACTAAATTTCAACAACATTTGCCTTGTTTTTCTCAGCATTTTTCTTCATCTTTAACTTCTTATAAAATCTGCACTCTTTTTTAAAATGACTTTTCTTTCCACAGAAAAAACATGTCTTGTTTTTCTTATTAATGCTAGAACCATCATTGGAGATGTTTTCATATTTTTTCTTCTTTCTTGTGTTTCCTCCTTTCTTAGTACTAGACTCAACTTGATTTATTTTATTTCCTGACTCTAAAGCATACTTGTTTTCACAATCACGAGTTTCCTCTTAAATTTAAATATGCTTTAGAAGTTGGTCTATAGTAAAATCCTCAAAAGTGTGCAATAGTTTCTTTCGATAGTCATTCCAAGTGGTTGGTAATTTTGCAATCACTGCAGCCACTTGAAGTTGTTCAGACACTTCAACTTTTAAATCCTTGAGTTTAGATACTAGGACAAGTAATTCATCCACTTGATCCATGACAGATTTATTACCAACCATTTGAAATTCAAAAAATTTCATACTGAGAAATCTGTTCGTACCTTGCTTCATAGATGTGTATTTGTTTTACAATGTATTCCAGATTTCTTGTGGAGTCTTGAGTGGTCAAAACAGATCACACACTCGATCAGAAAGAGAGTTAAGAATGAATCCTCTGCAACGAACTTCATCATCCTGGCGCTTTTGGCGAAGGGCTTTGACTTCATTAGTGTCATTATCATTCGGTTTTGGAACAGGTGATAAGTTGGGATACAAGAGATAAACAACATTCAACTCGGTAAGAATGAAGATTATTTTATCCTTCCAACGAGTGAAATTTGTTCCATCAAAACGATCGAGTTTGAACATTTCTGGGTTGAGCATCTTGTTAAAGATAGAGTCGGAAACACAATTTGGTATTTTGTTAAAAGCAGTTTCAGGAACAGAAATCTCCATTGCAGTATAATTTCCTTAAGATTGTTAGGAATAGAGGATCTTCGAAATGAAAATTTGAAAGGGCTTGCATGTGAAATGATCACTGTTCTTAAGAAAATTATGTCCCCATTATGTTGTTATCTGGGTTGATGACAGATTCTTTCAGTATATGCAAGTCAAAATAGAAATTTGAGGTAGCAAAATTTTAAATTTTTCTCAAGAACGAAATAGAGAATTTCAAGAAAACGAAGTATTATTGTATTGCCAATGAAGGAAAATTCTAAGTGTGGTTTCTTAATGGTAGGGGGGAGTATATATAGAAAATGAAGGATTTCAATTATGAGATATCTTTTCATTTAAATGGCACATCAAATATGTCTTTTTGATTTTAAGAATCATTAATTTATTCAAAAGGTATCACATCATTATAGGGAAGTTACATTTTAATCAAAAACCCTTATTTATTTAATTTTCAAAAATGTGTCTTTTGAATAAAAATAAATAACCGAAATGCCCAAGTCACTTCATCTCAATGCCCCAAGTGTCCTATTTTTGACCCTTAAATAATTATTTATTTAATAATATTATTATTTTTTGGGTCATTTCATGAAAATCATATTTTCCCTCTAAGATACCATTTTAACCAAATTCAAATGGTTTCAAATTTGATAGATTATAAACCTATCAAATTTTCTTCAACTTTTTAATGTGAGACAAATGCTCATATCATATTACAAACTATATCTAACACCAATAAAGAGTGTCTTCTCTAGTTTGGAACCTATTAAGGTGAGCAACTGAAATGAATTGATGAACACTATAAGGAAAAATAAAGCAAGTACCTTCTAAGTTCCACTTCCCATTGACAATAAGGTCTGCAAGACAGCTGCTTTCGTCTCCCTTGGTTAAAGAATCACTAATGAAGGATCTTAGATTGTTTACCACAAGGACATTAGGTTTGCACAACCCTAAAGAATTATTTTTTTCATGCATCTCGTTTTCATGTTTTTAAATTTATATGTTATTCATGAATGTGCATGGGCATGCTAGGTTTAGCGGTAGCGTTTTGATAGAAATCTAGCGTTGACTATTAGGTTTGTTCTAGTAAGATGTTTAAAAAAGAGACAAGAGAATGGTTCGTACAAGTAAAAAAAGTAAGTTGAGGATCGGGAAAAGTCGTAAGAGTTGTTCCCATCATTGAAGTCAAGAATGCAGGACTGAGCAAAATGAGAAATGGAGGAAAAGAAAGAGGTCTTTAATGAAGAGGCCTGCACCTGGCTGTGCCCGGAAGACACGGTCGAAGCACGCCCACGCCCACCGCTGGAGGAAGAATACAGTATTTCTTATCCTAAAAATCAGGGCGTCAATTGTGTGTATCGTATCTAATAATATCGTATCGTATTCATATTTCATATCAAAAATTCAAACTATACACAATCCATTTTGTTATTGTGTCACATCGTGTTTGCCTATTTATAATCGTGTTATATCATGTTTATCTGTTTAACTCATTTAATTTATAATCAAATTAAAATAACTCACTTAACCCATTAACTTATCGATCTATTTTATCATGATTTTGGAATTCAACGAATTTTTAAATATAAAATATCTATAAATAAAAATATCGCATCACTAATCATATTATTATATCTTTACAATAGCAAAATATCTAAAATATTACAATTTTTTATATAATTTTATCGAGTTAAATAGGTCGATCCATTAATTTTGACATGACATGACCCGTTTAATTTTTATCGAGTCATCTGTTTGACCCAACAGACTGACACGACATGATATATTTTTAAATGAATTATAATCATATCAACCTGTTTATGATTTGAAATAAATTTGTATCGACCCAAACCCATCAATTTCGTATCGTGTCTGTATCGTGATAGCATATCGTGCCAAAAATTACCGCTCCTACTAAAAACCTTCTTTTGAAAGGGATATATGATCAATTATGATTATGTTTGTAACCAAGAGATTCAAAAATCTTTTAAAAATATAATTTAAAAAATTCCACTCAAAATCATTAAAAATACACTTTTTGTTAATATTTGTGTTTCTATAATTTCAAAAATATCTTCTTTTCTGAAAAAAATTTGTTTTTTACTTTATGCATATCAAGGGAAAAAAAAAAAGGCTTAGTGGCAAAATTAAAAATAAAAATAATGTGGAAAATTCGCCTGTTGAAAAAACACGTCCTCTTCTGATTTTTCTTCCTTGCATGGGAACTTCTTCTTTTTCTTCTTCTTCATCCTTCTTTTTTTTAAAAAAAAAAAAAAACTTGTGAGACACAAAGTAAATAAAGAAAAAAAGAATTAATATTTATATTAAAATTTTTATATTTTTTATATTCATATATTTATATACGTTTCCGTTTTTTATATTATTACAAAGCGTCTTTTTTCTATATCATTTTATATCTATTTTGATTACTCGATTTCTATTTTTGTACAACCTAATTGATATGATTTAATCATGTCTCCACCTTCTGGCATACAAAAATGATATTAGATCCATTTTTGTTTTCTTAAAACCTAACAAAACCCTCAAAACAAATTTCAGGTAATATCAGACAAATTCGATGTTTGATTTTCTTCCAAAATTAAAATTTTAAATTTTTTAATATTTTATTTTATGAAAGTATGAGAGAAATAATTAATAGAAATGTGAAATTTTACTCTTAAGATTGTTCAGAAAATCTCTCAGATATTTGATCGGTAAATATTTTAATTTTAAGCGATCAGTTAATAGAGTGTTGACATTCGATAAAGTTTAAATTGTGTTCAGTGCTTAGTAGAATTGGTGTTTTTGTAAAAATTGATTTATCGGTAGTAACCACTACTTTATTTTTACCATCGGTACATTATTATAGTAACCTTGGTTTTTGTTCGGTACTTGAATGCTCAATTCAACTTGAAATTTGATTTCTTTCCCTTTTCCATCGACTAGCCACTAGGAAACACTCTTATTCGGTTGGCTGAACAGTATTCCCGAACAACACTCTTGAACAATATTCCTAAACACTACTCCTGAACAACATTCCTGAACAGCACTCCTGAACAACAATCCCAAACAACAATCCCGAACAACACTCCTGAATAATACTCCGAACAGCACTCTCGAACAACAATCCCGAACAATACTCCCGAATAGTACTCCCAAACAGCGCTCTCGTTCGGTTAACTAAACAACACTCCCGAATAGCACTCTCAGTTGGTACCGAACAACACTCTTGAACAACATTTTCTCTGTCTAGTTGATGATATTTTGTATTGGAACATTTTCCTTTCCTATTATGAAGTTATGTTCGGTAACCAATGAGAGTTGACCCAAATCCATCACAGATCACTCTTTTCTCAACAAATAAAATTTTAAATATTTAAACTCATTATATTGAGTACCAAATTTCTAAAAAGAGATATATTGGGAACTTGTCTAAGTTGGGAGAGAAATGGAGCAATTAAGTAAATAGGAGAAATAAGTTATAAATAAAAAGTAGTGGGGGATTTTAAAACCCACGAATCCAAAATTTCACATCTTCTATCACTCTCCTCTCTCTCTGCATACACACCTTCTATTCATCTTTTCTTGCTTCCATTAAAAACCAATCAAAATATCACAAAATCCACACTTTAAAAATTCCAAAACTCATAACCCAACTTCTAGTAAGTTAACGCTAGTGAGAGATTTGAGATTTTTTTGGAAGGAAGAAATTTAAGGTTTGACGATAGCTAGACTTGCAGTGAAAGTGGTGACAAATATCTAGATAATTTTCATATTTTTAACTTAGGTTTATTTTTCTTAGTGAGGACTTTGAAATCTTGTATTGAAATTTGACGAATTAAATTTTGGGGAACTTGAGTCATTGTGAATGAGAAAAATTTAGGCTTTTGAATGTTAAACTTTTGGATTACATAAGATGATAAATATTGAATATTTCGGTTACTTAATGATGTCTCATAGGAGCTGGACAAAGCTGATCAAGTAAGGTTCATTCTGTGGAGAAATCTGGGAGTGACTACCCTCCCTTATACAGTAAGTGGGTAGTTCATTGTATCTTTAAATAAGCAAAAAATTAATTTAAATTCTTTAAAAATGATTTTGAATGATTTTATATGTTTTATATAAATTTTTGTGATTGTGGGATGTTTGAAAAGAAAATTTGAATCACATATGTATCCATGTATTTATAAATGACTGTGCCTTATATTGATAGATTTTTTGTTCATGAATGCCTTGATATGATCTTGGAAATTGTTAGTTGAATTATGAAATATGAAATGTGATTTGGATATCTATGAAAGGATGGTACATGTGATAAATGGCTATAGTCATTCTCTCTACGAAGTGATCCCACAGGTTGACGTGATTGTGGTTTAATTGCAAGGGAGGTAGACGAGACATCTTCTTTGTCACGTCGTACTATCCGGATTGTACCCTGGTGAGGATGAGTCAAGTCAAGGAAAGGGAAACTAGTATTTAGAAACAAATAGATTGAAAACCCATTGGCGGGCTTTCGTTCGAGTTCGGCTAAATCTGGGATGTGAGTAATTTCTTAGTGAGACGCCATGATTTTTTGAAAGTCTACATTTATGGATGCATGTTTGTTTGAATTATTCTAATTGTTGAACTATATTATATTCAAAGAATTGTTTACGAAATATGGTTTGACTATTCTACACTCTCCCCTCATTTATTGACACGATCATGTCATTGCACTCCACTTACTGAGTATTCTCATACTTACCCATCTTTTATTTTTTTAAAGGTTAGGTAGGAGATATCGATTTGGAGTTGTGGAAGACATCATTTTGCTGAATTTATTATATAGGTATTGGTGATATATGGTTTATTTTTGGATTGATGTAGTATAAACTATGGAAGGAAATATTTGTACTATTCTTTTGTTTTTAGATTTGATTGATACTTGTCCTATCTTTTGAGACAAATATTGATAGAATCCATACTTGGTTATTATGGAACTCGTTTAATTTCGTTTGAAAGCTGTCTTTATAAAACTTATTATCTTATTGGGATATTTGGATTTTATTATAAAAATTTTATTAAGGATTCTTTGATCGGTCGGGATGGTTTTAAGCATGCATTGGATCTTGATTGACTGGGTTGAACGTCTTGCGGTATCCCGGTATATGGGGAGGTTTTGTTCGTATATCGAGATAACGTGATGGTTGTCGCGTACTTGACTCGAGAGTCGGGGAGTTACATTTTATCGTAGCCAACTTTTGTATGCTTCAGATCAAGTACCTAGGCATAACTGAACAAAGCGCTGTAAGATTAATTTGAAACCTTTCCGAATGAGAAGTCCTATGATGGAAGGCAAAGGAGGACATGATCTTAGAATATACAACAAGCACCAAACTTTGCTATGCCAAAACCCCTGAAACTTGTATCCGGACAAACTACAGAAAAAATAAATTAAAATTCAGATTTTGGTGTCAAGTTCCATTAATTCTAAGATTAATTCTATCCATTGAGTTTTTATCCTAACTAAATGAATTCAATCCTTCACCCATTTTGAAATTAAGGGCTTATTACTTTTTAAATAAATTATACTGCAACTAAGTGACATTTTTACTCAAATTCCTTTGGAATGCATTCGACTGTGACCCCAAAGAGAACTGAATTCCACATCCACCAGAAAGACAACACTTTAAAATTGAAGGATACAACGATAGTACATGAAGTGAAAACGAGAAATGGAACCTATAATAATATAATTATTACTTCTTCTGAAGATCTTGTAGGAACTCAGAATTTCAGAGCCAACCAAGCAGAAAGGAAGAAGAAGAAGAAGTAACTGAATATTCTCCATTGTAGCACAGGACAAATGATGGCAGGATCTCACATAAAGGTGCAACCAAAACCAGCTGCCAAAGATGCAACACTGATTGCAACTTCGAGTGCTTTAAGTGCCCTCCTTCTTTTACCCTGCTTAAATCAGGACAATATTTTTTATATCAGTCCCACTGTTCAAGTCCTCAAATCACAATACGTATTATTTAAAGTACACTCAATGAAAAAAATAAAAAAAAATAAAAATTCAAATGTTAAACATATTTAAGTGATGATAAGCAGAAGCATTTGTACTGAACTCTTGTCCATATCCAAAATATTATTTTTATCATGTAGGATTATAAAATGCAATCGAAATCTTGGAATTTTGAATGACCCATAATTTTCATTCACACAATGTTAGAAGATTTTTCTATTTATACTACTGTGACGCTTTACCAAATTCATAGGATCAGTTATTGATTTTTTCTTCAACCATTTCTCCATGCAAAATATGGGTTATTGTAGAGAGAGAGAGAGAGTCACCGTTTTTTGTTCCTGATAAATAACAGGCGACAATGAAGGACTTGACCAGGCATTCTACAGCATCAAAGAAGAGACAATTATTGAAAGATATAGGCCAATTCAGCACCCTAAGTCCCCATCATCAAATTTAAAAATATTTGCTAAAAAGAAGAGTGTATACAAAAATTCCAAGAGGACCATTGAATTTAGAGTTTTTCCCATTTTTGTGAATATTGTGTCACATTAAAAAAGAAAAAAAAGTTGTTGAATAATAATCATGAAAGAATTTCTGTAATGCAAGCACCTTGTGAAGTAAGTAATAATCACACTCCACAAGCATTATAACTTTTATCAAAACCATTGTGTTAATAGAAAAAGATCCTGGATTATAAAAATTCAACAATCAAAAACTTGAGATTTTGAATGAACCATAATTTTCATTCACATGATGTTAGAAGATTTTTCGATGTATTCTATTGTGACGCATTACCAAATTCAGTAGGATCATTTATTGATTTTTTTTTTTTTTTCCTTTAACCATTTCTCATTGCCAAATATGGGTTATTGGGGAGAGGGAGAGAGAGAGAGTGTGAGCTTGTGTGTCCATGGGATAACCTAGTCGTCACAACCCTTTCTTCTTATCTCATAATTTTGAGTTCAAATCTCAGTGGAACAACAAATAAAAAAAAAAAAAAATCAGAGAGAGAGAGTTACCATTCTTGGTTCTTGATAAAAAGAAGAGACAATTATTGAAAGATATAGGCCAATTCAGCACCCTAAGTCCCCATCATCAAATTTAAAAATATTAGCCATACAAAAATTCCCAGAAGAGATGAATTTCCGATAATTGCTGTCTAAAAAGTATTTTTTATCATCAAAAAGAAAACCTGACCATTGAATTTAGGGTTTTTATTCCATTTTTGTGAATTTTGTGTGACGTAAAAAAAAGGTTGTTGAATAACAATCATGAAGGAGTTTCTGCAATGCAAGCATCTTATGAAGTAAGTAATAATCATACTCCACAAGCACTAAAACTTCTATCAAAACCATAGTGTTAATAAAAAAAGATCCAGGATTTGACTTTTACCCTATTTGATTTGCAAACCAAAAAGGGGGGAAAAAGAATGAAAGAAAGAAATAAAAAGCTTACCCCAAATTGTCCATATTGAGGTGCGCTTTCTGGGGGCATTTTGACCTTCAAAGCCTTCTGCCTTTTCATTTCGAGCAAAGCAAAGTTATCCAGGAAATTGCAATGCTCATGAATGTACGTGTTGTCGTGATAACATTTGAAGCAAACACAGAAAGAATGAGCATTGGTTTCAAAGCAAGGAACACAAGTTAGATACATTCCATCAAGAAAGCAACCACAGCCACAGCAGAAGCGCCTACCACTCCTCATCACGTAATACAACATCAGAAATTCATAGAAATCTAGGGTTTTGTTTCCGTCCTTGTCAAATAATGCGATGAAGTTGGGGTTCGACATTTCAGAGTACCCTTCCTGTGTCATGCAGTACAAGAACTCGTGCAAACTAATTTGCCGATCTCTATTGATGTCCATTGAATAGAAGAAGTCTATTATCAATTGCTTGACATGTTCGGACCCTTTTTTGTAATAAGTTGTTGCAATCTTCCTCAGTGATTCCATAGGATCTCTCGCTAGGGTACTTTGTCTTATATTAACAACAATATACAATTTGATATTATCAGATGGTCAATTGGATATGCGAAGAGGTTCAACCAAAAATCTCAAAGGATGCATGCGGGTATTTTTTTTTTTAACCATAACTTTAAATTAATTTATATTATATAACATATTAAAAACCATTTTTCTCAAAACCAATTATACTAAAGGAAATTAGTTTCGAATTTAAAGAGTATTTGTACCTTTGCGTCTCAAGTAGTAAAGAATGATTATCCACAAAGTCAGAATGGTTGTGTGTGAACTACCTAGCACTGTAACATTTACAGCAGAGATTGATTGGAGAACTGCCACCAAAGCAGTGGACACAAGTGAAAAATGTAGTTACTGTGACTTTGCACTCATCACACCAATGCCAGCGGTTTTTTGTGGCGTAATAGAAAGTAATAAATTCCTGAAAATTCAGACTGCCATTATTATCTCTCTCAAATATCATGAAAACTTCATTGCTGCAGTTGTAAGCATTTCTTAATTCTTGCAAACTGAGTATTCCGTCTCTATCTTTGTCCAATTCATTAAAGCGCTTCTTTATATCCTGTTTCAGCTCTTCAGATCCTCCGTAGTAGTAGGCCATTGCAGCCTCTCTAAATATCTCCTCCCATCTCTCTCTCTCTCTCTCTCTCTCGCGATAAGTTTATAACATACTCTTGACTTTGATCCGGAGCTAGTTGCCCAAGTCAACATGCCAGCCCCCGGGATGCTCGAAGGGAAAATTTGTTTCCAGGTTTAATTAAGTGTTGTTAGAAGCTAAAAGTAAAAATAATAGATATTATTAGAACTTAGAGAGTATGGGTTCACTCAATACTCGGGCTTACACCATATGAAAGAGAGAACTGTTAGTAGATTAACTTGATATAAAGACAAAATGGCTTTTCATAGGAGCCATAAGTATTGAGAAGCTTAAAGAGTCTAGTCCTATGGAAATGTGGAAATAAGGTGAGTCATAGAAAACCAATTGTCACACCAAATACCGAAGAGGCTTGATCAAATACGTGGAATATGTCTAAAAATTCCAAAAATCAAATGATTGTGTGGTTCTTGTATCCCTAGCATTGAATAAGTGTATTATAAGTGGATCTAGACTTAAATCCTACATGAACCAACCTTGGCTCCCAATTGTTAATTAAGCTTCTAAAGTTTCTCAAGCAATACAAATATTTATCTTTTCCTTTAATTCTCTCCTCTCCTCATTGTTCTATAAATTATGTAGCATTCTTGTGAATGTAACTTAGCCCAAAGCCACGTTTGTGCTGCCAACAAAGTGGTATTAGATCTAAAGTTAGAGAGAAATGGCTTAAAAGATCACAACCTTTCAATATCCACGACTCACTAAAACCAATTATGATACTTGGACTCTTAAAATAAAGGCTATCCTTGGTTCCCAAGGAGTTTGGGAGATTGTTGAGAGAGGTTTTGAAGAGCCTCAAGATTCTTCAACACAAGCCCAATAACAAATTATGGATAGTAATAGAAAGAAGGATCAAGTTGCACACATAATCAGTCATCAAGGATTGGATGATGATATATTCGAGAAAATAGCCGACAAGACCACATCCAAACAAGTAAGTGATACTCTTTGGAGTATTCTTATAGGAGTTGAGAAAGTCAAGAGAGTAAGATTTCAAACTCTAAGGGCTGAGTTTGAAGCCCTCCCCATGAAGGAGAGTGAATCTATATTGGATTATTTCCCCCCATACCTTGGTGGTGGTGAACCAAATGAGAAGATTTGGAGAGAAACTTGAAGATGTTCGTGTGGTTGAGAAGATCTTGCAATCTCTCAATTCAAAGTTCAATCATATTATACCGGCTATAGAAGAGTCTAAGGATTTAGAGAAGATATTTATTGATCAACTCAATGGCTCCTTATGTGTATATAAGGAGAGAATGAATCATGGAAAGAAAGAACAAGATGGACAAGTCTTGCAAGTAAAGGTGGAAGGTAACTTCACTAAAGGAAATGGTAGAGGCCAACCTCAAGGAAGAGGTCGTGGCCGTGGAAGAGGTGCCAACCATGAAAGAGAAAGAGGTGAAAATGATCAAAATCCTTCTCAAGCAAATCAAAGAAATGGACGTGACCGAGGAAGAGAAAGAGAAAAAGGAAGAGGAAAAGGAACAAGCAACAATGAAGGAAGGTATAATAAATCTCATGTTCAATATTATACGTATGGTGCTAATGGTCATTGATGTTATTGTTCTCTATTAAATTAGAGATTAATTACAACCAAGAAGTAGAGAAGACAATATTATTGCTTTCTCATGAATAAGAAGGTCCAAACAAGAAAAGTGTGTGGTACTTTGATAAAAGTATTAGCAATCACATGATAGGTGACAAAAGTAAGTTCGATGAATTAGATACCAAAGTAAATGGAATTGTTCGCTTTGGAGACAACACGAAAGTGGAGATCCACAGAAAAGGTACAATCTTACCTGAAACAAAAGATGGTAGTCATCAAATACTCAATGATGTGTTTTATGTACCTAAATTAAGAAGTAATATTCTTTGTTTGGGACAACTTGAACCTGATTGTAAAGTTTACATGGCAGGCCGTATGCTTTGTGTAACACCGACACTACGGTGGCCGTACTAGTATTCCTGTTCGCGAAATTAAATAAAATATTTTACAGTTTATATATAGAGAGAGAAATTTTTAATTATATTGATTTCCGATTTTGAATGTATAAAATTTGAAATTTTTGGGATATTTAAAGTATCCGTAATTCCGATTTGTAAAATAAAGTGAGTATTAAAAAAATATATAGATGATTTTTATTCATTTATTAATTTATACATTTACTCACTTAATTATTTATAAATTTATTTATAAAAAGAAATATATAATAATAACTATAAAAAAAAAAGAGGAGCCAAAACGCAGCGTTTTGGCCCCTCCCCCAAATCTTCGAATTAGGGCACCAAGCCCTAATTATTTTCCCATTTTCCCCTTCCCCTCTCTCTCATTCTCGCATTCTCTCTCCCGCGGCCGTCCCTCGCCGCTGCCTCCGGCCTTCACCGCCACCCACGATCGCCACCACCGTAGCTCCTCTCCACCGCCACCTCTCTCTATCACCTTCAGTCTCTCTATTTTGCTCTCTCTCTCTATCTTTCCCTCTCGGTTTCTCCCTCTCACCGTGAGTCTCTCTCTCCGTCTCGCGGTTCTCCGCCGCGACTCGGCGCAACCACCGCCACCCGCAGCCATCGCGACCGCCGCGGGTCGCCATCTCTCAGTCTCCCTCAGTCTCCCTCGCTCTGCTCCCTCTCCTGCGCACGCGCGCGACACTGCGCGCAACAGCGCGCGATTGCTCGCGCGACTGCGCGCAACAGCGCGCGTCTGCTCGCGCCTGTCCCTGCCTCAGCGCGCCACTGCAGCGCGAGACAGTCCCCTCCTGCTCGCGCCAGCACGCGACCGTCCCTTCCTGCGCGCGCCTACAGCGCGCGACCGCTTCTGCGCGCGCGGCTACAGCTCCATCCTTGCTCGCGTGCTTTCTGCCACTCTTGCAGAGCCCAAAACGGCAAACTTTGAAAACCCTAGCTGCGGCTGTGAGATCCGGTCTGCATAGGTGAGGTTCAGTCCCTAACCCTAATTTTTCTTAAAAATTAGCTTTAGATTTCTGAAATTGACTTTAAATTGGGAGCTTTGTAGGTTTCGGAATGGAATGAGAAGACAGTTGAACGAAGGTTGCGAACTGCAAAACACCCTAGGTGAGGGATTTTCAATCCCTTCAATATTCAGACTATTCTGTTGAAGTTAGTTTGAGAATAAGTGTAGATATATTCTGAAAATATGTTAGATCCGTAGGAAATGCTTTATACTTGAGAGTTTGTATGAAATTATTGAGGTTAAATCTAAAATTTGATGTAAATTGGACTGCAAAGCATGATTGAATGTCTTAGAGAGTATTAGAGTTTTGTTTGATTGGTCTGTGTAGTTTTTCTTGAGATTTGAATTGAAATTGGTGTGAATTAAATTAGGATTATGTAAATTCGAGAGAAATTAATAAAATTGAGGAATATTGTAAATTTAAAGTCGTCGGTGATTTGAAATGATTTCTCTTAGAGTTTAAATTGACGTATGCATACAAACAGTTGGAAATTTGGAATTTAAGTTTAAGGTTATATGCAGTCTTTTTCATTTTAAGTTATCTTGCATATAGGCAATCAAAATACTATTTCCGTATGATGAAAATAGGTTTCAATACCTTTGAAATGACATATGGGTTGAAGAAATCGGATGAGAATCGAAAAGTATATGATTTTTCAAAGATTTTCCAGTTCGTAGGAAACTTATTTATTTTAAGCGTATTTCCAATTTTGATTGGTTGTAGGATTGAATCAGGCTTGATTTTGATTTGATTAATTGTTTATGAATGGAATGAAAGTGATGAAATGAGAATCTAGAAAGATGATTGTGTAAATGATTGATTTAAGTCTTAAATGAGCACATATTGAGGGGAGAAACCCTAAGGAAACATGTACTGGAAAATGTAAAACTTTGAATATGAAATTTGATGGGTTTTAATGTGATTTTGAGTGTTAAAATGTGGATTTGATGTACTTGTGTTATTGGCTATGTATATGTGAAATTGAGGCCAAAAGTGTGAGGAATTATGTATGCTGAATTTTGGATAGAGGTTAGTGAGTTTGTGGGTGTAAAAAAATGCCTTGATCGAATCCATCAGAGAGATTTGGAATGACTCTAGTGAGCAAGATGGAGGTTTATATGTGTATGTAATAAGGTATAGAAAGTGTATGCATATATATAGTGATATTGGTATGTTAAAGTGATATGAAAATGTGCAATCGTAAAGAATGAGCAAAAGCATGTGTTTGTATTTATATGATAAATGTATAGAATTGTATTGGGGTATTGAAGAGAAGAAGTTGATAAAAAATTTTGAATAAAAGTGTGTTGGTGTATATGCTGACTCTTATGTGCGGTGAGAGATTGGATTGGTGTGAGCTTTGTGTAGGATTGATTGAGTAATATCACTTGAGTCTTGTGGATATGTTGTAAGCATAACTTTCTCTACACAGCTCCGAATGACGTGAGGTAAACAAAAAACTCATTATCTAACTTCTGGAAATAAACACAACTGTTGTACATACTTCCTACATAACCATCAATAAAAGTCAACATATATTTGATACATTTCTTAAACTGAGCACGAGATGGTCTCCACATATCTGAATAAATATCAAAATCATATATTGATAATGAGACTGTAACTGATTCGATAACAGTAGATCTCTACACAAAATACAATTTACCAACCTTGTAGTCCTTCATAATAACAAGAGTGTCATTGAACACTTTTATAACTCTACCTTTAACTGTATATCTGCACCTAAAAGCCTCTAAGATGTCCAAAAAGATGAAATTTTTCTTTAAATAAGGAACGTGTTTAATATCAGTGAGTATACTCACAATATTATCATACAGTTTAATTCAAACTGTACTTTTACCAACAACATTAGAAATAGTATCTTTTCCCATAAAATTAATTTCACCATTAACAAATTTATAGGTAAAAAATAAATTTCTATTGGGACACGTGATAAGAACAAGTCGAATCCAAAATCCATTCATTTTTAGAGTCTATCATATTATTAGTTATACAGAAAATATCTCTATTATTATTATCTGTCACAACACTAGTCTCGATAGTTTTAGTAGTTTTCTCATCAAATTTTTCCTTTTATTTATTTTTCAACTTAAAATAATTAGATTTAATATGTCCCAATTTCTGACAATAATTGCACTCTAAATTTTTATACTTAGATTTATTATTCTCAAATTCTCTTTTATCAATTCTGTCATTTACAACCAAACAATTAGCTTGACAACTATTAATTTCCCCAGTAATATCTCTATCAATCTACTTATTAGATTTTAAAAAATGATTTTATTTTCTGATACGAAATGGTTTTTTTTACTATAAATTATAGTATCACGAAATACTTAAAAAATTGCGTAGAGAACACAATAACAGAACACAATAACAATAGGATCCGATCCTCATCATCAATTTTCGAATTTATATTCTCAAAATTCATAATAACAAAATCGAATCAAAGTTAAACAAGAAAAGTTAAACAAGAAAGTTCTTCTTAATAACTCAATTTATAAATAACATAACAATAAATCATATAAACAAAAAAAATAAAAAATAAAATATAAAAATAAAATTTATACAATTTAGTAAAAAAGTAATTGAATTGATAATAATTTTAAAACCATCACAAAGACCCTCTATATACTTGAACTTGAAGGGTGGATGGCTTGCTTCCAAGCAATGTGGGATTGGAGTTCTCATAGTGAGCTTCTTCAACTAATCGATGTGGGACCAAACAAAAGAGGGGTGAGCCACCTAACATTCCGTCTCTTTTTTTGTCCAGTTCATTAAAGCGCTTCTTTATATCCTGTTTTAGCTCTTCGGATCCTCCATTGCAGTCTCTCTCTCTCTCTCTCTCTCTCTCGATCGATAAGTTTATAACATACTCTGAGGCGGAGCAAGTTGCCCAAGTCAAGGTGCCGACCTGGTCCTAGCAAGGCTGGCTAATGTAATAAAAGAAGTGACTACTTGCTCAAGTTGAGCACATTGGATGGGGAACCTTTAATTGTCATCTTGCTTTGCTATTGACTATTTTTCAAGAAGTTGGAAGTAGCAACTTTAGTTCAGAAAGGATCTTTTATTCATTTAATTTTATATTTTCCCACTCATGACCATAACATAATTCTATCTTAATTTCTTATCAAGTAATTTATATTTGGACTTTTTGAGCTGAGACCCCCCAAATATATACACGAGTGGGACATAATTGGGGTGTAGGGATCATTAAGGGACCATTGCCACTGCTGGCAAAATGACAAATATAAAAAAATTTTGGAAACAAAAAATACCCACCAAAGTTCAATGTGTTAGATTAAAGTGGTCCCAGCAAAGCAAACAGAGTCGAACTGAACCATTTAAAAAATTGTTGAAACACTAAGTGAAATTGCATTTATAAATTCTGGTTTTGGTTCTTCATTTTGAAGAATCCAGAACAACCAGTTCTTATTTTCAAAAAAAAAAAAGAAAATTAAATATTGAAAAGTTATAAGATTAGAAATAAAATATTAGAACGTAAAGATTGATAAACAATTTTCGTAATTTCTCATATTTTAGAAATAAAAATTGAATTCAAATTCTTACTCCATTTTTTTATTTTTATTATCTATTTCTTTTATCCTTTTAGTTTTATGTAAGGGTGTTATGACACTCGAATCGAGTCGGATAGAATCAATACCTAATCTCAGCTTGAGTGTTATTGAAGTGAGCTCAAGCTCGTCGAGCTTGCATTTCTCGAGCTCGAGCTCGAAGTGTTGTAAGGTAATGTCGTCCGATAGTATAGTTCGAACTTGCAGGTATCAAGCTCGAGTTCGAGCTTAAAATGTTGTCAAGTAGTGTCATTAGATAATGTGGGTAATATATTTAAAAGAATAAATACATAAACGTAATTTTACATATAAAAATTATTTAAAAAATATAATTAATTAATTCGGACAGTCCGTCAAGTTTTCGAGACCAACACAGTTGGGTTCGAGCTCAAAATCAAGTCCAGCTTTGACTGGGTAGTGTTACGGGTACCCGTGACATTACCTAAATGTCATAATAGGCCTAGTTTCATGTCCATAGTTGGAACCAAAACTGATTAAAACCGAAATCAAAACTTAAGAGTTCGTCTTAGTTCCTCTAACTGTGAAACTGAAAACTAATGGTTTTGAAACTATAACCATATTCACTTAGGACATCTAAGACTTCGAGTAATTAACTAGAATTTGTTGAGCCTATTGCCATAAGGGGCGCACCAGCTGAAACCGGAAAGGCCAAAGCATTTTTAATCCTTGAATTTAAAGTTTTTCCTAATTTGGTGGTCATGAAATTTTAACCTTTTTTTTTTTAACAATACTAGAGATGTTATCGGAACGGTTTGGATCTGAAAACTGGCCCAGTCAGCCCAAAAAGCCCGATCCATGAACCGGACTGGGATAAACAGTAACCCGAACCCGGCCTGTCCCGGGTACTGTAGTGGGCCGGGTCGGTTCAACCCTTTTTGAAACCGGAACTAGAATTGTCCCAGTCTGGCACGGAACCTACCTGGGCCCGGAACAGACCCGCCGGTTCCTAAAAGGGTAGAGCAAAAAAACAAAAAAAATTTTCCCGACTAGAACCGGGCCCGGCTTGGCCCGGCATGAACCGACACGCCGGTTCCGGTTCACCAAGCCGCGCTGATTCCACTTAAAAAAAGTTTAAAACCGGCCCGGCTCTGATCGGACTGGCCTAAGAACTGTTGCCAACCCGACCCGCGATTTTCGGGAACCGATAGTGGCCCAAACCGGGCCCTGCCTGGCCCGGACTGGGCCCATGTCTAAACAATACCCGAATAATCAGTTTCTATTATCATTTGTGATTATAGCCGAATTATCAGTTTCTATTATCATTTGTGATTAAGGAACCTATCATTAAACTTTAAACAAGATTAACTTTGTTTAAATATAAGTCCATTTGTTTAATGAATGGGAGGATTTTTTGGGATTATGAGAATATTGTGGTAGCTTATCACTTGGATGAGGATTTTTTTTTTTTTTGGGCACAAAGAGGGAGAAGGAAGCCTAATTTCTGAAGGAAGTCAAATCTCGAATATTGCATTTCAAGAAATGATAAATCTCACTAGGAAATGAGTAAAACTCATGGACCTGTGTAGGTCTTAATGTGGTGAGAACATTGATACAACTATTATCCACTCTCTTAGAACAAAAAGGACATGACGAGAGGCATGATAAATTTGCCGTAAAAACACTAATTGTGATCTAAGACGGATATTTAATGATGGGTGAAACAAACATTGCTCAAATACAAATCATCTAAAGTTTATTTTGATCTAACTTTTTATAATTAAAAAAGTAGTATAATAAAAAATAAAAATAAATCTTCTTAAGTTTTATTAGAATAAAATCTCAATAAATTAAGAAATTAATATGTATATATATATATATATATATATATATAAAGCAAAGTTCCTGAAATTACGATTGCTTTTTATAAATTAAAAAAGTCTTTATTTTTTTATTTATTTATGGTGTGTGTGCTTAGAGACATAAATATCCTTTGTGTGTGCTTAGAGGTGCAGGGGTTGTGCAGCAACCAGAACCCTACATAGAATGTGTAATAGCTGACAATGGACTTGTGAATTTATTTAACTGTTTTAGCATTTTCATTCTTGATACAATTGCACACTAGACATCAATAAAAGCCTTAAAACTATAGTTCCAAGATCCAAGAACCCCAAAATTTATGTGTTCATTTCTAAGGACATTACAGGAAAAAAAAACCGCTAAAATCTTTATAATATCATCGAAAATCATGAATATGCCCTGGCAAAACCTGAAAATCATGAATATGAAGTTAAATGTCATTAGAATATTTTAGAATACTGTGTATTTTTAGAAAATTATGATGTCTGTCCCCATTACCCCTATATTATATATTTCCTCCCTACTGAAATAAATTTTTAATTTTGTTCCCCACGTAAGGAATGGAAATTTTTCAATTTGCGTCCAAAATTCACCTACTACTCTTGCCAATAATTATTAATTAGTCACATCAATGTCACAACATGGGCTTAGACAAACTGGGCTCAATTAGTCTTAGGGCCCAAATTATGTGAACAATTTTCTTTTTTTTTATTATACAGAAATTGGAGAGACGGTTATGACCATTAAATTATTTCCTTCAGAACACTATATGAACAATTTTGAAATTTGACTTGTTATGTGGATGGCTTGATTTGTGTTTTTTTTTTTTTTTTGTTATCCTGATCAGTATCCAAATTCATATTCTAATTAATTCACTTGAACCCTTATAGGGCCTATATTAAGAGATAACTTTCCGAGCGTAATCTTTTTTATTTTCAAGTTTTGAACTCAAAATTTACTTAAAAGATCTAACACTTTAACTCATTAAATCGATTATCCATTGGTAATTTGATTTGTACTGTGCTTAGATTTATAGATCGAGTAAAAATAAGAAAAAAAAAAAGTAGTACTTATCAAGTGTTAATCCTCCCCCTATTTGTTCAAAAAGAATAGAATAAAAAAAGAAAAAGAAAAGATTGTTTGCCCTAACATGTAAGGGCTTCGTTTTGGTTACAAGGAGACCAAAATATTAAGATCTTCGGGTTGGGATTAAAACACATTGGCCCTAAACAAGTGTGCTTCCCCTTGTAAATTTTTTAATTAAAATTTTTGGGTTTTAGTCGGTCATCAACCATGGATAGGCTGTGGGAGGTGGGCCAACTATTATTATTGTTATTATTATTATTTTTTGGTAATAAAACTTGACACCTTTATAAAGGGAAGAAAACTATACCAATTGAGCTAAAACTCAATTGGCTGGGCCTTCTATTATTGTAAATAGCCATCCCAATCCACACTCATTTATCCATTCCCCCCCCCCATGTGGTATGCGTATTGCAACAGTCTCCATTCGAAATGCTAAACATTGTTCAACTTCTTTTTTATTTTATCTTATTTAACTTTAAAAATTTTTCAATTGAAATGAAGTTTAAATAAAAAAAAAATAGAATTTTATCGGTAAAGAGAGTTAACACTTTTCAATACTAACTTTGTCAAAACATGTTTTCTTAATAGAAATCTTTCCTCAATATGGAAGTATATTGTTGATATTCCAAATTCTCTCTCCCTTGCTCACTAGCCACAACTTCACTCGGAAAATCATTCACTCTTCTTACAAATTTAGTTAAGCTTTCAGTCTTGTCAACAGAGATTTCGCCCTAAAAATCAACATAGAAGGGTTACTCAATAGTGTAGGTAGGCTGGACTTTGCATAAATCACCTTCAAGCCCTACAATTCAATCCACCTCTTAACCGAATAAAAGTGGGGGCGCAGTTAGACTAGGTAGCATGCCTTGATCTAAATGATGCGACACAAGTAGGAGGCGCCTTCCTCAGAATCACTATGCATCCATCTCTACAGTGTCTTATGATCTGATGAATGCAAATCCAAATAAAGAGTTTCCTCCTTTCATAGTCCACACGTTACAGGCAATCACTCAATAATCGAAACTCTTTTGAAGTATGCTATTTCAAAAATCAAGGAAATTTGAAGCAAATCGCCAAAACTTCGTATAAATTTCCTAAGGAAACAAACATTCGTACAACTTGTAAACTCGAGAACAATCATATGACCCCAATCCATATAGAAACAAAGCAAATTCAAATCCATAAAAAGCAAAAGTTACAACACCCACAGGCTTCATTCTTTTCCCTATTTTTCTTGAAGCAACAACATCCTCAACACGCATCGAATTACTTCATTTACGACATCGGTTATGCCCACTAAACAGCTTATTCGATTATTGTTTACAGCTTACAAAGTTATTAACCTGCAACAACAAAAGTACAGTCAACAAAATTGATGAAAATTCGAACTTATTAAGACAACCCCAATTGATAATGAATGATCTATCGGCAATTTTGTGGAAGACCCAAATGTATAGAATGTATTTTCCTTTTTCCTTTTTTTTTTTTTTTGGTATTCTTAAAATTTGAACTTATTCTCCTTGGAACAGAAAAATATTGTGCGGCAAACCATTGAATGGTTAAAACTGTGTTTTAGGCTTGAAACATAGAACTTGAGTCTAGGATTATTTAGCTTACTTTTGACCAAAAGATTATGACCTATAAGTACTTTGCAACCCCATATGATATATATTCAATTTAGACCAAGCGAAGATTAAAAGTATATTACAAAAACACGCGAGGAATGATTCAAACAGAAGAATAATCTGCAAACAGGATTGAAGAACAAAACAAAAGCTAACTAAAGAGAGATTACAAGAGTTCCAGATTGAGTTTTTGTTCACTTGGTTAATTTTTAGTCAAGACTACAAGGTGATTCACCCTATGATAGTGATCCCCCAACCACCACGTTTCTGCCGTGGCTTTCTTATTTAATTTTACGGACCAGACAACCACAGACAGGACATTTAAACCGAGAAGAAAACGTGAAAATCAAAAAGTACAGAAATAAGCTAAAGATGTAGTATCTTACGTGAATCTCATTACTTCACTGCAGTTTTCTTGCAGTCAAGTGTTTGCTTGAGAAGTCTCGCCATTGCCATGAGGACAAACTAGACTTTCTACATATATAGCCGCATCGACCCCGTGCATGTAACTGAGGAGATTAAGCACATCGTTGCCAGAAAACACATCCCTTTCGTTCTTTCCTTGCGAGTTGTACTTGACTAATTCCTTCCACTCCTGGATCCTCAAACCACAACTGCTCTCCGAGATGCAATCATGCATAATCATACAGAAAAATGGAATTGAAATCACCTTCGTCCAAGATGCCTTCACGCCATGCTGAATCATTACCTGTACTTCTAAGATTTCATGGAAGGTAACAACAATAGAGAGAAATCCCCTGGAAACTCCGATGTTCTGTATAAATGCCTGGATGTTGCCAAAATCAGGAGCCGGCAACTCGCAGAATTTTTCTTCCTTCAAGTCTAAACACAGGATTGTTCTATCGCCACATTGTTCCACTTCAGGGTTTTTCCGACATAGTATCCAATGAATAGCTCCACTGACAAAGATGCCTGGCTCATCATAGATGAAATATGAACCACGAGGACAATCTTGCAGATTTCGCCACATGTTGGACTTTAGCTCATACACTTCAATGCCTATGGCAATTGTTGCAGAAGTTCCAGTATTGCAAACTCTTACAACCTTGTAATCGTCCGAAGAGGAATCATAACCAAAGCCATATGTAACCAGCTCATAATTGCTAGGAAAATAAGCAGGCTGTGGGAGTTCTTTATATTCTCGGGTTGAGGGATTCAATAAGAAAGTATATCCCGAATCAACTGCTATGAGTAACAAGCCATCACAGGAACCAACTATTCTATAAGCTTCGTTTTGAAACTTTGGAGGAAAATTCAAAATTATATTAGTTTCTGCAGAATGATCATCTGGTGATGGGCATGAAGAATAAGCAAGAGCTGAGAGGTGGGCTCTATGGTGATCTTGTCGTGCATTTGAGCGTTGGAGATGTGCTTTGATGAACTTTGTATTCGCGACTAATGAACACCATTCTTTGGACACACACCTGAATCGAACAAGAGACTTCACTGGAACTCTCGAGAGTATGTCGGCAATGATCTCGTCGGGAAGGGTTGGCAATATCACCTGCATGGTGTCTCCCTACTTTTATTATTGTAGAGTTAGATCACACATGCATTTATGGACCAAGTATCATATCTTGAGAAGGAGATAAGATGATCTTCAATAAATATCCAACTCTCACACTCCCTATTTCAAACATTGACTTATGAATGTGTAAGATTCAATGGACAAGAAAAATCAATCCTAAAATCAGAGGGCCCACATCGGATACATTATTTCCTATCATCCAAGTGCTTGCTCAAGTGGAAATGGGACCGCCCGTAGCCATAACTCTCAGAATCATGTTCACAAACAACTTGAAAGAGGAGAAAAAGAAAGCCATTGGGTCCAGTTGCTTTTCGCTAGATTACATTACAATTAAAAAATTCATGTCAATATATGAGAAATCAGAAAAGCTAATATACTTCCAAATAAATTAGTCATGAGATTGCCCCTACCTAATCTGATAATCTTTTATAATGGGCATTCATTCAACTCGAACAAGTAAAACCCTTTTTTATTTCTTATTATTTTAGGCACATTCTTACAAGTATAAACAACTTGACTTTGCGTATTATGTAAATAGTTTGAACTATAAAAAATCCAATGAGGAGCTCAAGCTACCAAATTCCAAATAGCAGAAAATTTGATTCGTACTGTTTGAGTTGAAAATGACACGGCGGGCTGACCATGGAAGATAATATACAAGGCTTATTGGAATGGGATTAAATATATGGCTACACCACTGACTACACTACTAGAAAAAAACCTAATCTTTTGGAGAAAATGTTCAGAATTCACATGTGGAAACCAGAATGAACCAATAGTCCAAAAGGATAAGAGCGGATCGTATTGTCATGAATCATAATAAAATTTTCCTAATTTTGTCTCTATAAATTGGAAGAAAAAGAAATGAGAACAGGAGGATTCAGACACAAGAATGGGGACAGCAAGCAGATAACTGAGTTCAGACTCCAAAAAAATAACTAAATTTTGACTAATGAAATTTTAATCATGGATGAAGAAAGCTATTAAGTCATTTGCAGATTCCCATCTAGCTTTTTGATGTTCAGATTTGGAGCAACCTCTGACTATGCCAACAATAGGAAGTAAAGTTGTCAACTAATAAGAATAAAACAAAATCACAGGCATCTAAATCTGACTATGAAGTTAAAGATTGCTTTTCTCACCACTTTTTCACACTTTATTGCTCCATAATTACCCCATTTTTGCTCATCAACCTTCAAAATTTGTTCAGGGTGTTTCTTTCCAGCTGCCCCAGATGGATCATCTCAATCTCTTACAATTAGAACATTAGGAAAAAAAAAACCTGAGAACATATAACTATAGCTAGAGAAAAATTCACTTGCTCAATTTGCTGATGGTCCAAAATTTCGCTAAAGCCCGCATGGTCTGAAATTTTTTGAGTTAAAAATTTTTTTAAGTACATTGAGAGATCCTCCCAAAGCCAAAACCACCAGAGGATCAGATCAAAGCACCTCTCTAAATAATTGCTTAGTTTGGGATGTGCTCGAGGTTCTTGGACATCCCACACAATTAGTAGAAATATCACATGAAAAACAAGCAAGGAAAATAAAGCAACTTTTGGTAGATTCCGGTTACTCATGACCTATTTAACAGATAAGGATTTTTGGCATGAGCTTTAAGATAGGCATGAGTTTTGTTCATATACTCTTGCCTCTTGAAGACCTTCAAGGGCTCCCTAGACGAAAGCTTGAAGTGTTCCCATCAGTATACTCTTCCTTAAATATAGCAAAACTCATTTTATAGACGCAAACCCAATATTTGGGACACAAAAGAACATGACATGAGCTAACTCTTTAAGACACTGATACGCTCTCATGGCCCCCACAGGAACCTCTTCATCCAATGCAAAGAAATTTGAACACTAGCTAAAGTTCCTATATTTTCTCTATCTTTTTTCCTTGAGGAAATTTACAATATTGGAGATATGATTTCTTCTTTAAGCAAGTTAGAGCCAAAAGTCCTAAGTTGTAAAGGCCAAAACCGTATCTAAAGAAAGGAGATCACCAAGTTCAAGCAAACATTTTCTATTTTTGTTGTTCTATTTCCAGTCACAAATCAAAGATTCAATACGCTATGGTCATCTGCCGCATCATTAACAGAAGGATTGTTGTATTTTCTATTTGTTAATTTATTTTGTCAATTCCTATTTCCTATTCCTGCCTGCAGAAAAGAACGGGACATGATGCAACATCTTGGAAGAGCAATGCCTAACAAAGGAAAGGTGAAAGAGAATCCTCTTAAATTCTCAGTGCCCTTCTAGAAACTCAAGATTTTTCAAATGAACTTCTAATCAGAACTCGTTTCTTGTCATGTTAAAATCCACAAATATAAGACGAAATATCACGCACATTAGGACTAGACCAATCGTTGTTATTTCCTTTTACAAAAATCAAAAAGGATTCCCGGTGACGAAATATCCCTTGCAAATTTTCAAAGTTTCCAAAATTTGAAAAAATATCTATCCATACAAATTTGAAAATGTGTAATTTTTTGAAATGTTATGATATTTCAATTTGATTATTAATAAAATGTTATTTATTATGAAAAACACAACAATTGGATTAGTGGGTTATAATTTTCCAAAGATCCCTACAACTATAAAAGGGTCAATTGGGCATTAATTTATTATAGAAAATCTCTTCTCAACATTTAGAAAATTTTGCAACATATACTCTCTTTGTTCTTTAGCTTTGATTCACTAAGTGTTAGTGCTATCAAATGATTTTTTTATTTTATCTTCAAAGAAATTAATTCAAATTGTTACACTACTAATATAAGACAAATTTCACCTAAAAAAAAGTAAATCTAATTCACGATTTAAAACCAATTCAATCAATTTTTTTTCAAATTTATGTAATATAGTGTAACTTATATCACCAACAATATCAAACACATTTGGACCAGAATATTCATATACGTGATACATATGCACTTATGCAAAACAAAACATCAAAAAAAAAAAAAAAACCCTGATTAATAATTTCAACAATCATGTTGAAGAAAACTATACATGACCACAATTTGTAAAAATAAAACAAAAAGAGCAGCTAGAAGCTCATCTCTGGTTCCCTCCCGGATAAATAGCAACAATCTTTTGAAAATTCTTGAACTTGGAATTTACCCAATTTAAATATTTTAACTGATTTATCATAGATCTGCACTGTCTAAAAAAATCCGAAATTTGCTAGATCGTGCGGTAAATAGGTGATGATAACTGTGTCGAAAAAAAAAATATTGTGAACAGCGGAATAATATTTATGACGAAAGAGTAAAAATAAATGTGTCTCAAAATAATTGATGATAGATGTGGAGAGATAATACAATAAGGTACCCCCAACTGACAAAAATGGCTACAATGTATTGGACTTATTTGGGTTAAATAATTGAATATTTTACTTTCTAATTGTTGTAAAATTTTAATCTTGATATTAGACTCCTCGTATGTTTCTAGATATGCAATTTAGAACTAATGTTACGTAAGAGAATTATATCAAGATAAAATTTGAAGAAAAAGAAGAAGAAAATGAAAAGAACTTTCTTTGTATTGATTGAAAAAAATTACAAGAGAGAAGAAAGAGAGCTAATGCAAGAGAGAAGATTGTCTCTCATTGCTTGATTACAAAATGTGGAGAATAGCCCTATTTATACAAGAGTTTAACTAGTAGAGAAAATGAAAGAAATTTGAATAAAATTAGTAAAAAGGAAAATAGTAAATAATAAAGTTAATTTTCTAAATATATAATGATTGAATAAATCAATCATTATTTAAATCAATTAAATATAGAATGATTAATTAAATCAATATTAATAATTGATTAAATCAACCAAATATATATAATTGATCAAATCAATTGAAATGGTTAAATCAATCATAATAATTGAGTAAATCAATTATATGGTTGATGGTTGATTAGATCAATCATGATGGTTGACTAGATCAATCAATGAGTCTCATTTTGGTATATTTTAACACTCCCCCTCAAGTTTGACGAGTAGATATCTATGGAGCCTAACTTGTTGAGAATGTTTTGCATGTGACTTGTCGCAGTTCCCTTAGTAAAAATATTAGCAAGTTGTTTACTACTCTTCACGTAAGGAATGACTATGGTCTTGTCTTCAACTTTTTGGCGTACAAAGTGACAATCAACTTCAACATGTTTTGTTCTCTCATGAAAGACAGGATTAGAAACAATGTGAATGACAGACTGATTGTCGCAGAAAAGTTTGATTGGAGAAGTGACTTGAAATCCTAATTCTTCAACTAGGGCCTTTAACCAAACGATTTCACTAGTTGCTACTGCCATGGCTCTGTACTCAGCTTCCGCACTAGATCTTGAAACTACGGATTGTTTCTTGCTCTTCCAAGACACAAGATTCCCACCAACAAACATACATTAGCCTGTGATGGATCTTCTGTCCGTTGAATCTCCAGCCCAATCCGCATCAGAATAGCTTACTATTTCTGAACTTTGATTGTTCTTCATGCAGATTCCTCTCCCAGGAGACCCTTTAAGATACCTAAGAATTCTTTCAGCTGCTTTCCAATGGCACCTTAAGAGCATGTATATGCTGACTGATTTGACTCACGGCATATACAATATCGGGTCTGGTGATAGTCAGGTAAATGAGCATTCCTACAAGTCTCTGGTACTTTTGTATATCTGTGAATAGTTGATCAGTACCATTCCCTTCATTAGATGTCGAGATAGGGCTAATGACTGGTTTTGCTTCCAATTTACCTGTTTCCTGCAACAAATCAAGAGTGTACTTTTTTTGGGATAGGACAAGCCCCTTGTGAGAGTAGGCAAGTTCTATTCCTAGAAAATATTTAAGTATCCCTAAATCTTTAACATCAAAACTAGATTTAAGAAAATTTCTAACTTGATCAATATGACTCATATCACTCCCAGTAATAATAATATCATCAACGTATATGAGCACAATAGTGATTCTTTCATTATCAAGTTTAGTAAATAGAGAGGAATCACTATTGCATTTTTTAAAATTGTTACTGAGAAGTGCAGAGCTTAGTTTTGCATACCAGGCCCGAGGAGATTGTTTGAGACCGTAGATGGCTTTCTTTAATCTACACACTTGTCCTTCGTGACCTTGGTTGAGCCTTTGAGGTAGATGCATGTAAACCTCATCTTCCAGCTCTCCTTGCAAGAAAGCATTCTTTACGTCCATCTGGTACATTGGCCAGTTCTTATTGGTTGCAAGAGACAAGAGGACCCTTATAGTGTTCATCTTCGCTACGGGTGTAAAAGTCTCTATATAGTCCACTCCATAGGTCTGGGTAAACCCCTTGGCTACAAGTCTAGCCTTGTAGCGATCAATTGAACCGTCGCTTTTATGCTTGATCTTGTAAATCCATTTGCATCCAACTGCTTTCTTTTCTCTTGGGAGAGTCATTATTTCCCAAGTCTTATTCTTTGTGAGAGCATCTAACTCTTCTTTCATTGCTTTCCTCCATTCGTGACCTTGGTTGAGCCCTTGAGGTAGATGCATGTAAACCTCATCTTCCAGCTCTCCTTGCAAGAAAGCATTCTTTACGTCCATCTGGTATATTGGCCAGTTCTTATTGGTTGCAAGAGACAAGAGGACCCTTATAGTGTTCATCTTCGCTACGGGTGCAAAAGTCTCTGTATAGTCCACTCCATAGGTCTGGGTAAACCCCTTGGCTACAAGTCTAGCCTTGTAGCGATCAATTGAACCGTCGCTTTTATGCTTGATCTTGTAAATCCATTTGCATCCAACTGCTTTCTTTTCTCTTGGGAGAGTCATTATTTCCCAAGTCTTATTCTTTGTGAGAGCATCTAACTCTTCTTTCATTGCTTTCCTCCATTCTGGGTGATTATTAGCCTCATTGAAACTTCTAGGCTCCTGTACTTGATCAATGCCACTCAAAAATACTTGGTGACTTGAGGAAACGTTAGTTGTAGTATAATAGTTAGCAATGGGATAAGATGTGACCTTAGAGACATAGTGATCCCATCTTGATGGAGGGAATCTCAGCCTTGTTGACCTTCTAAGTGGCGGTCGAGATGATGACGGATCATTAGATTCTGCATTTGCTTCTAAGGGAAGTAAGTCTTCTTGGATTTGGTCTCCCCCTTGCTCCTTACTTCCTTCAGTTTTGGGGGAATTTCTATCTTTGCTTTGCTCAGAATTTTCTGATAATTCTCTCTCTTGCTCTGAGTTGTCCTCTTCGTTAGATTGGCAAGAAGGGTTGCTAAGTTCTTTAGGAGTTAACAAGAAAACATACAGATCTTCTTTTTCTGGTGTTCTCTCTTCACTTGTATCTATAAAATAAAACTCATTTTTTACAAATATCACATCTTTTGATGTGTATATTTTATTAGTCATAGGATCATAACATATATAACCCTTTTGAAATGACCCATATCCTATGAAGACACACTGCTTCCCTTTTTTATCTAATTTATTTCTAAATTGTTTTGGTATATGTACATAGCATATGCATCCAAACACTTTTAAGTGAGTAATATTTGGCTTGGTTTTAGTGAGAACTTCTAAGGGAGATTTATCTTGAAGTATCTTAGTGGGTAAACGGTTAATTAGATGAGCTGCGGTACTAACAGCATCACTCCAAAATATTTTAGGCATGTTAGCATAGAACATGATTGTTCTTGCTATTTCAAGTAAGTGTCGATTTTTTCTTTTGGCTACTCCATTTTGTTGGGGGGTATATGGGCATGAAATTTGATGAATTATTCCATTTTCTTCTAGAAAATTTGTGAATGTATGATTAATGTATTCCCCTCCATTATCTGTCCTAAGCATTTTTATGTTTGCGTTGTATTGCCTAGTGACAAAATTGTAAAAGTTTTTAAATACTTCGAATGCTTGTGCTTTTAAAGTGAGCATATATACCTATGTGTATCTAGTCTTATGATCAATAAAGGATATAAAGTATTTAAAACCTCATCTAGATATTACAGGAGATGTCCAAATATCAGAATGTACAAGATTAAAAGCATTTTCATAAATTGTTTCTGAAATCGGATAATGCATTCGAGTTTCTTTTCTAAAAATACAAGTTTCGCAATATCTATCTTCACAATTTTTTGTTGGAAACAGATATTTCAAAACTTGTTTACTAAGGTGACCTAATCTAGCATGCCATAAAATATAACTTTCTCCTTAATATGCCGTATATGCATGATTATATTGACTCAAAAAGTATAGATTGTTTCTTCTGAATCCCCTACCAATCATTTGGTTTGTTTTGAGATCCTGAAAAACAACAGTATCAGGATCAAATATAACTTTACAATTTTGGTCCCTCGTAATTTGGCTAATAGACATAAGATTAGAGGAGAATTCGAGAATATATAAAGCATTAGCCTTTTTTCTGAAAAAATTAATTTTCCCAAATTTTCTTATATTTAAATTATGCCCAAAAGCAACCTTGACTGTCTTATAGTTTGATAGAGATTTCAATTTTTTAAATTTATCCTTATCTCTAACTATATGATGGTCGCAACCCGAATCTACCAACCAATCTTGAAAATTCAAAATTGAGTTTAAACAAGTACCTGGATTAGTTATTCCTTGCTTGAGCAGTATCTTTGATATGATACTTTCGATAGTTGACTCAAGTGATGCATTCTGGGCCGCATTTGAAGATATTTGGTCATTTCTCTTCATGTGTTCAGGCCTTAGGTGAGGATGAAGAAACTAATATCTTTCTTGTGAATGATTTGACTTTTTGCAATAAGCACATATCTTTTTGGCCATGTGGTGCACCTTATTGGCCACTTGTCATTCTGTGGTTGAGTTGAAACCATACCCTTCTACTTTGGATTGAGGAGTATCCTCAAATTTCATACTTGCTTCTGCTCGTTGGATCATGGCTCTTACTTCTTGATAGGAAGGAAAATCCTTCATTTGAAGGATTTCTTGACGAACATGTGCGAACTGTTCTCCAAGAGAAATGAGGAGCCCAAAGGACTTGTCCTCATCCTCTCTTTTTTGTAAAATTTTGAAATCGGTTGTGATCGGTCTCAAAGTTTTGATCTCGTTCCAAAGGTCTTCATATTCGCCGAATAGTTGGGAGAGAGTTTTTTCATCTTTTTTGATATTGGCAATTTGCCTCTTTATCTCAAAAACTCTTCCTAAATTTGATTCTTGCCCATAAAGATTATGCATTTGATCCCATAGGGCTTTTGAATTTGGAGAGCAAGTGACCATAGTTCTATGAGTTTGATCCATAGAACTTGTGAGTAGGATGAAAACTTGGTCATCCCTCATTTTCTATTCTTCAAATATTGGGTTCGACTCTTCAAGAGGATCCTTTGTAATGTGACTCAAGAGATTTCTTGAGTTTAAGGATCTCTTAATATGAGCAGCCCATTGGAAATAATTTGAAGATGTAAGAAGAATGGAAAAAAAAGGGTTGTGAATGAAAAGAATTGATTTGGGAAAAATGATCACCTAACCTCGAAGAGGAAGGAATTGAAATTTGCTCTGATACCATGTTGTAAAATTTTAATCTTGATATTAGACTCATCGTATATTTCTAGACATGCAATCTAGAACCAATGTTACGTAAGAGAATTATATCAAAATAAAATTTGAAGAAAAAGAAGAAGAAAATGAAAAGAACTTTCTTTGTATTGATTGAAGAAAATTACAAGAGAGAAGAAAGAGAGCTAATGCAAGAGAGAAGAAAGAGAGCTAATGCAAGAGAGAAGATTGTCTCTCATTACTTGATTACAAAATGTGGAGAATAGCCCTATTTATACAAGAGTTTAGCTAGTAGAAAAAAGGAAATAAATTTAAATAAAATTAGTAAAAGGAAAATAATAAATAATAAAGTTAATTTTCTAAATATATAATGATTGAATAAATCAATCATTATTTAAATCAATTAAATATAGAATGATTGATTAAATCAATATTAATAATTGATTAAATCAACCAAATATATATAATTGATCAAATCAATTGAAATAGTTAAATCAATCATAATAATTGAGTAAATCATCAATTATTATGATTGAATGGTTGATGGTTGATTAGATCAATCATGATGGTTGACTAGATCAATCAATGAGTTTCATTTTGATATATTTTAACACTAATCTCAAGTTTGAATCATAGAATAAAAGAAAATGGTTTAAAAGATTTAATTTTTTAATAAAATCTATAATATTTAAATTAAATTAATCTAATAAAATCTAAAATCTAAATCAGTGAAAAAAGAAAATGACTACAATATCATGGTATATATGTATAACTCCAAGGAGTCGTACGGAGCTCCTTACAAACTCTTTTGCTTCTCTCTTACTCTTCTCGCTTAAACATTATATATTTTTATTTTAAATTGTCTATTCTTTTCGCTCTCTCTTCTTTCTTATTTTATATATGTGGCATAGTGACCCTTAATATCTGATTTTAAGAAATTTATTTATAGATGTATATAATTTATTATGTACACCGTCTCTTATTTTTATTAACTCTAATATATATATATATATATATATAATTTTCTAACATATTAATCAATCTCTTACTATTTTTCACACTTACTGATATCTATATTTATGATTAATATATATATTTACTCTTAAATTTACCATATACATTAATTTTAAATTATTCATAACCCCATAAATTGTATTATCAATATCATGGTTCAAAACTAAGTTGCCAATCGGGCTGCCCATGAACCCATCCGTACTTGAGCGGCTCTTGGCTCAGCTCTTCTAATCTGCTAAATGACCCGAGCATACAATTTTTGGACTCATTAATTTAATATGCGGACTTTGAAGATATGGTAAAATTAAGTAAATGAGCCAACACTAAACCTGCCTTTTAGGTTTATTTCTATAAAGGTTTAAACTGTATAGCCCACTAGATACCATCCTCTTTTTTTAAGATGTGTCGAAATTAAACCTCATCTATTTAAAAAAAAAAAAAAAGACGGTTTGTTTGGTATATAAACAAACTTGAGAACCAGTTTGCCTTTGATTGTTTGCACTTGAAGGATACTGCAATCTAAGGAAAAGTTGTAAAGGGTTCAGTGACGCAGTCTAAGTCAAGAGAAGAGAAATGGCAAAACATCAAAAGTAAACAAGTGAAAGTGATGGCACCTTTATACTTTTTTTTAATTTAATAAAATTTGTTTAAAAATAAAAATAAAATTTACAAATTATAACATACTCTAAAAATATTTTTATTTTATTTAATAATATTATATTAAAATAAAATTTTATTTTAATAAAAGTTATTATCGAATCAGATCGAATCATATTATTTATAATATAAATTCGTATCTAAATCAATTTAATTATTTTAATATTAAAATTTGACTCAAATTCGATCCTAACTTAACTTTTACGAAAAAAAAAAAATCCATCACATGGATCGTATCTTTTCGATATCTATGGGATGGAATCGGATATCATCGTCCCTAGATTAGATTCGACCAGAAATTCAACACACAAATAGGATTGAAAAATCAAAGATACAATAAACCATTAGGATACACATCTTCCGACTTCGTTCATTTGCTTTAAATGTTTCATCAATTCGTTTTCAGTTAACAGACTATCGAGCTTCAAATTACCTGGGTAAATCTCATTTTTGTAATACTCTCTGATAAATCCAGGCTGTATAGAGTTTTGACTCTTCAGTTAAGAGAGAGAGAGAGAATCTCTACGGTTTGGTACCTCTTAAGACCATTAGTTGCAATATGTCAAAATCTTTTGCTTGTTCTGAATGCCAAAGGTGTGCAAAGGCAAACTGATTTTACAAGGCTGAGCTTGCAGACAAAAGTTTTATTATCTGTTGCACGCTAACGGATAACTTCAGAGCAATTCGTTGAATACTCTTGAGACAGAGGCATAACATTACTAACCGATCCTACTGCTGGTCTACAATATGTAATCATGTAATAGGTGTTAAAATTAATCCTAGAAAATCCAACTCATGAGAGAAGTGTGCGTAAATTTCTCAGAATGTCAGAACTTGTCGGTGGCTTATTATCAGAATAGGGTGCTCTGGAAATTGTGGCGCTGTCGAGAAACAAAGGAAAGCACACCAAAGTCAACATGTATGAGTTGCTTGTCTCCCTAGAGCCACTATAATAGCCTTGCATGTAACGTGTAAGAAACACAGGTGAAAGAATCAGCTTCTTCTACCATTTTATCACTCTCCCTTATCTCCCTTTCTCCCATTGCCACACTTTCTAAATCTATCAATAGGACGGGCCCAAAGCCCACAAGATCGAGGAATCATAGCCAAGTCCAAGGTCCTACCACTCTTGATGGCAGTCATGAGATGACTAATCTAGAGTCAAACCTATGGAAATATTCGCGAAAGTCATGCATAATAATGAAGATTTTCAGACTAAGATTAGTTTTTCAATATGAACACAAATCCAAATCCAGCATTAATCACCTTGAGCAAGGCCATAATTATGCCTTGTGCTTAAAATGTATATCAAACCCTGTATAACATTTAGTCCATAAAAGACCACATGCACCGCAATTACCATCACACTACGTACATCAAACTCTGATTTAAAGGTCTGAGGTAGGCTTGGCAATCAAAAGTGAAGTTAATCACCTAGCTAAGATCAAAAAGTAAGTAAACATACCAGCAGACTTCATCCTTGCCAACAAAAGATTTGTAATACATGCTCACATAGTCTTGCCATACTCCAGAGCCTTAATGTTTTCAGTAAAATTGGGAATGAGGAGAAAAAATGCCATTAATTCCATTATCAAAGATGCTCATTGCTTTATCTTTATTTTGCATTGACATTCAATATGGTGCCAACAAATGGGGAACTTTAGTTCCCCTATCTCCGCCTTGGTCATAGATGTTCAAAATATTTGATTTGAGACCTCCACTGGAAACTACAAAAGATGAAGCAATTTGACAATAAAGAACTTGGTCCAAAGCAAAGGCTAAATGTATCATCGATTTCTTGGATTTGCAGTGAACCCTTAAGATATCAGTTATCCAGATGCAATAAAATATCATATAAGATAAAAAGGTTGGGGTGGGTGGGTGTCTGGGTTGGAAGGGGGGGTATAACTAGTAAAATTTATAAAGAAAAAAGTAGGTAAAAATATTTAATCTAGGTAACCTAGCAAAAATACTTGCTTTGGTGAATGTCCCCTTAAATCGTAAGGAGAGGATGCCAGGCTCCCATCACTCCAACCAGACACTAACCAGACGAGATGCGACCGAAGCCATACCAAAAAAAAAAGGGGGAAAAAAACCAAAAGTTGTGCCGAAAAAAAAGTAAAAGTGCATTCTAAAGGGCTACGGCTATTTTACCTCCTAGAAGTTGCAGTCATGGTGTTAAACCCCCCCCCCCCTTTAAAACACTTCCGGTCAAAATCTTGACCTGCCCCAAAAGACCGAGGGCTGATCCTGAATTTCAAATGGTTGTAGAGATTAAACCGGGGCAGATTAAGGACGCTAGTCTGCTAGATTCAAGTCCGACATGTTGAGCAGGGCTTCCAATTCTACAGAGATCCTCCAATCACCTCTTGCTTATCTCTCTTGTACCAAGTGGACCATACATGAACCGCCCCCCGGGGGGGGGGGAGGACTGCACTAACTGTAAAATGTTAGGTTTTTAATCATAATGCCAAAGAATCATAATGCCTTCATAACTCAAATGGTTCTCAGAGTATACTTGGTGCAACCACCTCAGTGTCGTACACAAAATTAGATTTACAACACAACATTTTTCATCATTTCTGTTTTACAACACCATCAAATTCAGCATCACCATTCACATGGATGAAAAGTATACCAAACATTGTATTGCATGGCATTTTCTTCCCTACAGACATAGACCATAGAAATAGACCAGAAACTACACCTCAGCTTTCCATGCATTGAAAACAGAGAGCAATAGTAAATAGACATATATAAAACGTTCTTGCAGATGATAGAAAAATCGACATACGTACATCATAAGACACAAGTTCACTCACATAAGCACTCGTACACAGGAAATCTGTGTCGAGTCTAGTTCACCATCAAGTGCGCAGGCCTGCTTACAATGAAACTAGATCTCAAGGAACACAACTTTGTACAAGAACATGAAGAAATGAAACACACTGACGCTTGTCCCAAGAAGAAAGGGGACAAAGACAAATCCAAAATCTATATGCAACAACAGGAAATGGTGCTTAATACCAATAGAAATACAACATTCATTAAGCTTACTATATGTACATGACAATCCTTACACTCAAAATCCAAATACATTATATCACGAAGTTGTAGGGAAAAATAAACGACCTAATCTGTTCTTCACAATCTTATATTTATCGTCCATCTTTATGCTCTTCAGCTTCTCCAAAATTTTCCCCACTGCTTTCTGCTCCTTGCAGCTATCGTTTGAACAAACAATGTTGGGATTCACCAAGCTCCTCACATAAACAACAGCCTTAAACTCAACATTTTTATCACTCCGCTGATTCACAATATAGTTCACAACATTATTTCTTCTATCATACACAAAGAGTTCCCTGTCCAAATCCCTAATCATAACATCGCCATTCCTCAAAATGCTCATTGGGATCGGACTAAACAGTGTCTTAGACCCAATTGAATGCGGAATTACAATGGACACTGTCCAATTCGTGTCCTCTCCACCTTTCCCATCCATCATCCAAATCTCGGTACAATTCTCTGTGTTCTTCTTCCTACAAATCATTGCCAAAGAACCACCCAAAACACACAATTCCTCAAAGTGAAATCCACTAGGTATTGCCAATTTACCAATTCTCTCCCCGCCTAAAATGAAAACCAGGACACACCCACCAACAAGCCAGTACAGACCACCATTGTAATAAACTCCAATTGGGTTTCTTCCATAACCAAAGAAACAATTACTCTTTTCCTCAATCACCCTCCAAGCATTTCCGCTCAAATTGAACACCTCAAACTTCCTATCACTCCCATATCTCGATTTGGAAACCCTAACAACCTTATAATCATCAATTGACGAATCATAACCTAACCCAACAGCTAAACATTCTTCACCATCATCAGGATTCGACAATTTTGCCCCGGATTTCGGAATTTTCCGAAAATCCCCTGTACTAGGGTTCCACAAACAGAGCAATTCATCAGATTGAATCTGAATCAGCAACAACCCATCACAGGAACCCAGAAGATCGAATCTCCGGCTGGTTTCGGAGACCGGAAGATTGAAATCATCCCCGACTTGGGCAACAGCATCTACAGGTTTTAACCCAGAACAAAGTGCATAGGACTGTTCGTAGTCCAAAGACTTGAGCCATCTCGGGTACTTCTGATGATAGGATGAGGATTTATAGTATGAATACTTAAAATTGAGAAAAACTCTATATGGGTTTGATTTTTGAATGGATTGGGTCAACTGGAGTCTGACGAAATTTGAATTCGAGAGAAAAGAACGCCAAGATTTGCATACGTACCTTAATTTGATGAGAGATTTGGTTGGGAGTCGGAGGAAGATGTCGATGAGTACATCATCCGGAAGTGTGAAAAATGGTTCGATGCTCTGAGGTTGTTTTGAGGACCAGGATTTTGACATCAGTGCAGATTTTGAGGTAATTTGGGATAAGAGATTTTGGGGGAAAGACAGAAGAGGAATTGTTTGGTCAAGGTCGACTCAGATGAAGATAGAAGAGGCGTGTGGAGGAGCACATCACCTTCACGCTACTGCGTAGACTTTTAAAACTCGTGAATAAATCTGCTTGTTACACGTGCAGTGAATCAATTTATTAAATAGGAATTAAAATAATTTTATTTATTAATATACTGTTTATCTCTGCGGCTGGACCAAAAAAACCCCTTTTTTCTGGAATTGACTCAAATTTGAATCAAATTTTAGCTTATTTTCATTAAAAACCATTTGCAATAAAAATATAAGATTTTATAAATAAACTAGTTATTACCAGGCACATTGGCTGGTGCATGAGGTGTCGATTGTATTTTTTTAATATATAAATATTTATTAAATTTATAATTAATTTAATATTTAAACTAAATTATTATTCAAACTAATAAAAAATACGACGTATATAAATGATAGAAAAAAAAGTCTAACCGTTAGAGTTTTAAAAAATATCAATGAACGAGATAATAAAGGATAATAAATGAAATAAAAAATTAATAAAAATAAAGAGATAACCTTCTGTAGACCCAAAAAAGAGAAAAAATCTATGTAAAAAAAATGGACTTGAGAAAAAAAATGTCAAAAGGTAAAAAAGCAAAGAATTGAGTTAAAAAAAATAAAAAACTATGGTTTAGAAATAAAGAAATAACCGTCTATGGGGTTAAAAAAAAATTCTATATTCAAAAAGACAAAGGACTAAAGTTTAAAAAAAAAGATAAAAAAAGATCTAAATGGACAAATGGAGCAAGAAAAGAAAAAATCTGCATAAAAAGGACGAACGATATAAGGAAAAAAGTGGGGAAAAATAAAGAACAAAGAGTTGAATGAAAAAATAAAAAATTGTGGACTAAAAAAAGAAATGACCTTCTTGAGGCCAAAAACACAACAGGAGAAAATCTTATATCCTGATGGTGGTGGGTTATGAGTCCATAGATATCGGCTCCTTGATGATTCGAACAGCAACCGTCATTGGTGGATACACCTGTAAAAATCACTGGAGAATACTCCGACGGGGAGATTCCGACGCTTAAGTTAGTAAAGAGCAGTTTTCGTTTGAAAGAAACACACTGAAAATTGAAGAAATGTGGTTCCCTGTATTTTGTGTGCCTCCTGTGTTAGGCCTAGAGAGCATACCTAATGTCGGGAGTTTTGAGATTTCTTATACTTGTAAGAGTCGTACGCGGCTGAGGGACTTCTACCCTACCTTCCTTATCAGACTAATCTGGGAATCTCGGAAGTCAATATTACGAATTGATCACGATGCTCATATATCAGGAAACCTTCTTCTTCGAGAGGGATGCTTTCATTATCTGAAAAATTTTGGAATTGCTGTTATGGAATGAGAAATTGGAAAAAATGAAGTTCTGACCTTCATTTCTTAATCGACAGGGGTGCTGCCCTTCGTTCGGTTCTCGACCAATAAAAGGTCAATCGGGACTCGCCCGATTGGTATGCGGCTATTTGCCTGCCCGATCGGGGCGACTATCTATTGCTCGGGGAGCATTGTTTGAGAAAGCAAGACGATTAAGGCTCTTCGGTAGATTAACCTGGGCGTCTAAGACCCTTTGGTAGATTGATCCGTGAGCGTCCCTTTGCGGGGTCTTTTGGGGATTGACTCTCTTTATTTGGGCTTTTAGGCTACTTCCCATCACTTGCCATCGACTCATGGTCTTCTTGGAAGAAGAAGCGCCGTGAGTGACAATCCTTAAAAAGGAGTGCCCCTTTTTATTTTGACATTTGCCGCTTCGATTTCTACGAACCGTCTTCTATATGCTTTGTAAGAGTTTTCGTCTCTTAGAAAGTACCTCTTTTCCTTTTTTCTTCGAAAAACTTTCTCTTTCAACAAAAAATGTCGACAGACATTTCCTCATTACGTAGCATAGACAACATTCAGAGCATTATGACCGAAGAGGACCTGATAGAAGTCCGGGAGAAAATGTCGCTCGGAGGTGATTTCGAGTTTGTATTGCCTGGCAAAAGGGATAGAGCGAATCTTGCCCCCGATGGTTGTGTCCCAATGTACAAACAGTGCGTAAAGTATAGTTTAAAGATTCCATATACAGCTCACTGACGGAGATCTTGAGATATTGGAATATTCACCCTTCGCTACTCATCCCAAGTGCTTGGCGATTTGTGATTGCCTTAATTTCCTTATTAGGGTTTTTTCGTACTCGTTTCGAACTGGAGATTTTAGGGGCTCTGTTTTCTTTGGGACGATGTAGCTCCAAAAGATCCACTCATGATTGGTATAAACTCCAGACTCGCCAAGAGTCTCGCTGGAAGTTTTTCTATAGTGAGTATCAAGATAAACATTGGATGCAGAAATTCTTCTTCATCAGATTTTTGAACATGGATCTCCTTCCTGTATTTCCGGATGCCCACCAGGTCCCCTTTTTGAATGAGAAAATCTCATCTCTTCTTCACCACTCCCGTTTTCTACGTTCAGAGGCCCGTTATTGTGAGGCTAGTTGCAGGAGCTTGTGGGTGGACAGCTTGGTGAGAGATGACATGTTTATACTATCCGGTCTCCTCATGGATGATTCAATCCAAATCACCAAACCCCTCCTGCTGGAGCAATGGGGAAAAGATTTGGTCGACACTGTGTTGGACGTTGATGCCCATCTTCTAGATAAAATTTCTACCGAATGGGAAATGTGGTCTCATGTAAAGAGGAAGGTGGTTGATGCTTCCTCTGAGTCCCGACGGAAAAAGTCTAAGACTAGGGCACCCAGTTTACCCACTGGGGAAGAAGAGCAAGCCAAATTCGGAGGGCATGTGCTGTCTCAAGAACATTCTAAAACCGGAGGGGACCATTTAGTTGGCGAAACCTTTGGTGAAACCTTTGGTGAGTCGACCAGGATTGGAGAAGGAGGTGGCTCGGGCGAGGGATTCTTCGAGAGGACTGAAAACATTCCGGTTCAAGAGCAAAGGTCGGAAGAGTCTCATGTGATGCAACCTTCCTCCTCCATTCCGGATGAAACTTTGGGATAGTCCCATCGGGGGTCTCAGTGTCTTTTGGTCGATGTACCAGATGACTCTTGCGCTCCTCCACCTATTTTCATTGGAGAAGGACGGAGTGCTGAAGAAGGGTAAGTAGGGGGACGCAATTTTAACGTTGTTAATCCACAGGAAGGGTCACAATTGGCTAAGCGTTTTCAACTTCCTTCGAGGTCCGCCGTTCAAAAGATGCCTCTCGTGTGTACCAATAGGCTATCCAATCTCTTTGCCTTAGAGTAAGTCTTTTCTTTGTGTGAGTCGAAGTTGAATCTTTACTATCTCGTGACTCTGACCATTGTGTCTTTTTTCCCAGACTTCTACCTTAGTTGAGTTTCAAAGAAAGTTGAAGGCTAAGCGGGACAAACAATTTTCCCATATGAGCGACCAAGTGTTGGCGCTGAAAGACGCTTTGGAAAACCAAGAGAAGACCATTGGAGAGTCCAAAGATAGGCAGATTAGGCAGTTTCGGGGAGACCTTGTTTCAGTTTAAGCTCGTTGTAAGGAATCGGAAGCAGAGATATGTGCTCGGAAAGCGCAGCTAACAGCCGCTGAAACGTTAGCCCGTTTACGAGAAGAATCCCTTCGAAGGGCTGAACAAGAGATAGCTGACCTTAAGGTTTCTGCTGCCAAAAATGTTGTCGCCCTACAACTTTCACTGTCACGCCCCGAACCGGGAATCGTGAACAGCCGCCCGTTGCCCTGGATGCCGGCTGTATTTCTACAGAAAATCGGGCAGAACCTCCCCATAAATCGGAGGTCTCCCATGTACAATTCAACCTGTTTTAAACCTGTATAAATCAAAATCATCCTGAAAATAAAACAATGACCATCCCGGCCTCTCCAAAACCCAGCAACCACAGCAGACATCTAGAACAACGCTAGGCTAAGTAAATCACTAACAGTCCTAACCACAGACCTCTACTGTCATGCCCAACTAGAGCATGAGCAGCCGCCACATCGAGCGGACCTAAATTTTATATAATATACAATAGTTTCCCAAGTAAAGAGTTTAAATGTTTACAGATGCCTCAATGTAAGCATAATATGAGAGTTTCACAACAATGTCCATAAATATTACAGTCATCCTATAAAAATGTACACGGTCAACTACGGACCTCAACAAGACCTCGTAGGGTCGAAAATATAATATGTAATTCAAGTTTCAACTTAAACTTAAAACCTCACCGTCCAGAATAACCAAATCCACCAACAAGCTATCAAATCCTCTAAAGCCAAATGCGTCGCCCTAGCACCATAACCCTGTCTGGGGAGGGAAAAGAGAGGGGTGAGTATCTATGGGAGGATACTCAGCAAGTGAGGGGAAGGACATCGTGCTATCAATATCAAGTGTGAACTTGGAGTGTCAAAGCATGTAATACAATATCAGGTATACGAAAACAGCGTGCAGTTTTAAACATATCTCAAAGCATACATCACAAAATAACATATGCATCCATCTATGTATCAAATCACATGAGAAGAGCGGCCGAATAAACAACCCCAGCAATGGTCTACCTCGACCAAGAACGGGCGCATTGGGGGTTTTCACAATGCAAATGTCAAAAATGGCTCTCTACCCCAATGTTGACCACAGGCTACTCCAACTAGCCTGTAAATAATAATAATAATAATCATATACGTATAAATAGTCGGCCGTGTATGATGCCCCCGCCCAGTGCTAGACAGATACAACTCATGTCCTCCCCCGATGAGGGTTCAACCTGGGACAACCATATACACGACAATCTGGCGGATACCTTCGGCCGAAGCGTATCCGGACACAAGGGGTGCCGCTACCAGACGTCCTTCGTAGCTACGGAACAATATCAAATCAGCCGGGCACGTGACCCCATGCATCCCAACACCATTTCGGCCGGGCATATAGCCCCATGCATCGTATAATAATATCAGCCGGGCATACAGCCCAAATGGTACGTATAAATCCGTTCAAATCATGTGCCAATGCGAGTGGAAGCATTTAAAACACATCAATATATCAAAAGAGTGGCACAATATTCAGTTATCAAACTCATGGATGCATATCAATAAAATCAGCAGTTGGGACACTCCAATGGTCACAAAAATATGTACATATATACTTATCAAAATCCAAAAGCTCAATTTTCACACGTATAGAAATCATGTCATTTGAAAATCGGTAAAACATGGTTTATCAATCAATAGTAGATGTCGTAGTCCCACTCACAGTATGAGGGAGGGTAATGCACTCCCCAATAATACCACAAATCAAACCAACTCGACTCCTCGAGTCTCCAAGAAAGTCAACCTAACCAAATCACGAATTTCATCAATTTTCCGACTATATTTCAAGATTTATCATTTTCCTTAAATTCGTACAAACCCTAAATTCTTCAATTTATAAATGTACTCCAATGTAATCAATTTCATTCCATTTATAAATAAATAACAAAATTCAAACCAATCTAAATTCAAACACCTAAAACCATTTGAAATCGAAAACCAATCTCAAATAAACAAATTTCCTACAAATTGGAAAAATCCTTTGAAAAATCATACACTTTTCAATTCTCATCCGATTCCTTCAAACCATATGTCATTTTAAAGGTATTGACGCCTATTTTCATCATACGAAAATAGTATTTTGATTCCCTATATGCAGGGCAACTTAAAATGAAAAATACTGCATATATCCTTAAACTTAAATCCCAATTTCCAACTGTTTTTATATATTTGTCAAGTTAAACTCTAAGAGAAACTATTCAAATCAAGTTGATACAATTCTATTATCCAAAACAACCCAATTTGTATAACATTCTATATTTAACCTTATTAATTACATATAACATCAAACACGCATTTCAACTCTATTCTAACATTCATCCTAACATATGCAATACACTCTTACTCTAATTTACTCTAAGTTCATCCAAATAAATCGAATAGCTTAGAAATCCCTCTCACCTAGGGTTCCAAAATTTGCAGCCTAAATCGAACGCCTCCTCAGTCCATTCCAAAGCCTGCAAAAGTTCCAATTTGCATTAATTTCATAAATCTAAACCTAATTCCTAAGAAGGTTTGAAACCCTAGAATTAGGGTTAGGGTTAGGGTTTGATCTTACCTTTGCAGTGAAAGTAGGTTGCAGTCCAGGGTTTTCAGTCTCTCAAGGGTGGGTTGCAGTCGCGCGCAGAAGAAAGGGGGTGCTAGGGTTGTCACGCGAGCAGCCGCGCGCGTGTAGGAAGAGATGCAGGGTTGCTGCGCGTGAGAGAGAACAGGTGGTCGCACGCAGGGGATGGCTGCCGAAGGGAGGTTTTGGCCGCGGGAGGTAGAGAGAATCGATCGAGAGGGAGAGGGAGACTGTGAGTGACAGAGAGAGAGAGAAAGAGTTCGCGAGACCGCGAGGGATAGAGAGGGAAAGAGAGCGTAGAGAGTGAGACCAAGGGGGAGATGGAGGGAGAAGTGATCGGTGGTTGGATGGCGGTTGCGGGTGGCCGTGGGTGGCGAAAGAGAGGGAGGGAGCGGCGGAGAGTGAGAGAGTGTAGAGAGAACGAGAGAGAGCGTCGCGGGTAAGAGAGAAACCGAGAGAGATAGAGAGATGGCGATGGTGGAGAGGATGAGCGATGGCTGGGTGGTGGTTGGCGGCCGTCTGCGGCGGAGGAGTAAGGTCGCAGCGGCGGTTGGGCGGCGGCGAAGGGGAAGGGTCGCGCGGGAGAGGGAGACGAAAGGGGAATGAAATTGGGAATTAGGGTTTTCAACCCTAATTCCTTTCCCTTTTCTTTTTTTTTTTTTTTTCTTTTTTTTTTTTACTATTAATATTAATATTAATATTATTATTATTATTATTATTATTATTATTATTATTATTATATGGATAGATTGGGAAATAAATAAATGAGGATATAAATGATTTAATAAATGAAAAGAATAATATATTTATATATATACTTTATTATTCTATTTTAAAAATTTAATATACCAAAGGTTTGAATTAAAACCCAAAAAATCAAAATTTAATAAAATTAAATATTTTTCTCTATATATAAATTGAGGATTATTTTATTAAATTCAGGAAATGGAGCACAAAAGTTCGGCACCGCAGAGTCGGTGTTACATTCTCAGTGCAAGTTGCATGAACGTCTAAAATGCGCCAAAGAGATTCTTCGAGAGATTGGTCGGTACGAGGCTCTGCCCCCGCTTGAAGGATCAACGGATTCGAATTCTGCTCCTGCTGTTTTTTGAGCCCCTTCTATCCTTCTGTAATTTTGTGGAATGCGAATTTTTTATCCTCTGATTTATTGGAATGTAGTAATCTTTAAAGAACTTCCGATATTTTTACTGTTCAAGCGAGGTCGGGGGAATCTCCTATGATGATGTGTTCATTCTAATGTGTTATTGAAAATCTTGGAATCAAGGCTGCTTCGGTATTTTCTTAGGAGATCGATTCGTAGGTGTTTCTTTGAAAGGTCCGGACGACTGAGGTCTTCCGACCGATTAGAAACTTTAGAAATCAGGGTCATGTCGCTCGTTCGGAGAGTTTCATCCCATATTAGCGACACATTCGCTCGGAAGATCTGGGCGGCTGAGACCCTTCGGTCGGTTAGAGACTTTAGGAGTCAGGGCCGTGTCCGCCCGTTCGGAGAGTTTCATCCCATATTAGTGATATATTCGTTTGGGAGATTTGGGCGGCTGAAACTTTTCGGTTGATTAGAAACTTTAGGAGTCAGGGTCGTGTCCGCCCGTTCAGGGAGTTTCATCACATATTAGCGACACATTCGTTCGGAAGATCTGGACGGCTGATGCCCTTCGGTCGGTTAGAGATTTTAGGAATCAGGGCCGTGTCCGCCCGTTCGGGGAGTTTCATCCCATATTAGCGACACATTCGTTCGGGAGATCTGGGCGGCTGAGACCCTTCGGTCGATTAGAGACTTTAGGAGTCAGGGTCGTATTCGCCCATTCGGGGAGTTTCATCCCATATTAGCGACACATTCGTTCAGAAAATCTAGGTGGCTGAAACCCTTCGATCGGTTAGAGACTTTAGAAGTCAGGGTCGTGTCCACCCGTTCGGGGAGTTTCATCCCATATTAGCGACACATTCGTTCGGGAGATCTGGGCGACTGAGACCCTTCGGTCGATTAGAGACTTTCGGAGTCAGGGTCGTATCCGCCCGTTTAGGAAATTTCATCCCATATTAGTGACACATTTGATCGAAAGATCTGAGCGGCTGAAACCCTTCGGTCGGTTAGAGACTTTAGGAGTCAGGGCCGTGTCCGCCCATTTGGGGATTTTCATCCCATATTAGTGATACATTCGTTCGGGAGATCTGGACGACTGAGACCTTTCGGTCGATTAGAGACTTTCGGAGTCAGAGCCATATCCGCCAGTTCGGGGAGTTTCATCCCATATTAGCGACACATTCGTTCGGAAGATCTGGGTGGCTGAGACCCTTCGGTCGGTTAGAGACTTTAGGAGTCAGGGCCATATCCGCCCGTTCGGGGAGTTTCATCCCATATTAGTCACACATTCATTCGGGAGATCTAGGCGACTGAGACCCTTCGGTCGATTAGAGACTTTCGGAGTCAGGGTAGTGTCTGCCCGTTCGGGGAGTTTTTTCTTTGAAGGTAATTTGAAGTCACAGACCACACGTAATCAATGAGTAGTAACAAATATCGAAACCTTTATTAAAGGAAGAGTGCCGGGAACTCCGGATCATACGCTGGACAGACGCCAACGGGAACATAAGGCTTGTGTCAGCCATCTCCATTGTGGACTTGGAGGATCACCCTGTCTGGTTCCTTGCGCGGTGGTCTAGGATCTGGCCTATGAAGTGGCTCATTCTCCCTTGGTGCGTCACGCCTGTTTGGGGAAGGTAGGTCTCTTCCTTCTAAACTAATGAATTTCTGTAGTTTTTTGCTACAGACCAAGAATTCCAGTTCATCCTTGAGTCTTTTACACTCATTGATCTTGTGGCCATAGTCCTTATGGAAATGACAATATTTAAATTTGTCTTTTTTAGGATCTTCTTCCGCCGGACGAGGGGCCATGTGACATATGACTTGTTTTTTATTTGATACAAAACCCGGCTCACGGTTTCGCTCAGTGGGGTGTAGACGCTGAACCTTTTGCGAAGGTGAAGTTCCGGGTTTGCCTCTTTTCGGAGAACCTGGGCATGGCGACCGGCTACGTTCTTTTCTGTTATGGTTGCCTTTTTGTCGGTCGAAGTCTATGCTTTTTCTGCAACAATATATTTCTCTGCTTGGGAGTAAAATTCTTGGATGGACGTTGGAGGTTTCTTTGTGATGGAGACCTTCATATCAGATGAGCGCGGCCAAGGCGATGTTATGGTATAGATTAGGGACTTTCAGCATTTCTGACTTGAATCTCTCCATGAAGTTTCTGAGAGATTTCTCTTTCCATTGGTGTAATGATAAGAGTGATGTCGATTTCTATTTAACCCCTCGGCTGATTACAAAGTGGGCCTCGAATTGTTGTCGGAGTTGTGCGAAACTCTTGATATTGAGCAGAGGAAGAGAATTAAACCAGGTTAGGGCATTCTCCTTAAGCGTGGTAAGGAAGTGCTTGCACATCGCGGCATCCGAGAGATCTCTAGAGATCATCACTGTTATGAAATGAGCGGAATGGTCACGGGGGTCGTTTGTCCCGTCATACCGCTCCATGGGAGGCAGAAGGATATCTCTTGGCATCGGTTTTGACAAGATCTTTGCATCAAATGGCGATTCGTCCAGGGAGCGTCGGGGATTTTCCCTGTCCTTTACTCCCGCTCGTTTTAGCTCAGTAGCCATGAGCTGTTCAATCTGCCTTTTTAGGCCCTGGGGGTCGTATTGGGAGGCTGCCGATGGTTCCAGGAATTCTGTCCAGAGAGTTGTTTGTATTCAAATTCTGTAGCAGAGGAGTGGTTGTCCGGCCCAAGGGCTCGACTGAGTCCCTCCAACTGTTTGCTCATTCTTTGGATTCTAGATACCAGTCTTTCCATTTGGGGCTGGTCTGCCTGTTCTGGTTCTAGGGCTAGGACTTGTTGTCCTTGATTTGCATGTCGTGGAATTAACTTTGAATGCGACGGTCGGGTGGAAAACACAGAATTGTGAATTAGAGAATTCATTATTGGGGGAACGACAGGTTTGGCAAGTATAGGGATATTCCACCTACAGCGGGGGCGGCTCTAGAGGATGCTCTAGCCCTTGGAGGTATGGCTATATAGATTTCTCTAGTCTGTTCCCATAGACAGTGTCAATCTGATGAAGGTGGGTTATGGCTCCACAGATACCGGTTCCTTGATGACTCGAACAGTAACCCTTGTTGGTGGATACACATATAAAAATTGCCGGAGGATACTCCGGCGGGGAGACTTTGACGTTTAAGTCAGTAAATAGTGGTTTTCGTTTGAAAGAAACAGACTGAGAATTGAGGGAATGTGGTTCCCTGTGTTCTGTGTGCCCCCTGTGTTAGGCTTAGAGAGTGTACCTAATGTCGAGAGTTTTGAGATCTCTTATACCTGTGAAAGTCTTGTGCGGCTGAGGGACTTCCACCATATCTTCCTTATCAAACTGATCTGGAAATTTTGGAAGTCAATATTACGAATTAATCACGATCCTTATATATCGGGAAACCTTCTTTTTCGGGAAGGATGCTTTCCTTATATGAAAGATTTTGGAATTGTTGTTACGGAATGAGAAACTAGAAAAAATGAAGTTCTGACCTTTCTTTTTTAATCGACAGGGGTGCTGCCCTTCTTTTGGTCGCTCGACTAATAAAGGGTCAATTGGGACTCGCCCGATTGGTATGCGACTATTCGCCTGCCCGATCGAGGTGACTATCTATCGCTCGGGGAGCATTGTTCGAGAAACTCGAGCGATTAAACCCCTTCGATAGATTAACCCGGACGTCTAAAGCCCTTCGGTGGATTGATCCGTGAGCGTCCCTTTATGGGGTCTTTTGGGGATTGATTCTCTTGGTTTGGGTTTTTGGGCCACATCCCATCATATAAAAAAAAAACAAAAAACTTAAGAGAAAAAAAAAACAACTAAGTTAAAAAATAAAAAGGAGTAAGAACTAAATGGAAAAAATATTTTAAAAGAAACTGTATTCTAAAAATAATGGAACAACAATCGGTGAGATTAAAAATACAAAAGTAAAAATAAATAAAAAAAAAAGTATAGTCTCAAACAGACAAAAGAGTTAAGTAAAAAAGGGTAAAAAAGCTACAAGGATTTGAACGGAGAAACAGAAATAAAGTGTGATTTCAGAGATAAATGATTTAAGAGAAAAAAAATTAAAAAATAAAATTATAAGGATTTGAATAGAAAAAATACGGTCACGAGTTAAAAAAAATACAAAGGTTTGAATTGAAAAAAAAAAAAAAACCAATGTGTGATCCCCAAAAATAATCAAAAGAATGCAACTTACAAAAAAAAAAAAAAAAATACACAACGGGATCCCAAAGACATGGGATGACCATATAGGATTATCCGAGAAGAAATGAACGGTAAATGCCTTCGGTACATTATATACATAGGGATACTATATTTTTTCAAAGAAATTTTAATCATTTTTTTTTATCAAAATATTATCTAATATCAATCCATAAATTCTTACCATTTGAATTCAATTATTGTTAATTTTTTGAAAAATAATGATTAGTTATGAATAAATCCATATATAAACCAAATAACTTTTTCAATCAAATAGCAGAAGTAGAAAATATAAGATCCGAATATCTGAATTACCCATAAATAAATATTTTACAAAAGCAAATTTTATTTACCAAAAAATATCTGAATTAGATCCGACATCAAAAGTTACTGATGATAGAATGAAAACGATAATTCACGGTTTAAGGTGCGAGTATAGAGGCATCATTACGAGAGTCCAGGGACGGCCAACATCTCCTTCCCTAGAAGATTTAGAAAATTTAAAAGCTAGCGAGGAAATACTAAGTTTCTAGATTTGCAACTACCACTCCAAATCCCAGACCCCACCTACGGCTATGGGCGGACAAAGCAGCCCGAGATTTTTGGGTCCACCCAGTCCCCTGAAATGTTCGGGCATGAACTCAAGGACTAGGCATAATGTGTGTCAGCTCATCCTGAACTTATTTCTTTCTAATTTTGTTATGTACAAAACCAACCTGGCTGCGTTGCAAATAAGGATCTTTTATGGTGTTGTGTGGTAACATTCTGCAAGGGAACTGGCTTGTTTTGGTCAGGGAGAGGGTTTGGTGTTGATGATGCTCTAAGTAAAGAAACATGCTGTGCACGTTCTATAAACTATAAAGGCTGATTTTATTCCCAATTTTCCAGTAGTTATATCAACTGCCAACCTTACAGTTGACCTGCAGAAAAGATAATCTCCCTAATCATGCAGGTTTCCTGCCTGACTTCAGGCTACTCTTGCATGGCAATTTAATTCATTCTAAAAGTGAATTAGTTACGAAGCAGACCGAGTTACCTAGAGTGAACAACCAAAGTTGAAATTGTTAATATAAACATTAGTGCGTAAATGTATGCTCAGCTGGAGGATCTGGGATCAGGACGATTCACAAGTAAAAAACAGAAAAATAAAAAAAATCAAATGGTATGCTAGATCTCTTTATATTAACCGGGCAAAGCTCCTCTGTATGAGAAAATAGAAGCATCATATGATATCAAGTATTTACCTAGTGATACTATAGGGCATCAAAGTTACCCTGTGTAATCTACTCCAATGTCAGTCATCAAACTATCACTGCTGGATCTGTAAATGTTTACCTTACAAACTTTCACATTTGCATACTTTGCATAATGAAGCCTCATCTAATTCATCACTATCCTCATGAACCGCAGGGTCACTGCAGCCTCTCTCTCCAAAAGAAGTAAAAAAATTTCAAATGTGAAGGGCTATACACTTCATTAGAGAAAACGAGTGAAATAAATTTTCAAAAATTATTCAGGTGGTTCAAGAAAAAGAAAATATATTCATTGATTTCTAATTTCTAAAATTTCTTAATTTTTAAAATTTCTTAATTTCTCTAGTTTCTTAATTTTTCTAGTTTTTTATTTTCTAATTTTATTAGTTTCTTAATTTTTTTTTAGTTTCTTTATTTTTATAGTTTCTTAATTTATAGGGTTTGTATTCCCTATAAATACTTATAATGTTTTATTATTTTGGGCATTCTTAATTAATAATGTTTTATTTGAGAGTAATATTTCTCTTTTGAGAGTTTTAAGGTTTTCTCTTTTCAAACCATGTTGTGGTTGTTCTATCTCTCCCGCGTTAGGTGGTATCAGAGCCAAAACTTTCTCTTACGATGACCAACCAAACCGGTGAAGGTCTCTTTCTAACGTATTCAGAGAGTTATAAACCATGACGGCTGTACTTCAAACTTTGTCTATACGAATGGAGCAGACAGAAACGGAACTATAGACGTTGCGATCAAACCAGGACAATATAGAAGATGAATGTGACGCTAGGAGAATCGCTAAGAAACCTCACTTCAACCCCATATTACCACAATAATGTTGTAGGGTTCAGACCAACGAGGATGATTTTTCAGATGAGGAGGTTGCTCAGTTTTTTTATCACAATCCTGATTCAAAGACAACTAGTCAATATCGACAAGAAGAGTTCCGATTGAAAGTCGACATGTAATACCGAAAATTCGGTATTAGAAATTTTCTGTAAAATATCTCAGTAATTATAAAAGAAAATCCTAAAAGTTTTGATTTTCGATTTTGGGTCTAAATTTTAAATTTTTGGTATAATTAAAATTTCGAGTCGCAAATTCGTAGTGTATTCTATTCTTGATAAATTTAGAACTTCATTGTAGTGAGAGTATAAAAAAAATATATATATATATATATATAGATATATATATTGGTATTTATAAAAAAAAAAAAAAAAAAAAAAAAGAAAAGGGGGGGGACAAAACGCAGCAAAACGCTGCGTTTTGCCCCAAATGAGGATTAGGGCTTTTAGCCCTAATCCCTCTTCCTTCTCCCTCCTTCGTCTCTCACTCACTCCCGAATCTCTCTCTGCTCTCTCCCTCCCGCGTAGTCGCGCACTCCGTTTCTCTCCCTCACCGCAAACCACCGCAAGCCACCACCACCATCGTCTCTCTCCCTCTACTCACTCTCTATTTCTCTCTCTGTTTCCAGCCTCAGCACTCTCTCTCCCTTCGCGATCCCCCTGTTTGCCATCTAGACCTCACCCTCCATCGATCGCTACCACCGCGACCACCGCGAACTACCGCGGTCGCCACCTCTGTCCCGAACCATCTCTCTCGGTCTATCACAGTCGCTCTCTTCCACGCACGAGCGGCGATTCTTCGTCTCCTTCCCGTGCGCGCGACAGCAAGGCTCTTGCTCTCCCTCTCCTCTGCTTGCTCCTTGCACGGCCCCTGTCCTCTGTCAAGAGACATCACTGCAACCCACTTTCACTGCCAAGGTAGGATCGGTCCTAACCCTAGCTTTAGGGTTTCGAAATTTTGTGGTAATAAGCTTAGATTTACTGAAATTAACTTCGATTTGGGAGCTTTGAGGTGTCCCGAGAACGGAGAGGACATTAGAGCGAGGATTTCTGAAACCCAAGAAAATGCTAGGTGAGGGATTTTCAATCCCTTCAATACTCAGATTATTTGTCTAATTTAGGTTGAGAATAAGTGTGGATATATTCTAAAAATATGCTAGATCCGTAGGAAATACGTTATTCTTGAAAGTTTGTATGAAATGATGGAAGTTAGGTCTAGAATTTGATGTAAATTGGACTGCGAAGCATGTTAAAATGTCGTTGATAGTATTAGAGTTTTATTTGATTGAATTACGTAGTTTTTCTTGGGAATTGAATTGAAATTGGCGTGAATTAAATTAAGATTATGTAATTCGGGAGAAAATTGATTAAATTGAAGAATATTGTAAATTTAAAGTCGTTGGTGATTTGAAATGATCTTAGATTGATGAAACGAAAGTTTAGGAATATAATTGTGTAGTTAAGGCTATTTTAAATAAAAAGGGAAATTTGAAAACCCTTTAATAGAGCTTTAATTGTTGATTAATTGTGTTGATTGGTCTAGGTTGACCTTTGGAGACTCGAGGGGAGTCTTTTTGTGTTGATTTCGAAAATAGGGAGTGAATACCCTCCCTAGAGGTGAGTGGATGGATCGTTGTGTAGTAAATAAGCAAAATGTCTTTAAATTCTTTGATAAATGATTTGAAATGATTTTCATATGATTATTATGCAATTATTTGTGATTGTGGGATGTCTGAAATGAGAATTTGAATTATGAATGCATCCTATGTGATTTTACATGAATTTGTGCCATGTGACTTGATTACTTGATTGGTAAATGCTCGTAGCATGATTTTCGGATTGAATTGATAAAATATAGCACATTGTTTGAAATGGAATGATTGTGAGATGATGGTGATTGTTTGAAATGGAATGATTGTGAAATGATGGTGCACGAGAGAAATGGCTATAGTCATTCCCCCCACGGAGCGACCCGACGGGGTGACGTGGATTGGGGTATTATATGCGAGAGAGGTATGCGGCCTCTGCTCTGCCACGTCGGACTATCCGGATTGCACCCCGGTGAGGTTCGAGCCAACGCCAAGGAAGGGGGTTTGTTTTGAGACATTGGATAGAAAAACCCTTGGCGGGCTTTCGTCTGGGTTTGGCCGCCCTGCGACGGAAGTGTTTTCGATGGAACCCCAGGATTTTCTGAAAAGATGATTGATATGGATGCATATTTTATAAATGATGTTGAATTACTGAAATGTTTGGATATGAAAATGATGTTTCAAGTATGCTTTGACATTCCCCACTTTCACCCCTTATTTATTACACAATCATGCCATTGCACTCCACTCACTTGGGTATTTATAATACTCACCCCACTCTTTAACATTTTTCGGAGGAAGATTAGATTTGTGACAGAGATTGGAGCTTGGGGAGGGCCTACCAATTTGCTTTTGTAGGTATACATAGAGATGTATAGTCATTTTGGTTTGAACTGAATTCCATGGAAAGGAAGACTTGTACAATTATTTTGGTACGGATTTAATTGATACTTGTTTCCTGTATAGGAACAAGTATTGATAGAATCCTTACGTGGTTTGTTGTTTATTTTCCCTTCTTCCATTTTTGGTAAAAACTTATTGTATAAATGGGACATTTGGACTTTATTCGAATTTTGAAATGGCTTGGATGGCCATATTGTGTGCCGTGCATGCACAGGTTCCCTTTCCCCGATTGTGTGTTGATGTGTAAACGCGCATGTACAGGTTCCCTCTCCCCGATGTGTGCTCGTGTGTACAGGGATGGACCGGATGAGTCCTTGCATGTGTTTGTTATGTGATGTTTTTCTGTTTTTATATGATTGATGATGGGTGTAGAAAGAATTGTTGTCTTGCTGTCTTTGTAGCCTTGCGGAGTCCCGGTATATGGGGAGGTTCTGCCCGTATACCGAGATTTCGCGGCGGCTGTCGCGTGGTCGATCCGAGGATCGGGGCGTGACAGCTTTAGTGGTATCAGAGCTTAGGCTCACGATTTTAAAAGTTTATTGGTTTCGGAATGTTTGAAATTGTTCCAAATGTCCCGAAAAGTTTCTAAAGATTTTGAAGTATTTGGTTTTTGAAAAAGGTGTTTTTGAGAATGTACAAGTCTTCCATGGATTTCTTAGGAGGATAGGAATGCTCATTTTTAGGGGGTTAAATACCTAGTTCAATTCCTATTCTATTTACTGAGATTTGACTCTTCTTCGTAGACCTATCCCTCATAGACGAAAATTGAGGAACCGAATGAGATTCCTCCTACACATCTCTACATATTAATTATAGTCATCATATATCTTGATTTCACCTCTTTATTGAGTTGTGGTTAAGATTCTTGCTAGTAGATTGCTTACGGTACTCGGTGATACTATCATCTATAATTTAATAACTAGGGTGTTTTTATTGAAGATAGATTCTACTTCTGATTTTAGTGGCTTATTAAGTGGTTCATTTTGCTAAGAAGCATGATAAAAGAGTATATTTGAGATTTAAAAGAACCTGGCCATTAGGGGTTCATTTAGAGGGCACTTTGAGGAGTGTTCCTAGTTGTGGAGTCTTGATAGCACGGTGGTGGTGAAAGATTAGATTGAAATGATGACATGAAAAGTTACAAATGTGATGTCGTGACTTGGTAGGGTTTCCTACAATCGGAAGAAGGAAAGGTTGTAATGAGGCTGTAGATTGGATAGTAAAGGAAGTGTGCACATTGAAATTTATGGTTCAAAATTGGTTGAGTTTGTGAGATTCAAGAAGATTTAAATGCCGAAAAGTTTGGAGTATTTTATTTAGAAATTGTGTTCAAAGGATTCTAATATGAGGAAAACCTGGCAAATCTGCCTTCAAGGCCCTAATAAACAAATGGATATTTCTAAAAGGAATTTATGGATATTTCTTCTTAAACAAGCAATGGCCAAGTGATTCATGGTTAGGGATTGAAATACTAGAGCTGGTATCAATTATTTCTTTTTCCCTAAATAGTGGGAGTTCGAAATTTTTTTTAATCATGGACATGAGAACTTTATTAGAACCATATGGATGTAAATTTAGTATATTAGATAGAATGAAGGAAAGGTTGGTAAGGATAAGCTGAAATGATATTGATAGGAATTGTTAGAAAGTTTCTTCCTATTGCCTGTAACCGATATGGAAAATTTTGATGATTTGAGAGGATATTTGTATTGTGAAGATAATGTTACTGTTAATTATTGGCATAAAAAGGGAATGCTTAGTTGTGTTTTGTTAGTAAGTGCAATTTGTCATAAAGTTAGATAGGGAAATGTGCAATTGCATAAAAGGACTATTTGATGCTGAAGATGGTAAGTGGTTTGGATTAATGCTAAGTAGATTCTTGGAAAATTTGGAGTCTTCGGAAACTCATAGAGGTGTATATCATGTGTTCAATGATGGTATTTACTTGAACTTTTAGTAGTTCGGCTAATAGAAGGTAAATGAGAAATTTTAGAGAAATCAACTGTAAGATCGCCCTCACATTATCTTCTGATTTGTATGAGCTAGTGAATCAATCACTAAGTGGGGACTTTGGTGTGGTAAGGCAACCCAAATGTAGTCAGGTAAATTCCTTAGAACTTGAACTTGATGATTTAGAGATTTGGATATAAATATTAAGTGATCATGATTGCATGATAATGAATTTAAGGAGAGATGATTTTGATGTTTTGAGATATTCATGGTGTTAGTGATAATTATATACCTTGATTGAAATTGATAGAAAGTGTCATTTGATTCTTTTCCCATAGACATATAGTATTATTCATTGGTGGTCAACTCATCGAGATTTTGAGTTGAGTTGTTTCCAAATTTAGAGATGTTTGGATCAACTCGTTGATAAATTGGTTAACTCTCTTATAGGAGATGTGAATGGACGGCTTTGATGCATATGAATGGGTTAATTGTTTTCAATTATGAATTATAAATTGATTTTTGAAATGACTTTGCAAATGGATTCGAAATTGATTTGTGAAATAAATTTTAAAAGAGGATTAAAATATTTTGTGAGTGTGGTGTGCCTGAAATGAAATGGCAAAATATCCATGACTCATGACTTTGAATATTAAACTATTTGCATTTGTTACATTTGGATACTCATGTGAATTTTGAAGAATAGCTATATCTTATATTTGAGATTGTGAATCGATTGATAACTTAAGCTTGGGAACATGGTGTTGGAAAACCAATAATGACTAAGTCTTGCCACGGATCGAGGCCATGGAGGCAGCGTGGCAAAGGCTGGGTAGGAGAGTGATTTTGGACAGACCCGAAAGTTATTGAAAGGAAAATATAAAATTGTTTATTGAATTGGAGAATATGAGTCATGGAAAATTTGATATAAATTTATGTTATTACAAATGATTTTGGCATTACACAGAAATGAATTTTGATATATGTGTTTGGCACAACCACTTTCACCCTTCATTCATGCTCAATATGCCATGCCGTCTATTCACTAAAAATTTCCATGCTTACCTCAGTCCTTCCTAATATTCTTTAGAAGAATCTTAGATTCGAAACACGAATTTTGATTTCTAGCAATGGCTAAAGTCAGATTCTAAAAAGCACAGATATGCATAACTAGTGAAACACGATAATATTATTAAATGAGACTTACAAAGGTAGGTACCTGTGATGAAAATGATTTGCTTCAGTTGGTCTTTTATTTTGTTTGGTGAATTAATATTACTTTAAAGAGAATGATTGATAGTAGAGAGATTTTGTACGATAATGCATTGAGAAGATCTATATGTATCTAGGATATGTTTTGTTGATTTAATCGTTTTTGGCGACGTGTTTTGTTTAATGAAAGGTTTGTTCATAACCCTAGGAAAGACTTATTGCTACTCATGTTGATGAGCAGTTGGATTTTTAGAAAGAAATTGAAAAGGGAAAATTCAGAATTTTATCACTAATTATGATTTTTTTTTTATTTTAATAAATCGAGACCATCAAGTTGTTACGGGAGAGATCCAAGTAATTAGGATTTTATTTCTCTAATTTCTATCGGAATGGAGTCTTTGAGTCGATTAAAGTCGAGTGACAAGTGGATGTAGTTGATCGAGTGAGTAAAGTTGAAGGGATCGAATATAGGAAATTATTACAAGGTAAGATCAGTAGTAGATTAAGTGAATGCAAAGCGAATTTTTATGATGTATCTTTTGTGATTATATGATTATAGAATTGATGTGAGAGACTAGGTATTTTTGAAAATATTTTTTTTGAAAAGAAGTAATCTGGTTTCAAAAGCAGGGAAACTTGTATATTTGTCAAGCCGATCAATTCAGGGTTTAAGAGAATATGAGAATTGTATTGAAAGCACTGTATGTAAATGAGAAGATCGTAATGTCTAGAGTGTAACGGTGATAAATATAACAGACACTAGAAGTGGTTATTACTTTGATAATTTGGGGATATTAATGCAGACACCGGGTAATATGCAGATGTATGTACTAGATTTGATTTGGATAGAATATTGGTGATATTGCATGATAAAAAAAAAAAAAAAAAAAAAAAAGTGATAGAGAATGATCGTGATAGAAATACCTTGATTAAAAAGCTATCCGGCTAAGGATTGGAGATTTAAAACTTGGAAGCATACAAATATTATCAGTGGAGTAAATTTCCTCACTTAGTCTAGGCCATATTGAGGTTGATTTACATTTCGTTATACACAAACTTGAGGATATAAGGATTTTCTCTATCTTGGGATCTGCAATTGATATGGACATGACATGGTAGTGGACATTTCTTATTTAAGGTCTCTTTTGAAAAATAATTTAAGGAATTTTGTGTTGGAGTCTTGATAGTTTAGTTGTTGATTCTGAAGGTGAAATAGTCCTAACATATTTTAAGAAGTATTTGCCGGATCCATTTCATGTGATTGAAGCTTCTCTGATAGAATGAAATTCAGACCTAAGTTTCAAAGTGCAGCCTGTGTTAATACTAGATCGGCGGATTCAAACAGTTGAGAAATAAGTAGATTCCTATAGTTAAAGTGTTGTGGAGAATATAATCAACTAGAAAAACAAACTTGGGAGACAGAGGAATTAATGTAAAAGCAACATTCGCAGCTCTTTGATGTATGAATGATATTTTGGAATTTCGAGGACGAAATTTGTTTTTAGGGGGTTAAGAGTTGTAATACCGAAAATTCGGTATTAGAAATTTTCTGTAAAATATCTCAGTAATTATAAAAGAAAATCCTAAAAGTTTTGATTTTCGATTTTGGGTCTAAATTTTAAATTTTTGGTATAATTAAAATTTCGAGTCGCAAATTCGTAGTGTATTCTATTCTTGATAAATTTAGAACTTCATTGTAGTGAGAGTATAAAAAAAAAAAAAATATATATATATAGATATATATATTGGTATTTATAAAAAAAAAAAAAAAAAAAAAAAAAAGGGGGGGGGAAAAAACGCAGCAAAACGCTGCGTTTTGCCCCAAATGAGGATTAGGGCTTTTAGCCCTAATCCCTCTTCCTTCTCCCTCCTTCGTCTCTCACTCACTCCCGAATCTCTCTCTGCTCTCTCCCTCCCGCGTAGTCGCGCACTCCGTTTCTCTCCCTCACCGCAAACCACCGCAAGCCACCACCACCGTTGTCTCTCTCCCTCTACTCACTCTCTATTTCTCTCTCTGTTTCCAGCCTCAGCACTCTCTCTCCCTTCGCGATCCCCCTGTTTGCCATCTAGACCTCACCCTCCATCGATCGCTACCACCGCGACCACCGCGAACTACCGCAGTCGCCACCTCTGTCCCGAACCATCTCTCTCGGTCTATCACAGTCGCTCTCTTCCACGCACGAGCGGCGATTCTTCGTCTCCTTCCCGTGCGCGCGACAGCAAGGCTCTTGCTCTCCCTCTCCTCTGCTTGCTCGCACGCTTGCACGGCCCCTGTCCTCTGTCAAGAGACATCACTGCAAAGGTAGGATCGGTCCTAACCCTAGCTTTAGGGTTTCGAAATTTTGTGGTAATAAGCTTAGATTTACTGAAATTAACTTCGATTTGGGAGCTTTGCAGGTCTGAGAACGGACTGAGAGGACATTAGAGCGAGGATTTCGAACTGCAAGAAAATGCTAGGTGAGGGATTTTCAATCCCTTCAATACTCAGATTATTTGTCTAATTTAGGTTGAGAATAAGTGTGGATATATTCTAAAAATATGCTAGATCCGTAGGAAATACGTTATTCTTGAAAGTTTGTATGAAATGATGGAAGTTAGGTCTAGAATTTGATGTAAATTGGACTGCGAAGCATGTTAAAATGTCGTTGATAGTATTAGAGTTTTATTTGATTGAATTACGTAGTTTTTCTTGGGAATTGAATTGAAATTGGCGTGAATTAAATTAAGATTATGTAATTCGGGAGAAAATTGATTAAATTGAAGAATATTGTAAATTTAAAGTCGTTGGTGATTTGAAATGATCTTAGATTGATGAAACGAAAGTTTAGGAATATAATTGTGTAGTTAAGGCTATTTTAAATAAAAAGGGAAATTTGAAAACCCTTTAATAGAGCTTTAATTGTTGATTAATTGTGTTGATTGGTCTAGGTTGACCTTTGGAGACTCGAGGGGAGTCTTTTTGTGTTGATTTCGAAAATAGGGAGTGAATACCCTCCCTAGAGGTGAGTGGATGGATCGTTGTGTAGTAAATAAGCAAAATGTCTTTAAATTCTTTGATAAATGATTTGAAATGATTTTCATATGATTATTATGCAATTATTTGTGATTGTGGGATGTCTGAAATGAGAATTTGAATTATGAATGCATCCTATGTGATTTTACATGAATTTGTGCCATGTGACTTGATTACTTGATTGGTAAATGCTCGTAGCATGATTTTCGGATTGAATTGATAAAATATGGCACATTGTTTGAAATGGAATGATTGTGAGATGATGGTGATTGTTTGAAATGGAATGATTGTGAAATGATGGTGCACGAGAGAAATGGCTATAGTCATTCCCCCCACGGAGCGACCCGACGGGGTGACGTGGATTGGGGTATTATATGCGAGAGAGGTATGCGGCCTGCTGCTCGCCACGTCCGGACTATCCGGATTGCACCCCGGTGAGGTTCGAGCCAACGCCAAGGAAGGGGTTTGTTTTGAGACATTGGATAGAAAAACCCTTGGCGGGCTTTCGTGGGTTTAGCCGCCGGTGACGGAAGTGTTTTCGATGGAACCCCAGGATTTTCTGAAAAGATGATTGATATGGATGCATATTTTATAAATGATGTTGAATTACTGAAATGTTTGGATATGAAAATGATGTTTCAAGTATGCTTTGACATTCCCCACTTTCACCCCTTATTTATTACACAATCATGCCATTGCACTCCACTCCTTGGGTATTTATAATACTCACCCCACTCTTTAACATTTTTCGAGGAAGATTAGATTTGTGAGATTGGAGCTTGGGGAGGGCCTACCACCTGGCTTTTGTAGGTATACATAGAGATGTATAGTCATTTTGGTTTGAACTGAATTCCATGGAAAGGAAGACTTGTACAATTATTTTGGTACGGTTTAATTGATACTTGTTTCTGTATAGGAACAAGTATTGATAGAATCCTTACGTGGTTTGTTGTTTATTTTCCCTTCTTCCATTTTTGGTAAAAACTTATTGTATAAATGGGACATTTGGACTTTATTCGAATTTTGAAATGGCTTGGATGGCCATATTGTGTGCCGTGCATGCACAGGTTCCCTTTCCCCGATTGTGTGTTGATGTGTAAACGCGCATGTACAGGTTCCCTCTCCCCGATGTGTGCTCGTGTGTACAGGGATGGACCGGATGAGTCCTTGCATGTGTTTGTTATGTGATGTTTTTTCTGTTTTTATATGATTGATGATTGGTGTAGAAAGAATTGTTGTCTTGCTGTCTTTGTAGCTCATGAGTCCCGGTATATGGGGAGGTTCTGCCCGTATACCGAGATTTCGCGGCGGCTGTCGCGTGGTCGATCCGAGGATCGGGGCGTGACACGACATCCCTTCATTCAATGGAAATCTAAATATTGAAGATTTCCTAGATTGAGTAGCAGAGATCGAATGGATTTTAGAGTTCGTAGAAATTTCAGAGAATAAGCAAATAAAGCTGATAGTATATCGATTAAAAGGTGAGCTTCTTCGTGGTGGGAACAAATTCAGATCCAACGAAGGTATTTGGGAAAACAGCTAATAAAGTTTTGACAAAAAATGAAGAAGATATTGATGGTCAGATTTCTTCCTCCAGATTATGATCAATTTTTATTCCATCAAAACCAAACGTTGATGCAGGAGCAAAAATTTGTGACTGAATATACGACAGATTTTTTTACGACTATCGACACAAAAATAATTTAATGGAACCTGAAGGTTAATAGGTTGCGAGATATATTCATAGATTGAAATCTGCAATCTAAGATAAAATTGGTTTTCAAATCATTCTAACCCTCAACAAAGCCTAGAATATGGCGCAGAAAACAGAATCAATAGACTTTAGGGAATTTTACGGTAATGAAGGTACCCATAAACCCATTGGGGAGGCATCTAAAGTAAACCCGAGAATCAATATATGATCAAGTTCTGAACCTGTAAAGAAAGATATGGCATAGAATGAGCATGTGAAGGAACCAACCAATAACAACTCTTATTCAAAGCCGATGGGAGATAAGTGCTACAGGTGTGGGTAAGTTGGACATAGATCTAACAATTGCCCTCAACGCCGTCAAATTCATCTGGTCGGCTGTGGTAGGGAGGATAACGAAAAGTCTGCTGATGAGGACGAAAAGATCTGTGAGCTGGATGGAGAAGAAGAAGATATGCAAAACCTGGTGGTTAGAAATGTGTTACTAATCCCTAAACGAGATGATACACAATGGAATGAGCTCTTTCAAACTCGTAGCAGTGGTTTTATTGCATGTGCAGATTTAAACTCATTGCTTGGTACGGAGGACATTGGTTTGCCAAAACCATTACAATCTGCAAATGGCATTATTTTTTTAGAGATTGAGACACAGAAAAAAGTGATGATACTTGACACAGGTTGGACTAAAATAAGCTTTTTGAAAAATCTAGAAAATCCGTCATATGAAGTTCTAATATTATTATCTCATAATTACTTTGCATTCACCTCTTTGTTACCGAGTGTTACATGTGATACGGTGGAAGTTCGCAATATTGTAAAATCAATTCACAACATAATTAGAAAGAAGATAAATATTTTTTATTCAGGAGGTGAATATTTCAAGATTGATCCAGCAAATAGGAAAGTTTACTATCATTCTAATTCAAACAAGCACGTGGGTGGGGGAGAAGAATTTGAAGTTGACTATGATTATCTGGTTATAGCAGTTGTTTTAATATTTATCATGTTCAACATAAGTTTTTTAGGAAGAAAACCAAAAGAGAGAGTTGAGGATATGGATGCAGATATTTGAGGTATCACTCGATGGTGAATTCTTTTCAGGAAGGGGGGACTGATGTGTAACAAATTTTTAAAAATTATTCAGGTGGATCAAGAAAAATGAAAGAGATCCATTAATTTCTAATTTATATAATTTCATAATTTTACTGGTTTCTTAATTTTTTTTTTAATTTCTTTATTTTTATAATTTCCTAATCTATAAGGTTTGCATGTCCTATAAATACTTATAGTATTTCATATTTTGGATATTCTTGATTAATAATATTTTTTTTAGAGTGATTTTTCTTTTTAAAGAGTTTTAAAGTTTTCTCTTTTCAAACTCTCTCTCGCATTAAATGCCAAAATCCTTTTTACAATTGCATTAGCAAATACTGAACGAGTACTATCAAGAGAAGCTCTACAACATAGTGGCATGTACAGATCCACACAAAGTCATCTCGCAATGCCAATTCAGAAACCATTATATCCCTGTTAAGCTGTAACTGTTACAAATAAGAAAAGACAATTTAAAAGATAAAAAAAAAAAAAAGGCTCCACACACTTCATGAGCTAATCCCAAATGAGGACTACGAAAACAAGATCTACGACAGAATTGTAGAACAAAATCTTTGTCATAAGATGACCATCAGCTAATGTCAAGATCCAAATTCACCAAATTGGCACCCTGTGAAAACAAAACATCTGCAATTCCATCAAATGGATTAAAAGCGTTACGGTCATTTACTAGTAGAAAACTATATCCGTTTATAGAAACATTTCATTCCAGAGAGAAGAATGAAGTAGCCCTTGTTGCAACAACATTTGAATTTGATGACCAACCATTCTCCAATTTTCTCCACAGCCAATGATTCCTCAGTTACATCCTCTTCATTTTCAGTCACCAAAGGCTCCTGAAAACAATAACATGATTCAATCAAACACTGGACACCAAATACTAATTGTAATTCAAGAAGACATTGTTAGCTATTTGTAAATCGAAAACAATAAGACGTATCTCACAATAGGAGCCTAATTGAATTGACTACATCCAACAAATGTTAGTCGTAATCCAACAAAGTAATGATAAACTATCTGAAGATCGAAAACAATCAGCCCCATCTTGTTTCATGCAAGATATAGGCTAATGGTGAGTTAAGAAGTCCAGGAGAGTGAAATATCTTATCAAGATTTGAGAGTTTGCATTATACAAGGAAAATGTTAACGAGTCATGAGACAGTGTAAGTATTCAGAATCAATAGACATGCCAATATCGTAAAGAATCCAAGATTCAAATTTCAAAGTATACATAACTTAGGTAGCAAAATGAAAATCAGCCCGTTTGTGAAACACAAATGATATTTTCATGACAGAGCATTTTTTTCTTCTTTTATTTGCATTTGAAGGATTTATATATTACACAACATATATTACCCAGAAAATTGGCATATAGTGCCAATGAAGATCAACTAGCACAGCCCCTTGTAATAGTGTTGAGTTAGATTCCCCTCATGTATATAAAAAATAAAAAAAAATAAAAAAAATTGCATATAGAATTTTGATCACAAAACGAGGTCACAGCTAATCAGTTCATAAATAAAATCCAGAGTATCAGAATAATTTTCAATTAGAATAAACAAACATTGCTTCTTGGAGAAAATGGATTCAGACCTCATGGTTATGGTTATTGTTTTCTTCACTTTCATTCACAATCACTTCACACCACTGACTTATCTGCCTCATCTGCTCCTTCATCTTCCTCAACGTCTGCAATTAGGAAAACAAAATTACAGGAGGGACATTTTCGTCATATAAAATTAAATTAACACAACCCAGAAAAAGGAAATCCCCAATCTCAAGAAAACCTTAATTTTCCAGAACACAAACCTTGGTGTCAGGACTCTCGTTAATCACTGATATCTCGCCCGGACTTCTTGACTGGTGGAGAACTCTCGGATCTGATACCGTTCGCCGGAGAGGCAGAGGCGGCAGAGACACCGGAGATTGCTTTGCTTTCTCCGACGACTTCGAATTCGAGGAAGAAGATCCGATGAAAGATTCCGATGAGACGGAAATGACGGAGTCTTGGAGATCAGAGGAAGATCGGTGAAGAGGGTGAGAAATGGAGGGTGGAGATTGTGATTTGGTTGGGGCTGGGGGAGTAGGGAGAGGGACTTTGGTGAAGCCGTGAAGGAGGAGATTGTGTTCGTCGAGAATCGATTTCTTGGTGGAGTGTTCTTGAATTGACGGTGACGAGAGTAACCGTTTCTTGGTGGTTGTGGTGGAGGTTTCGCCGCAATTAATGGTGGAAAAACATGAAGCCTCGAAGGCAAGGACGTCGGCGAGGTTGATTGAGTTCAAAACGTCGTCGTCTGGAAAGTCGGAGATCTCTACTTGTTCAGTCATTCTCTCTCTCTCTCTCTCCCCGACGTTTTCTGGTGTTGCGATTAGGAGTTTTTAAAGACGGACATTGGCGGGAATTGGACATGTAGAGACTGGAATGGTAGGTGGGTTCTATCGGGTTTGGGTTCGGGTTCGGTTTCATCTCGCAAGCTTAGTATGATGAGGATATAAACTGTAATTTTGAAATAATGGAAATTAGATTCAAAGTTTTGAATTTTGATTCAAAATACTAAATGGGTTTTAACGCTTATTTTGCTATGATCAAATTTTTTAACTTCAGTCGTTAAATTATTTCGTTGGAACTATTAGTTATATTGATGATGTAAATATTATTTATAAATGTGAATATTTTTTTTTGGATATATATGGAAGTTCGAATTTAAAATCTCAGAATTAGGGATAGGGACGGAGATGGTGCCCACTTGAATTAAAGTTGGCAAAATATTGAGTTTTTAAATATTAATAACAAATATTTTGATGTATCAATAAACAAATCAATAAACTTCACCCACTCACATTCTCCCTCTCTGCCTTAACCACTCAGCAAACCCTACCCCAACTCCCTTTCTAAATGATGAAATCTTGGTTCCACCTGCTTATTAGGCTAGTTGATTGTGATATAATTTTGGAGAGTAATTGATTAGGAAACTTGATTCCATCCAAAAATTTTCTAGTAAGAAAAATTTTTTCTAAGGGGTTTGTTGAGAGATTCCTAAATTGATTAGACATATTATTGGGTCTTACCCAAACAGCAAAATATTAAATTTTCAAGAAAATAGAAAACCAATCATGTTAAATTATAAATTATGGAATAAATTTTATATAATAGTTTATATGAACTGAATGACTGTAATTTCTATAATCTATATACATGGTAAAAGAGAGAGAGAGAGACAAAAAACTTGTCGTGAGAAATATTCTAGCCATGTTTATCCTTGTTTATAAAAATTAATAGTGAACCAAGACCCGCCACTAAACTTTACAATTCTGGGCTAAAGCTGATTTATTGCTTGCTTCACTCTTTTTATGAGATTGAACCAAGAAACACCAAGTATTGCATTCTATCAAGAGTTGGATTTCCTATGGAAAATAACCTGAGAGGTGGCAAGACCCTTCTTAGCCATCAAGAAAGTGCTAGCTAGAAGGATTATAATATTTTTGTTACCATAGATATTTCAATCAAAGAAAGGGTTCACGAATTATTGAATATTATGAGAAAATATGACTTCTAATTTAAAAGTTAACTATTAAATTAGAGAATTTTAAGTTTAATTACTATGATTTGAATGTTAAATTATTTAAAATATAAAATTTAATATCGAAATTTAAGTTTAACAAATAGTATTGAAGTGAACTAGTCTAATTTGCAACTTGTAGGTGCAATGTGGCCCATGTTGATGAAAATATTTGCAAGTTTCAGCATAGCTAACACTTAATCTCCTTGGAGCATCCATTTGCCTTAGACAAAGGGTCAAGCATTTGCGACACTACAGAATGCAGCAGCATGTTGCTAATGTTGCTTCAACTGCATGACCTGCTTCTTCTTCGGCCGCTTCTTTAAAACGCTTCTGAAATTAATAAATAAATAAATAAATAATTCACAGGTGGATATATCTTGATATGTAATTACAAACATGCAAGTAATCACACACTTAACCCTGTTTAATATGAGATTGAATGTGATGCATTTCTTCTTCAATGCACATAAAAGCATTAATACTTCTCATATTTAGATGCAAATGCTTAATTGCCACTCAATGAAAGAACTGCATAGCTCATCCTTCATTTGGCAACGAAGGTTCTAATAATGGAGAAAAAGTGATAAATTCTCCCATCTGGTTTGGCTCGTAAATGTATGAACAAGAAGGGCAGTTGACTTACAGCATTAGACTTGGACAACAGAGTAGATCCCCGTTGTTCAGACTCAGAGTTCAACTGCAACGAACAAAAATATATGCACAAGAAGGGAAATTAACTTACAGCTCGAGACTTTGATGATGGAGTAGATCTTGGCTGTTCAGAATTTAACTGCAAGAAGAAAACTAAGTTTATTCACTAACATATGATTATTCAGAACACGGTACATAAATATGACAACTCTCTATCTTAGCAGTTAAGATTTAGAGTAGGAATCAGGTTATTTTCTAATATGTTATGATATTGCTTTTAAGCCACCAATGTACTAATTTTCGTTTTGAAGGTTTTCGGGCCAAAGAGCACTACTTTTATAATTTTTATTTTATTTTTGTGCTGTTTATGCAGAATGACCTTTTTTTTTTTGTTTTTTTCCTTTTGTAGCTTATGCTAAAATATGCTGCACCTTATCTGATGTTGCTGCATTGAGTGATGAGTTGCCAGTTTTACTTTGCAGAAGAATGTTATCAATAAAGTTGGGATGGTTGTGAGTGAATGTTTGATGACGATAACATCCACTGCAAACACAGAAGGAATCAGAGGATTCAGATTCAAGGCATTCAACACAGGAAAAGAACAATCCCTTAGCAAATCCTCCACACCCATCACAATAAGGCGTGCCATTTAGAACCAGAAGATACAAAGCAACAACGTCGAAGAAATCCAAATAGCCATCACCATCGTTGTCAAGTTTCCTAAATAAGCTGCTTTGGCACATGATTCCAAAGCCTTTTTCTCTGAGTGAATCCGTGAACTCAGGCAGACTTACTTTACCGTCCCCATTCTTGTCCACTTCATTGAAAAACTGTCGTGCTAGCTGCTTCTGCTCTTCATTTCCTGCTTCACAGAATGCTTTTGCAGCCTCCCTTATTTCTTCCATCTATCTACTTTCACAGTTTCTGCAAGACTTTGGATGAAAAGCAATAACAAATATGTATTATTGGTGTCGATATACATGTCTACCATACATGCAGTTTCCCTTTTTCAGGCCATTTTCTTTATTGGCCTTAGAAAAGAACTGAAAAATGCTATTCATCACCAACTTTCCGCAGGCTTCATCAGGCCAACTGATGCCATTAGATATTTCTCTTTTTTCTTAATTGCAAGAGTGTCATTGTCTGATTCCATAAGTCAACTTAAATTTCCTTATCAATGCACATATTAGATGTATTTTCTGTTTTCCCTGAGTTGAATGGTTTGGAGAGAGAGAGAGAGAGAGAGAGAGCATTTGACGCTTTCCAGATTCCATAAATTCGGTAAATTTGATGTTGTTCTTCTAATATTTGTCAATTCAGTTAAAGGATTAAAATTGTATGAACTAATGCATCATTCTGTTATATAGACATTTCATGTTGTCTATAATTACTCGCAACTCTAATGACTTAAAGTTCAATTTCTGGGAATGCATTCAAATTTTTCGAGGAAAATACACACTAGAGATAGAAGGGTTATTGGATTTGTTTTCCCAGAGATTAGTTAAGTCTAGTTGCTGGGGCTTCAATTTTGGGGGCAATGAATTGACTAATCATCATTGCTAAGTGGCTGCAGTATGAGGAGATAACTGAGGACCCATGAGCTAATAAAAATTTGAAATGACATAAGGCTTCTCTTTTTAATCATAAACGGAATAAAAGTCTGCTGTCTATAACCATTGTCAAATGAGTGTATTAGACAAGCTGCTTGGAAAAATGTCCCAAGTGTTTGTTTTTTTTTTTTTTTTTTAACCCTTTTATTGGCATCTGTATTGTGAGAGAATAAAAAGTTTAACTCAAATTAGATTTATATTATTTTGTTTAATATTTTTTAATTATAACTTTTAATATTTTCCTTTTATCTTGACCCCTTCAAAATAAAAATCCAGCCCTGTCCTGCTTTCGCACTTGGGGATGCATTTTGCACCTGCAAATGAACTTTGGCCTCTTTTTGGCTTTTGTTGCATATAGAGACAAAAAAATATGGTAATGATCACTAACTATGCCTGAATTAGTGAATTAGGAATGTTGCTCTCTTTTTCACAGCTATATTTGTCTGCAGTGTGATTCTAGCATGCATAAAAATAGAAAATTCAATATATTATTGAACATTTAGGGGGAAAAAAATCGGAACTTATCTTTTCATTTGGTTCAAATATACAAGAAAGAGTAGATTCATCTTTGCCAATCTTGAAAAATATATTTATTTATTTTTTATACATAAAAAGACTCAAACTTAATATTTAAAAAAATATATATAACAATTGAATTATAACTTATCGGTAATCTTAAAAAATATATGAATAAATATTTAAACTTACGACATTGCAGATGTTGCTTGCGCAGAATGCAACAGGGAGAAAACAAATTAGTTTCTCAATACAAATGTTAAGTGGCTGTACATCAAACAACGTATTTAGGTCTTTTTATGGTATTTCGAATATCAGATCTGGTGTTCGGAGTAGCAACAGTGGAACCAACAAATTCCACTTTTCCAGGCCTATCCTCTAGTTCAAACTCTTCCATGCGGTGGGCTCTTGGACGGTCAAGTTAGATGTAAACGCAACAAGGATTTGTAGAGAGTAAAACAACAATAATCAAAATATTCTATTTAAGATTTTGGGATCAACTATATAAAAGATAAATATATAAAAAAAATAAAAGTGTTGATTTAATTTATGTAGATTCACTTATACCATTTATTTCTATTTAAAACTATATTCTAAATTAAATCCATAACTATCATGTCTTTACGAATAATTTGAAAACAAATTTTCAATAGTATATCTCAACGTTTTATTAAATTTTCAACAGTTCACTTTTTGGGATTTCTCTTCTGAAAGAACTATGAAACTTAGCCAGGCAAGTTCATAGGGTCCTAATTTAATTAGTAAAAACAATATCACAAACTCTGGAGGATTTCCTTACAAAGGTAATATTATACATATAATGGAAGATATTATTTAAACTTTAAAAGGTTGCATCAATGGTAGTCCAATCCGGGTTAAATATCTCTGCTCCTAACCGAAGAAACCAAAGTACAAGCAACATCGTACTTCCACGTTTAGGTACAGTATGATATAAACTAAGTATATCTATTATCCAAGTCTCGAGTAATTTTGTTGACACGAGAGAGAGAGAGAGAGATGGTAATTTTTGACAGTTCTGCGGAGGTTGCCAGAGGGTTTGGATCATAATGAAGCATTCTGCGAAGTCTCACAAAATACTGCAAAGACCAAAAACCAGATTTGCAGTGGTGAGTCCGGCATTGACAAGTCCAAGCATATTCACCGCATTATTCTGACCAAGATAATCACAAAATGATTAGTTAAAAAAAATGTTTAAATTATTGAAATTTATTTATGAAGGCCATAAAAAGATAACTCATTGCAATAAAAATGTCAATATACCTATATATATATATAGAGAGAGAGAGGGAGAGAGAGAGAGAGAGAGAGAGAGACGGAGAGAGAGGAGAAGAAGTAGTTTTTTATGAAATGTTACTAAGAAAGGATAGTTGTTCATACGTGTTCTCGTGGTGCTGGAACCATTGCATACATTGGCCGATTGTTTGACTGCTAAGAAAAGTACAAACATTTTCAAAATAAATAAATACAAAAATAAAGCAAAAAGGAAAAATTAGGCGATGCTACTTCATGGGCTGTTATAAGTACCAGATTCGGATCTCCATGAAGGACTAAGGTGTTACTACTGCTTGGAGCATGTCTCTGCGGCATCAAAACAAAAAAGACAGAAATACTATAAGGAACAAATACACGTGTCAAACCTATATATATATATATATGTGAGTGTGTGATTTATAATTAGTTAATAATCAGTCACCAAAATTTGTTAACAAAGAACTAAATATAAAAATTAGTTAATAATCAGGGTTGACGCAACGGTGAAATCTTTCCATTATGTTCTGGACATTTAGGATTCGAATCGGTTTCTTTACAAAAAAGTAAGAAAAAGATTGTCTAAATATTCCTTCCCCAGACCCCATAATATGAGAGTTTTGATACTGGATATGTCATATATATATATATATTTATTTTTGATATCTTGTCTAAACCACTATCCGATATCCGAGATTTCGTCCCGATTACTCCGGATTGACCGGCTGGGGGACCCACTGTGGTTGTTTAGTGGTGGTGGGGTCTCCCAACAAGCTGAGGTTCGAATCCTCGCATGGTTAAGGGGTAAAGACGTCCCTACCCATCTGTCCCACCCGATTGTTGGTGGATATGCCATTTATATATAATTGCTAGTTCTATAAAAATCGCTACCTATTTGTTCCCCAATTAATGAAAAACTGTGGTGATCTCTTGACAAATAACATTCCCTGGTTCCTCGTTCCTTACCTCATGCTGTACTTGGGATGTCATCGCACCCGAAGGTTGTCGCTGCGGCACTTGAGATCTCATTGCACTCGAATTTTGCTCCTGCATGCTGTATAGCCAACTGTAGCAGTCGATGAATTGATAATGTTTGCACTTACGGTTAATATAGGATTTATTTTCAAAACAATTGAGGCAAATTGTGTAAGAGGCCGAGCCTGTTTTATGGAAGCAAGCGAGGCAAGTGAAGTAAACTTCAAGGATGAAATGACCACATAGATTACAAAAAGGCCTCCCACTCCTAATAATATAGAACATGGTCATCACATCATTTTTGCTCAAGGTCTTTTCATTTTTATCCTCCTTTAGCATCTGAAAAAAGCCATGGTTACTCATCAGAGGACGTGGCTCCTTGGTAACCTTGCGGAATTGAGATTCCCCAATCGTGCCGCCGCACTCAGACTTCATCGATTCATAGAAATCGTTAGCCTGCTTCCGGACTTCATCAGGAGCAGAATCATAGTAGGCCTTTGCGATACTGCGAATTGTCTCCATTTTTACTTGAAAGTTTTTTTGTGAAGACCGAAGGAAAGTATATGCAAGTGCCACTTTTACGCCACTTTTACGCCAATGTCCATAATATACTCCCATATATGGGTAGAGTCGGTCAATTTATGAAACAATTAACTTTTGAAATATGAGTCAAAGTCTTTTTCTAATATTTATAATTCTAAAATTATATAGATTTTTGTTAATAAAATTAAATTAGGCTTTTTTTTTTTTTGGTTATAACTCAACAACTTTTAACAACTCTTTTCGTAATTCCCTTCTTGCAATGAGAAAGTGAAAGTCAATAACCAATCAAAATTTATCAATTACAACAACCAAGGATATTAAATCATCTGCAGGTATGCTCAACAAAGAAGTTCCATGCTTCTTTGACCGGTTATATTCCTGTTGTCTTTAACTATAGTCAGACTCCGAGGAATTCTCAAGTACCACAAAAATTGGCTTCTTTTTTAACCTTCCAAATATATATATATATATATGTATGTATGCATGTATGTATGTATTCCATTTTCTCCCATTATGAGCTTATCTCGCAAGAGGACATTTTTGGGTAGAGAAAAAGAATTTTTTTTTTTTTTTTTTTTTTTCATTGCAGTTAGCCCAAATACGGAGAAGTTTTCTGGCAATGAAAGTGATATAATATATATATGTATACACACACACACACACAAACAGAGCCATGTCTAGATTTCAGCTTTGGACCCTTTGTTCTCAATTTCATTTGTTGTACTTGTAATGGTCCTTGTCTGGCCGTTGTACACCTTTCAGACAATAGAAGCTTCAGCACAGCTTCGCTGCCATACAATTATATATATATATATATATATATACATCTATGTATACGTTATATTGTCTTAAAACATATATAATAGACTCCAATTCCAAAGTCTTTCATTAATAAAAGAACACTACCTACGGAGAAATATACTATTCAAATATTAAAAAAAAAAATCAGTGATCACACACAAAGAAGGAAAATAGTAACCTAACCGTCTGTTTTGATCTGTGGAAATCTTGAAAGTGTTGGTCAATTGTATGTTTGTTGATCCGACGGTTCTAAATGGGGAAAAAAAAAAGAAAGGAACGTGACAATTTTTTTTTTTTTTTTAATTAGACAAGTGGGAAAATATTAACATACTACTGGAGAAGACACAAAGTCAAGGATTACCCCAACCAAAAACTATTAAATTGATATTTTTTATATTATGGAATAAAAAACTAAATTTATATTTTTAGAAAGAGAAAAATTAAATTAATGTGTTTAAAGAGAAAAGTATTAATTAAATTAATTTTTAGAGAGAAAATTTTAATTTACATTTCTTAGAGAAGAAAATTTTAATTTTTTGGATAGAAAATTCACGAAATTAATTTTAGAAAGAGATAACTAAATTGGATTCATTTTTTTTTTAAGAGAGCACACTAACAAATCAATATGTTTAGAGAGAGAGAGAGAGAGAGAGAGAGAGAGAGAGAGAATATGAATTAAATTAATTTATATTAAGAATTGAGACTAATCTATTTTGTTTCAGGGTGAGAAATTTGAATTTAGTTTTTTTTGGGGTGAGAAAATTAAAAACTAATATGGTTACAAAGACAAAATTAAAAATTTTTTTAGAGAGTCAAAAATAAAATGTTTAGATTTAGAGTGAGAAAAATTAAACTTAGTTTTTAAAATAAATAGAGATTTTTTTTTTTTTGAAGTGAGAAAACTTAAAATGAATGTGCTTAAGAGAAAAAATTATGAGTTAACTTGATTAAAGAAAACTAATCTACTCTGTTTTAGAGAGAGAAAATTAAAATCAATATATTTAGGAAAATGAAATTTAAAATTATTTAAATTTCATTTTCCTAAATATATTGATTTTAATCCATATTGTATGTTATATATCTATTGTGACTATATATATATATATATATATATATATATATCTATTTGTCGCAGAGAAGTTGCACCGAAGCTTCCAAGTTCGTCGCTCCAAAGCTGAAATTCAATTTGGAATTGGCTTTCTTATATCACTTTCATTGCCAGCAAACTTCTCTGTATTAGGGCTAATTTCAATGAAAAAACAAAATTCAAGTTTCGATGTAAAACTAAATACATTATTTTGCTCTTTAAACATATTCACTATAAGTCTGTTCTCTTTAAAAAAAAAAAAAAATTCAAATTTAGTTATTTCTTTCTACAGTTAATCACGTCAATTATCAAATTTAGTTATTTCTTTCTATAGTTAATCACATCAATTTTCTTTCTCAAAAAAGTTAAAAATTTCTCTTTCTAAAAACTCTAAATCTAATTTTTCTCTCTAAAAATCAATTTAATTTATATTCCTCTCTATAAGCATATTAATTTTAATTTTTTTCTTATAAAAAATATAAATTTAATTTTTTGTTCCCTAATATAAAGCACATTAATTTAATATATGTTGGGGGTGGGGGTTATGGTTGACTTGGGGTCTTCTCCGGTCGTTTATTAATATTTTCCCCCTTGTCTAATCAAAGAAAAAATTGTCACATTTATTTATTTTTTTCTCATTTCACACCTACAGATAAACAAACGTTTAATAATTGACCAATACTTTCAGCATTTTCATTGACGAAAACAGTCTGTTAGATTATTATTCTCCTTCTTTGTTTGTAGCCACTGATTTTCTTTTATTGGACGAGGTCATTCCTTGGTAGGTAATGTTTCTTTTTATTAATGAAAATGAAAGATTTTTGAATCAGAGAATATTATATATTCATTGTATCGCAGAGAAGTTACACCGAAGCTTCCAAAGCTGAAATTCAATTTGGAATTGGCTTTCTTAGGTCTCTTTCATTGCCAGCAAACTTCTCTGCATTTGGGCTAATTGCAATGGAAAAAATCTTTTTCTCTACCCAAAAATATTAACAATATGGATTAAGACAAAATATACAGCACACAAGTATATATATATATATATATATATATATATATATATTTATATATATTCAATTATATCGCAGAAAAGTTGCACCAAAGCTTGCAAGTTGTTTGAAAGGTGTCCAAGGGACAAGCACCATTGAAAGGTTACTTTTAGCATTTTTCTAGAGTCCGGTATAGATTCGAACAATATTAATTAGAATATGACTTTAGAAACCGATGACTAAAAAAAAGAATCAAATCAATTCTAGTCGGCAACATATTCTATATTTCGTAAGTAATATCGTACTTAAAATAAGAATTATTAGATATTCGTTGGGATTGACTTGCGAAATGAGGTCTAGAAATAATAAATTGCATTTTATTCAAAAGAGTTGCAGGAGACATGTCTATGGACAAAGTAAACATTTTATTATAATGTGATAACAATAAATTTATCCTCAATATGAAAAGACCCATGACTTTGCATGGTTGGTTTCATAGTTCTTTCTATTAAATCTTTTTAATTAATCCCAACCCTCGTAAGTTTTGATTATGAAGAAAATGGTGTAAGATAGATATTGTTGGAGATGACTTACGACTCCACAAATACTAACTTCTTATTAACTTGAACGGTTATCGTCGACGGGATGTGAAATCTACAAAAACCATCGAATGGTGCCCCGACGGGGGAGATTCCGATACTCAAGTCAGAAAGAGCGATTTTTGAATATAAGAGAAACGATACTCAAGTCAGAAAGAGCGATTTTTGAATGTAAGAGAAACAGACTGAGAGTTCAGAGAGGAAGAGATTCCCTGTCACGCCCCGATCCTCAGATCGACCACGCGACAACCGCCGCGTCGTCTCGGTACATGGGTAAAACCTCCCCATGTACCGGGACTCCGCAAGGCTATCACATTCACAATAAATCATCAAACTCATAAAATTCTTCAAAAAAACAAGAAATTTCAAAATCAATACACATGCAAGGAGCCCATCCGACTCATCAAGGATGTACAAACACACACATTGACACACATCGGGGAGTGGGATCCTGTACATGCAATCATACATTAGCACACATCGGGGAGTGGGAACCTGTACATACACGATTACACAGCAACACACAACGGGGAGCGGGAACCTGTACATGCACGCATGCAATGTGACCATCTTGGCCACTCTGAAAGCATTTAACAAACAAGAAGTTCCAAAACATAGCCGTCAGATTTTACCAACACTTACCCGAGGAAAACAGGCCAGTATCGATAAAATCCTAACGATATGAGTTGTACAGAACTTCACAAAATCAAAGAAAAAGCATTGAAATTAAGATTTACAGTCCAAATGTCCCAGTACAAATATAAACAGTTTTCCAAAACTAGAGAAATCAAAAGAAATAAAAACAAATCAAAAATCGACGGATTTTATCAATACTTGCCGACAACTCAGCCAGTATCAATAAAATCCGCACGGCTGGAATGTACAGACTTCCCTTTCCATGCTTTGCAAGCTATCAATCCCCAAAAGTAGCCCTGTCTGCCAAATACCTATACAGTTTGCAAAAATACTTCGCAAGCTCCGTCGAGTAGGCTCCCAACTAAGTCTCCTCTGAAAAATGGGGGGAGTGAGGGGTGAGTATAGGGGTATACTCAGTGAGTGGAGTGCAATGGTGCATTTGTGCTAATAAATAAGGTGTGAATGTGGGGCAGTCAAAGCATAACTCATAAATCATCTCATCCTTAAAATCATTTCAATAAATCACATTTCACAAATATGCATCCATATCAATCATCTTTTCATAAAAATCCGGGGGTTCCATCGAAATATGCTTCCGTCTCAGGGCGGCCAAACCCAGACGAAAATCCGCCAAGGGTTTTACTATCCAATATCTCAAAACAAACCCCCTTCCTTGGCGTTGGCTCGTGCCTCACCGGGGTGCACCAGATATAGCACGACTTTTGCAGAGGGAGGGACGTCTACTCCCCCGCACATCTAAACCTCAAACCACGTCACCCCGTCGGGTCGCTCCGTGGTAGGTATATGACTATAGTCATCTACGGCACCCTCCATTTCTCATTCAATCCATTTCTCAACAATGTGCCATGATTTTCAGCAAATAATCCACAATTTCATGCCAAAGCAGCTCATAGAGCAATATCAAGAATCACATGGCACAAAAGCATTTATAAACACAATGGATGCATTCGTATTTCACAATTCAGTTCAGACAGCCCACAATCACAAAACAATTTGTATCAAACATGTAAAACTCTTTCCAAATCATTTTCAAAGCAATTTTAAAACAGGTTTCTCATTTATGAACACAATGAACCGTCCACTCACCTCTAGAGAGGGTATTCACTCTCTATTTCCGAAACCAACTCATAACGACTCTTCTCGAGTCTCCAAAGGTCAACCTAGACCAATCAAGACGAATAAAGATCAATTAAAACTCTATTAAAGGGTTTTCAAATTCCCATTTTATGTACAATAGCCTTAACTTGCATAATTACGTTCCAAAACTTTCGTTTCCTCAAGCTAGTATCATTTCAAATCACCAACGACTTTAAATTTACAATATTCCTCAATTTTACCCATTTTCTCCCGAATTCCTTAATATTAATTTAATTCATGCCGATTTCCATTCAAATCAACTCAACATGATTCTATCATCCGGAACATTCTCTTTCCATATCAGACAATCTAATTTCTGTAACATTCTATACTTAACTTTAATAATCCAATATAAATTGTCAGAAAATGTATTCTAATCAAATATAACGTATATTCTAAACATACACAGATCTTTCCACCCTAAATTTCATTCACTTTATCCAAAGGGTACGAATTTCCTCACCTAAGGTATTCGCAGTTCACGGACTTAGCCTCCCTATGTCATTCATTTCAGTCCAAACCTGCAAAGCTTCCAATTTGAAGCGAACTCCATCAGTTAGTCCAAATTACCGAAGGAAATCAAACTCTAGAGCTACTGTTCAAAAGAATAGCTCTTACCTGCGTAGAGGATGAAGCATCGTCACAGCCTAGGGTTTCTGAAGATCACCTACTATGCTGCAGCCAGAGGTTGCGCAAGTCGCGCTTAAAAACCGAAAAAAAGCTCGCGCGCCTGGAGCGCGAGAGCTAGCGGCGGCCCTGGGGCGGTCTCGTGCGGAGAGGGGCAGTCTCGGCGGCGCGCGCAGGAGGTAGGTGCAGTCGCGCAAGGAACAACGCGCAGGCGCGCGAGCAGCAGCGCTGGAAGCAGCACGAAGGAGCAGCGCGCAGCCGCGCGCAGAGCCGGCGCAGCAGGCCGCCGCCGCGCAGCAGAAAGAGAGGCGGGGACCCGTGGTGGGTCGCGATGGCTGCGGGTGGTCGCGAGTCGGCGGTGGAGAACCGCGGTGGCTCGCGGTGGTGGAGCATCCGCGAGAGGGAGTGGTGGCGAACGATCGCAAGAGAGGGAGAGCGACGGAGAGAGATCGCGAGAGAGACGAGAGAGTGGAGAGATGAAGGAGAGATTAGGGTTAACCCTAATCTTTCTATTTGGGGAGATGCTTGCGTTTCACTCCAAACGCAGCACCTTCTCCTCTCTCTCTCTTCTCGTTTTTTTTTTTTTTTTTTTTTTTAACTAACTATATATAACTAACTATATAATATATATATATATATATATATATATATATATATATATATTTGTTTTTCTCATCCCATTGGAAGTTTTAAATTTACCATAAATAAAATACTATGAATTTGTAACACAGCATTTCAAATATACCAAAAATGTAAAATTAAAACCCCAAAATCGAAAATCAATAAAATTCTAAATTTTTCTATTTTGTTATAGAAATGTTTACAAAATATTCGACATCAAGTTTTCGGTATTACATTCCCTGCATTTGCAACACTACAGAATGCAGCAGCATGTTGCTAATGTTGCTTCAACTGCATGACCTGCTTCTTCTTCGGCCGCTTCTTTAAAACGCTTCTGAAATTAATAAATAAATAAATAAATAATTCACAGGTGGATATATCTTGATATGCAATTACAAACATGCAAGTAATCACACACTTAACCCTGTTTAATATGAGATTGAATGTGATGCATTTCTTCTTCACTGCACATAAAAGCATTAATACTTCTCATATTTAGATGCAAATGCTTAATTGCCACTCAATGAAAGAACTGCATAGCTCATCCTTCATTTGGCAACGAAGGTTCTAATAATGGAGAAAAAGTGATAAATGCTCCCATCTGGTTTGGCTCGTAAATGTATGAACAAGAAGGGCAGTTGACTTACAGCATTAGACTTGGACAACAGAGTAGATCCCCGTTGTTCAGACTCAGAGTTCAACTGCAACGAACAAAAATATATGCACAAGAAGGGAAATTAACTTACAGCTCGAGACTTTGATGATGGAGTAGATCTTGGCTGTTCAGAATTTAACTGCAAGAAGAAAACTAAGTTTATTCACTAACATATGATTATTCAGAACACGGTACATAAATATGATAACTCTCTATCTTAGCAGTTAAGATTTAGGGTAGGAGTCAGGTTATTTTCTAATATGTTATGATATTGCTTTTAAGCCACCAATGTACTAATTTTCGTTTTGAAGGTTTTCGGGCCAAAGAGCACTACTTTATAATTTTTATTTTATTTTTGTGCTGTTTATGCAGAATGACCTTTTTTTTTTTTGTTTTTTTCCTTTTGTAGCTTATGCTAAAATATGCTGCACCTTATCTGATGTTGCTGCATTGAGTGATGAGTTGCCAGTTTTACTTTGCAGAAGAATGTTATCAATAAAGTTGGGATGGTTGTGAGTGAATGTTCGATGACGATAACATCCACTGCAAACACAGAAGGAATCAGAGGATTCAGATTCAAGGCATTCAACACAGGTAAAGAACAATCCCTTAGCAAATCCTCCACACCCATCACAATAAGGCGTGCCATTTAGAACCAGAAGATACAAAGCAACAACGTCGGAGAAATCCAAATAGCCATCACCATAGTTGTCAAGTTTCCTAAATAAGCTGCTTTGGCACATGATTCCAAAGCCTTTTTCTCTGAGTGAATCCGTGAACTCAGGCAGACTTACTTTACCGTCCCCATTCTTGTCCACTTCATTGAAAAACTGTCGTGCTAGCTGCTTCTGCTCTTCATTTCCTGCTTCACAGAATGCTTTTGCAGCCTCCCTTATTTCTTCCATCTATCTACTTTCACAGTTTCTGCAAGACTTTGGATGAAAAGCAATAACAAATATGTATTATTGGTGTCGACATACATGTCTACAATACATGCAGTTTCCCTTTTTCATGCCATTTTCTTTATTGGCCTTAGAAAAGAACTGAAAAATGCTATTCATCACCAACTTTCCGCAGGCTTCATCAGGCCAACTGATGCCATTAGATATTTCTCTTTTTTCTTAATTTCAAGAGTGTCATTGTCTGATTCCATAAGTCAACTTAAATTTCCTTATCAATGCACATATTCGATGTATTTTCTGTTTTCCCTGAGTTGAATGGTTTGGAGAGAGAGAGAGAGAGAGAGAGAGAGAGAGAGAGAGAGAGAGAGAGAGCATTTGACGCTTTCCAGATTCCATAAATTCGGTAAATTTGTTGTTGTTCTTCTAATATTTGTCAATTCAGTTAAAGGATTAAAATTGTATGAACTAATGCATCATTCTGTTATATAGACATTTCATGTTGTCTATAATTACTCGCAACTTTAATGACTTAAAGTTCAATTTCTTGGAATGCCTTCAAATTTTTCGAGGAAAATACACATTAGAGATAGAAGGGTTATTGGATTTGATTTCCCAGAGATTAGTTAAGTCAAGTTGTTGGGGCTTCGATTTTGGGGGCAATGAATTGACTAATCATCATTGCTAAGTGGCTGCAGTATGAGGAGATAACTGAGGACCCATGAGCTAATAAAAATTTGTAATGACATAAGGTTTCTCTTTTTAATCATAAACGGAATAGAAGTCTGCTGTCTATAACCATTGTCAAATGAGTGTATTAGACAAGCTGCTTGGAAAAATGTCCCAAGTGATTTATTTATTTTTTTTTATTTTGTTTATTGGCATCTGTATTGTAAGAGAATAAAAAGTTTGATTTGAATTTGATTTATATTATTTTGTTTAATATTTTTTTAATTATAACTTTTAATATTTTATTTTTATCTTGACCCCTTCAAAATAAAAATCCAGCTCTGCCCTGCTTTCGCACTTGGGGATGCATTTTGCACCTGTAAATGAACTCTGGCCTCTCTTTGGCTTTTGTTGCACATAGAGACAAAAATATGGTAATGATCACTAACCATACCTGAATTAGCACTAGTAAATTAAGAATGTTGCTCTCTTTTCCACAGCTATATTAGTCTGCAGTGTGATTCTAGCATGCATAAAAATAGAAAATTTAATATATTATTGAGCATTTAAGGAAAAAAAAATCGGAAGTTATCTTTTCATTTGGTTCAAATATACAAGAAAGAGTAGATTCATCTTTGCCAATCTTGAAAAATATATATTTTTTTATAGATAAAAAAGACTCAAATTTAATACCTTTGAAAAAAAATGATGACAGATAAATTATAAGTAATCCACAATCTTGAAAAATATATGAACAAGAAGGAAAATTAAGTTACATATTTAAACTTACGACATGGCAGATGTTGCTTGCGCAGAATGCAACAGGAAGAAGAAAAATTAGTTTCTCAATACAAATGTTAAGCGGCTGTACATCAAACAACGTATGTAGGTCTTTTTATGCTATTTCGAATATCAGATTTGGTGTTCGGAATGGCAACACTGTGGTACCTACAAATTCCACTTTTCCAGGCCTATCTTCTAATTCAAACTCTTCCACGCGGTGGGCTCTTGGACGGTTAAGTTAGATGTAAACGCAACAAGGACGTGTAGAGAGTAAAACAACAATAATCTAAATTTTTTATTTAAAATTTTAAAATAAATCATATAAGAAATCAATATAAAAAAAAAAAGAATATTGATTTAATTTATACAAATTTTCTTATACCATTTATTTCTATTTAAAATCATCTTCTCAATTAAATACATAACTATCATATCTTTACGAATAATTTGAATCCAAATTTTCAACAATTTACCTTTACATTTTATTAAATTTTCTATATTTAACTTTTTGGTCTTTTTAACAATTGCGTTTTTGGATTTTCATTGCACATACACAAATCATCTCAAACGATACTCTCACATCTTATCTATAATTGAACTAACTCTTAATTTATTACGTATCTCATTGTTTCTAATTTTATCTTTTCTAATTTTACCATACGTTTACTTAAATACTTTTATTTCAATTACAGTCATTTTTTGCTCTTGTATGTTCAATGACTCAACACTCGTGCTATATAATAATGCAGGTTTTATTGCGATTTTATAGAATTTTTTCTTTAAATGTAATGATATCATGCGATTGCAGAGAATTTCAGATATCTTTTTATATTTTATCCAACCCACTTAAATTCTATTATTCACATCCACATCTACATTGTAATTGTTCTGAATAATGGAACCAAAATATCTAAATCGTTCACTCTTTGAAACTTCTCTTTCTTTTAACATAATCATTTTTTTATTATCCTAATAGTTATCACTAAACCTATATCTCATATACTCGGTCTTGGATCTACTCAATTTAAATCTTTTTTATTCTAATATGACTCTCCATAATTTTAATTTAATACTGATATTCTCTCTAGTTTCATCAATTAATACTATATTCTCTAGAAGAACATATACCATATTATTTTATTTTATATATTTTTTATGATTTCATTAATCACTATTGCAAATAGTATGAAATTTAATATCGAATATTGATGAAACCTAATGTTAATAGGGAAACTATCATTCAGATCCTTCATAGGTTCTTATATTGATCACAACTCTTTCATACATATTCCTAATAAAATTAATATATTTTAAAAAGATCAATTTGTTTATCAGCGTCCACCACAATATGTCCCTAGAAACTTTATTATATGTTTTTTTTCTAAATCAATGAATACTATATATAGATCTCTTTTCTGCATTTTAAATGTTTCCATTAACTAGCTTAACAAGTAAATTATTTCGGTAGTAAATCGTTTTGGAATAAATTTAAATTGGTTCTAAAACACGCTTATTTCCGGTATCAATTTATGTTTTATCACTCTTTCCCATAATTTCATTGTATAACTCACGATTTTAATTCATTTATAGTTACAATAATTTTGTATGTCCCATTTATTTTTATTGAAATATTTTTATTTGTTAAATTTTGTTAAAAAGAGCCATTAACATATCGTAAATTTTGCTAAAATCTGTCTAGAGAGTATAGAGAGAGAAACCTTTGCTAAAATCTGTCCCTTTTGGTAGCTAAACAACGGTTCATCTTTCTAAAGTACAAGGGGAAATTGCAAATTTTGGCCTTTGCCACTGGTCCTAAAGATTTACTCGACTGATTATTATAATGGCCTTGACTGAAAAAATGCTGCCTATCCAGACGCTTACTCATTCACCAGGTACAAATATTAAAACCCTAAACCCACAGAACTACTAAAACTAAAAGTGCATACATCATAATTTTGAGCAAGAATGTATCACATTTTCCTTTACAAGACTAACATTGTGCGAGTGTTTTCTTCCTTGCATGTCATGACATAATAGCAAAAAAACCCCCTCCTCTTTTACACCTGAGAGAGACAGAGAGAGTATGGGGATTTGAAAACAAAATTATTCTCTCTCCCTTTATACACAAATGCCAAATTGTCAGCTCCCAAACAAGGGCAACTAACATACATATATGTCACTATTATAAGTTAATAACCTCAAATAAAAATTTAACATATCAAATCTCCCCAAAATCTGAGGTTACATTATTTTTAACCAACGTTCCATAAAAGATAAATAATATGATGAACTAATGTAAAACATGAATAGCTCCAAAGGTCTAGGGTTATAAGTGCCAACTATGGGCTTCTTGCCCCTCACATCTCGTAGAATCTAGAAGTGGGAAAATGCATGGGTTAACTCGTGAAGTCTAAACAACGAAGAAAAAGTATAGTGCAAAATATAATATGAAATAATAAATTGAAATTCATTTTAATGCAATTATACAAATCATAAGTGTAAAATAGGACTATTTATCAAAATCGTCGCATCAACCTAAATATTCACTAGTTGGCCCCCGAAGTGGGATATCAGATAACAAAAATCGGGCAAAGGTTGCAACAGAACCGATCTAAGAGCTCTCTAATTAGGATACAAAACAATGAACTAATATATTACATACGTCACATACATAACATATCATATGTCATTTCCTATATATATATATAAATATATATATATCTCAGACCACAAGTATGCTTGTCACACAACAACATTAATACCTTATACTGACGGTGACTTTTATTGTTAGTGAGATTTAATGATGGTATTTTATGACTAATTGTGACACTTTTGACGAAATTATCGAGAAATATATATATTTTTCAATGGTATAAAATTATCCATCGGGAGAAGTTTATCAATCATCAGTAAAAGTAGCAAAACCATCTGTACAAAGCGATATTCAATTCTAATGGTTATCACTTGTGGTCAATAAATATAGCAGTGTTTAAAGATGGTTTGAAAACAGTCTCAATATAGCTCTTCTTTACTATCTACTTAATAATATTGTTTATACAAATTCTTCATCTATACTAAGTGATATATTTTATAGCCTGTAAATGTCATTTACCATTTGGACAATCTGTAAATGTCATCTACCATTTGGACGGTTATCACTTGTTGTCAATAAATGTGACTACTTTTAGTGACAATTTAGAAAGAGTCTCTATATGAATTTTCTTGGCTAAACTATACTATTTACATAAGTCTATACCTATGCTAACCTATATATTGCACCATTTGTAAAGAGAATGTTCAATTAAAACGGTTATTAGTTGTTGTCAGTAAACATGACACTGTATAATAGGTAGGCATAACATGTTCTAATTTTATGATAAATTGTGGTAAGATTATGATAACTAGTAGTAATACAGTGATAATTAAAATTGTGATAAATTTAGAATAATTAGTAATAATATAGTGGTAAGTTAAATTGTGATAACTCTATAATAATTAATAGTAATATAGTGGTAACTAATAGTAATATTGTGATAACTTAAATTATGGTAAGTTTACGATAACTTATAGTAATATAGTGGTAACTATAGAAAATTTTCGATAATTAGTAATAATATACTGATAACTAGTAGTAATATAGTGGTAACCTAAATTGTGATAAATTTATGATAACTAATAGTAATGTAGTGATAATTTAAATTGTAATAAATTTACGATAACTGATAATAATATAATGGTAACTTAATTTAAGATTTCTTTCTTTTTTTTTTTTATTTTTGTTTATACACACAACTTTAATCGACTGCTGAAAGGGCATAAATTGGCGTAATATTTATAATTGATTTTGAATAAATATTACACTAATTATTAAATTTTATTGTATTTTATATATTGGGAATAATGTATAAGACATGAAGAAAAAGGAAGAAAAAATGAGGATAAATTTGAAAGCATGGAACATTTGCAAATATGTTGAATTTATTCCTAAATATTTGAGAATAAGAATTTTGAAAATTTTAAATCTCTGTAGTTTATTATTTAGTAGTTATCTAAAATTTAGGAGAGTTTTTTCTTTAGAAATTAGGTTAACTCATTCCTATATATAGAGGATTACATTATACAATTAGGAGAGTAGAGAAGAGTCCCAGAGCAGAGGAGCCGCCCAAGGGGGCCGCAGCCCACACTTTCTAGCCTAGGGTTACATTCCTTCACCCTTTTCCCAGCAAACATTTTAGTTTAGGTTTTTGTTTTATTTCTATTTTTGTTTTTCTTCTTTCCTTCATGCTTGCTGCTGCCAGCTGCTCTTCTTGGGAACATTCCTTTTTGTTCTTCCATTGTTTCAACATTCTCCAGCAATAAATATTTATTTTGTAAGTTTCTTTCATTTATGTTTTTATTTTAATTTTATTTTCTAGTTGAAGGGTTATTGAAACCTTGATGAATAATGATTGTGGGATTTAATTGGTTTTATTAAATCAATATCTTATAGGTATTTATTTAATTCCTGCGTTTCATGGATCATGATTTTATAGAGTTTATTAAATAGTGGTCAATATTTAATAGTTCTAGAATAATCTACAACTAATTAAAATGGTAAATCCGTAATTGTTTGTTAATTTTAATAAAGTGATAAATGATATTCATGTCATGGGATTAAATAATCTAATTTAAATGAACTCATTGTGTGTTTGTGAATTAGAATTGAATCTCTTTAAATCCTAATACTGTTGAAACTTTCAATCTTAAGAACTTTTCTAGGGTTGACTCAAATTAGGGAAATAGTTAATGAGTTTCTCCTAATTATCAACGAAGTAAGGAAAGATTGGTCGTTGGGTGGTTATCGATGGCTATAACCAATTTATTTATAGGTATTGAAATCTTTAAATAGATCAATGATCAATCACATGAAATCAAGGTGAATATAATTCCTTTAACTAGAAAAATTGATTTTCTATTAGTTTTTATTTTTATTTTTTGACTCCTTTATTTTTATTTTAATTAGTTTAGTTAATTCTCTTACCCCTATATTTTTATTTTATTTTATTAAAAGAGATAAATCAACCGTTCCTTGTGGAGATGACTTTATTCACTCTATATTAGTATTTTGTAAAGTAGGTATTTTATTTTTGGTTATTTGACAATACTCCAAATTTTGGTGCTATTACTGGGGAACGGTATTAAGTGATTAATTTTTTTTAAGTTTTGTTTTCTTTTTATTTTTTGGGACAAATATTTGCAATAAACTTATTTGAAGTTTGTCAACGACATAAAAGAACAGGATTTTGAATACTCGGACATGGCCGGTCAAAAGATTTTAAGGGAGTTGTTATTTTCTGATTTTAACGAACATATTTTTTACAGTTATTTTCCTAATATTGAGACTCCTGACAATTTGGAATATGGCAAGATGTTCCAAAAACGGTCAATGAGGTAAGTGATTTTTCCCTTCGTCAAGAATTAAAAGAACTAATTTCTCTTATGCGTAATTTTATTGTTGGAAAAACACAGCAGCTCAAGACATGTGGAGTTTTTTTGATTTTAGTCATCCTACGGATTTGTACTCTACCCTTCGAAAATATTCAAACGAACAAATCAATGCAGTGGGGGGATTTTCAAGACAACTACAATGGAAGTATGATTCATATTCAAACACCTACAACCAAAGATGGTGGGATCAACCAAATTTCAGTCATAAAAATTGGCAACAAAAGTTCCCACAATAACCACAATACCGTCTACAATTTCAGTCTTAACAACCTTTTTCGAGTCAAGGTACGTCTATAGAAGAGATTGTTAAAAGCTTTGCTAACAACACTTTGTTAATTCAACAGGAAAATCAACAATTTCAATAAGAAATCCAACGATTTCAATAAGAGACAAGAGCCAGCATTCAAAATTTGGAAAATCAAATGTCATAATTGATGGCAACCGTGAATCGATTAGAAAAATAATCAAAAGAAGTGAAAGACAATTCATCAAAAGCAGAAGAAGATATGAAAATCGAGCAAATAGAGAAATCATTAATAGCGGATAAATCCACCGAGGAGGTAAATAACGAATCTAATATTTTCAAAATAAAAATTTTGATTTTACCACATTTTCTTAGCAGGTTGGCACAATCGAAAGACGATGAAGAGAAAGAGATTTTGGAAACTTCTCTAAAAGAAGGATTCAACATTCTTCTCTTAGAAGCAATAAAGCAAGTGTCAAAATCATTCATGAAAGAAGTTAAGACAAAAATTGATGTGGATTTAGGTACTCTAACACTTGAGTTTGATGGTAAAGTTGATACTATTAATATTTTTTATGTCATGAAGTATCCAAATAATTTGAAATCTATTTTTCATGATAGCATGATGGAGTTTATTGTTCATGTTAATTTTATACAAGATGAATTTGATTTTATTTTTAAGGAAAATATAACAGATGAGGTTGCATAATAAAACAAATTTCTTGATGACAAACTCTCACTTCGGAAACAATCATTGGTAGGCCATAAAATCCTTCACTTCAATTTAAAATTGAAGTTCATGCTAGATAAGTTGAAGTCAAAATGGACTGGACTAATCTTTAAGTGAGGTTGAACCGAGAAGATAATGTCTATCCAAAAACATTAAACAAATGCACTTGTTAGGAGGCAACCAAATATTTTCTTTTATAATTTTTATTTTATATTTATTTGGTTTGATTTAGGTTTAATTTTGATTTTTAGGTAAATAAATATTGAAAAATTCGGTGACCAGAAGTGTTCTGCCATTAAGGCGTGCCCACGCCTTAACAAACCTTCGTTGCTATCCAGTTTTGCTATTGTTCTTAAGTAACCAGAATTGCACATGGGTTAGGGCGTGCCCACGCCCTAAGAATGGGTCCATTGCTGCCACCATAATTTTTTTTTCAAGACTTGTTGGATTTGACCCCTCCATTCATCACTCTACCCTAGAGAAGTTTTGTTCTTACTTTATCTTTTTATTTTTGCTTTTAATGTTATTTATTTTTATTTTTCTCTCTCTATCATTTAGCATACATTGGGGACAATATATGATTTAGGTGTGAGGGGATATTTCATGTTTTTTTTTTGTTTATTTTCTTACAATAGGTTTATTTTTGTTTCATTTTGTTGTTTTATTTTATTTATTAAAAAAAAGACAAAAAAGAGAAAAATAAAAAAAAATTTGAAATTTCTAACTTGATATGTGTTATTTAGTTGGCTACAAATCTATGAAAAAATGGCTTGTATTAATAGTTTTTGTACTTGTAATGATTATTCATATATTTAATAGTTTTTTTTAATGATGAGCATGCAAGATTTAACACAAACCCCATTTAAAAGTGAGATTTTTATCCTAAAACAAGCAAATTCATTCTTTGTTTTTGGAATTTCTTTTCTTCATGAGTGATTATCACATTTGGATTGAACATTCTAGAACTTGCAATGTTATACATTTTGAGATTATATCTAGGATTTTATGCATTAAAATGATAAAGGCACCTAGATTTTACCCCTTTTTGGCTTTCGTAAAAATCCCTACCCTAATTTTTATTGTCCTTAGTGAACCAAGTTGAATCTGAAACCTTTTCTTTCTTCGTAACCCCTAATTACAATGCCAAAACCCTTCTTTTTGGCTTGCGTTTCAACTCTTGTACCAAGAATATATGTAGTTAATTACATGATTAGTTATATAATTATCTCATGAGATATGTATATATTAGAGATTTGATGATGATATTGGCTACATATGAAAAAAAAAAAGTTTGATTTTGTTTATCTTTTACACTCGAATGTTCTTCATGGAAAAAAAGAAAGAAAGAGAACAAAAACAAGAAAGAAAAAGGGAAAAAAGAAAAGAAAAGAAAAAACAGCAGCAAAAAAAAAAAAAGAAAAGAAAAAAAAAAGAGAAAGAAAAAAAAGTGTTACATCTTTTCATTTCAGTCATAGAGAAAAAGTCTGACATTTTTTTATGTATTCTTGACTGTTGACTATTTTGATTACAAGTGGATAACAAGATCATATATTTTAGGCATGCTATTAGCAAGGGACAAATGTGTTATCGCAAAAATAATAATAATGTGATTAGTTGTATATTTTCTTTGGTACCTTTTAATTCTTAAATCCCTTTTTATTCTACCCTTTAACCCTAACCATGTTACAACCAAATGAAAAACTTTTAAATTGATACATGAAATTTAAATTAATAAGTGGTGGAAATTTAATATATTTGCAAGCATATGGTAATGTCAATTTTAATGTATTGATTTGAGTGTCATTGAAATATTATTTACCCCTTTTTGAGTGAACACTTAGAGAGGAATATTAAATCTTGTTATTTTGATTTCATAAGAAATTGCTGGGATTTGTAATAGTTATTCTCTTATGAAATACTGTGAAATACTTGTTGTTTTGATTATTTTTCTAGTTTGACTCTCATGGCATATATTGACTTAATAGTTCGAAAGAAAAATAGGTTGTTTTCAGTAGTTTTAATTTTATTTGAGTTAAAAATGTTTGAGGACAAGCATTATCTAGGTATGTGAGAATTTGATAGGGCATAAATTAATGTAATATTTACAATTAATTTTATCTTTTTTTTGAATAAATATTATACTAATTATTGTGTTTTATTATATTTTATATGTTAGGAATGATGGAGTAGACATGAAGAAAAATGAAGGAAAAATGAGGACAAATTTGGAAGCATAGAAGATTTACAAATATATTGAATTTATTCCTGAATACTTCGGAATAAGAATTTTGGAAATTTCAAACTCTTGTAATTTGTTATTTAGTAGTTATCTAAAATTTAGTAGAGTCTCCTTTTTAAAAATTAGGTTAACTCATTCCTATATATAGAGGGTTACATTATATAATTAGGAGAGTAGAAGAGAGCCCTAGAGGAGAGGAGCCGCCCAAGGGGGGCCGCAGCCCCCACTTTCTAGCCTAGGGTCACATTCCTTCACCCTTTTCCCAGCAAACATTTTAGTTTAGTTTTTGTTTTATTTTTATTTTTGTTTTTCTTCTTTCCTTCATGCTTGCTGCTGCCGGCTGCTCTTCCTGGGAGCATTCCTTTTTGTTCTTCCATTGTTCCAACATTCTCCGGCAATAAATATTTATTTTGTGAGTTTCTTTTATTTATATTTTAATTTTAATTTTATTTTTTAGTTGAAGGGTTATTGAAACCTTGATAAATAATGATTATGAGATTTAATTGGATTTATTAAATCAATATCTAATAAGTATTTATTTAAATCTTGCGTTTCACGGATCATGATTTTCTAGAATTTATTAAATAGTGGCCAATATTTAATAGTATTAGAATAATCTACAACTAATTAAAACGATAAATCCGTAATTGTTTGTTAGTTTTAATAAAGTGATAAATGACATTCATGTCATGGGATTAAATAATCTAATTTAAATGAACCCGTTGTGTGTTTGTTAATTAGAATCGTGTCTCTCTAAATCTTAATACTGTTGAAACTTTCAATCCTAAGAGTTTCTCTAGGGTTGACTTTCGATTAGGAAAATAGTTAATGAGTTTCTCTTAATTATCGACGAAATAATGAGAGATTGGTCGTTGGGCGGTTGTCGATGACTATAACCAATTTATTTATCGGTATTGAAATCTTTAGATAGATCAATGATCAATCACGTGAAATCAAGGTGGATATAATTTTTTTGACTAGAAAAATTGATTTTCCATTAGTTTTTATTTTTATTTTTTGAGTTCTTTGTTTTTATTTTAATTAGTTATTTAATTCTCCAACCCCCCATATTTTTATTTTATTTTATTAAAAGAGATAAATCCACCGTTCTCTTTGGAGATAACCCTATTCACTCTATATTAGTATTTTTTGAAGTAGGTATTTTATTTTTGATTGTTTGATGATACACCAACTGTTTATCACTAATCTTGACCTGACCTGAACCATACCATCTATATTGTACCATTTGCAAATACTATATAACATTCTAACTATTTCGTATCTCTTTGGGGACTATTTGAAAATAGTCTCTATATATCCCATCTGTATGTCTTTAGGGATTGGTAAATGTGATACTCTTTAAGACTATACATGCCATCTATAATGTTTGTATATATAGTCTTTAGGAATGCTTCAAAATTTTAAGGTTAAAGGCATCAAATATGGTAATAAGTTGCATAATTGGATAACAGGTTATAACATGTGATAAGTTATGGTAATTTTGTGATAAATTATGATAAATTTACAATAACTAGTATGATAATACTATTATTGGAGTGAGATAAGTTAGCAATACCCAGTATGGTAATAATATTATTGATGTGAAACAAGGTACAGTAATGGGTGATGAATGTGGTAAAGTATAGTAATATTATTATACATTGGAGCAGTAAAATATAGTAATATTATTATATTTTTGAATTGTTGCTATAGCTAATAATAAAATTGCTAACAGAAGAGATAACAGGTATTAGTAACATGTACATTGAAGTTGTGCATTTTACCTATTTCCATCGGAGATTATTATTATAGATTATTATTAGGATTATTATTGTTTCTAATAAGTAAAAAAAAAATATTTATAATGGAATTGTTATTATATTTTATAGCAACTTGATCTCGTAGTCAATTGGTAAATTGGTTTACTTCGTACATCTCATTCATACGTCACAGAGTTTATCACATCACTTTACAATTTTCTTTTTTCTTTGTATTCGTTCAGGCTTTGGTTTAATTGCTTTTCTATACACTCATTCAGATTTTGGTTTTATTGATTTTCTCTTTGTTTTATCTTCTCTATCATCATTGACATGATCTTGGGATGTACTGCTCCGACATTAGAAATTTAAGAAAATATTCTTTTTTCAAAAAATTAAGATTTCGAAATAAAGCCATCAGTAATTTTAATTCTAATACAAATATAAATACAAACACGTGAAAATAATACAAAAGGTAAGGATAATATAAGGCATATTTTTTGAGTTAATGGGCTTATGCATGTTCCTGGTTTCCATATCTCCAAAAACTTCATAACATATATTTCACAATCATTTCTGACATGTAAAAATTGTTTTAGGGTATACATTAACTTCAAATCATGTTACAAATTTACAATATACGCAGTTAAATAACTTACATATTAGCACTTACAAGTATTAAAGTTTTGATATAATATAAGTTGAAAGAAATATAAAAATATTTTCATCCTATATTATAAATATTAAATATATTAAATAGATATAGATTATAGAGAGAAAAAGGGGTAGAGGTGAATTTTTAACACAAAATTAATTAAGAAAAAAAAATTCACATCGGAAAAGGAAAAAAAAATAAGGACACGCCTCCACAACGCCAGCATGCTGTTCCCACAAAAAAAAAAAAAAAAAAAAAAAAAAAAAAAAAAAATTCTAAGCAAAATAGGGGCAGTCTACCGCACGGGTGCGTGGTAGGCTACGCCGCGCAAGTAGACGATAGATTGCTTGCGCCTTTTTTTACACTTTTTTTTTTTTAAATTATCTTTGTTTTTTTTAAGTCTTTTTGTTATTTTTTTCCTTACTTGTTCAACACATTATTTTTCATATTCCTCTTTACTTAAAACATATAAACAAATAAAAATTAAATTCACAAATAAAAAGATTATCTTCAAACTTTCTTTTTTAAAAAAATTATTAATTTTTCTTCAGCCATACCTCCTTCCTTTTACAAACATTCAGTTTCTAATTTAATTTATTTAAATTTTTTAGTAATATGAATTTTATGATTTTTTCATGTTTTATTGGAAATTGACCCTACTATCATTAGTAAAGTAGGTTCTATGATTTTTCTATTTTTTTATTTTCTTTTCTTTTTTAGTAAAAAAACAAATTATGGAAAATTTATTTTAAAATTTTTGCTTTGTTTTTTTACAATTAATTGATTATTTATAATATTAAATTAAAATTAAAATATTTATAAAATTTTAAATTAAATATTAAATTATTTATTTAAGTTAGTGGCAAGTCAATGATAAGTCAATGATAGCTGACGATCTACCACGCGCGTCCGTGTGGGCGATTGCGCATGCAGCGCGCGATCAACGCAACACCATAAGGGTAACCAGGTGAAAATAAGAAAAGCATACTAAATTATTCCTAAAATTATTAATGAGATCTAAAATAATATTTTATTTTCTAAGAATTTTGTGGAGGCCGACTGTTATTTGGAATGGTAGACTAGGGCTTAAGGTTAACTGGGCTTGGATTTTTCCTGAATTTGGGCTCAATGGATTATGGGCTTGTATAAATGATGGGCTTGAGATATGAGAACGTGGATTTTTTTTTTCTTTGTGCTTCTGAAATTGAAATATGAATTATGCGATTAATCTGATTTAAATATTATAAATATCATTTAGGTATTAACTCTCTTAGTATCTATTTTTTAATTATTAAGACTCGATTTCAAGATTTTATTTGAGAGAGTTTATGATGCATTTAATTGTGAAAAATGTTTTCTAATTTTTCATATCTATTTTTTTTTATATTTTCTATCTTTAAAAAAATAGTAAAAAATTTTAAAAAATATATTCAAAAGATACGTATTTTCTCATCTCTAATTTTCCCTAATAAAATTAAAAAATTTAAGAAAATACGGATTTTATTTATAATGGAAAATAGTAAAAAACAACCATATTTTTTATTTCTTTTCATAAATTGAAAAACCATATTTTCTAATTTTTATTTTCTAAAAATTGAAAAGTGGAGTATCTGAACATAATTTTATTTTTTTAAAAAAATATTTTTTAGAAAATACTCTTATTTTCTACAACTAAACACATATTTAGTATTTGTCAGCTACACCCATAATATGATGGTAGAATGTAAGTGTGCTTTGATTCTTGAGAACCGAAATCAAAATTTTTTGACATCTGAATCAATAATTCTAAAATCGAAATGGGATTCAACAATTTTAAAGTTGTAACTAAAACCGCCCCTTTTAGTTCGTTTTCTTTAAGCTACCCACCATTCTGAAGTCATGGTCAAATCTGCCCTTACTAGTATTTATCAATTTCAAAATTCTGAGACCCTTGCTCCGCAATCATAATTTTTCTATCAAATTTTTTTGGATTGAATAGTCGAACATTCTATTCTCTTAATTAAAAATTTCAAGTTCGAGTCTTAAAAATAAAGAAAAAGAATTTGAAAGAGTCAACTCCTCAATGGATTCTACAATACTCAAACTGGATTAATTAAACCAAATTCAAATACCGGTTGGTGAAAAAAAAAGCAATAATAATCTTTGTTAGTAGTGCATTTTGTAATTTTTCCACAAAATTTATAATCTATTTATATAATATTATGAACTAAGGCTTTTGATCAATTTCATAAAAAAATAATATATCTAAATTATAATTTGTAATTCACAAAAAAAATAATTTGTACAGAATAAGAAAAAAATATCAAACTAATATACGAAACTGCATCAGACATAAAATTAGAGCAAGGGAACCATAAAACTCCTCTCAAATTATATCCAATATAATAGTCAATATCTATTCTCAATCAAGAGTTGGATAAATAAGAAAAGATGAAGAGTCTGAACTATGAAACCTAGCCAGGCAAGTTCATAGGGTCCTAATTTAATTACAATATAGCCTAATTTAATTAGTAAAAACAATATTACAAATTCTGGAGGACTTCCTTACAAAGGTAATGTTATTTTTATATATATGATGGAGGATATTATTTAAACATTAAAAGGTTGACATCAACAGTGGTCCAATCCAGGTTACATATCTCTGCACCAAACCCAAAATAACCAAAGTACCAGCAACAGCAAAATCTTCGTACTTCCACATTTTAAGTACAATATGATAGACACCAAGTACATCCATTATTCAAATCTCAAATAATTTTGTTGACACGCGAGAGAGAGAAAGAGAGAGAGAGAGAGAGAGAGAGTAATTTTTGACAGTTCTGCGCAGGTTGGGAGCGGGTTTGGATCATAATGAAGCATTCTGCGAAGTCTCACAAAATACTGCAAAGACCTAAAACCAGATTTGCAGTGGTGAGTCCGGCATTGACAAGTCCAAGCATATTCACCGCATTATTCTGTCCAAGATAATCACAAAAATAAATAATTAAAAAAATGTTTAAATTATTGAAATTTATTTATAAAGGCCATAAAAGATAACTCATTGCAAAAAGGAAAAATTAGGCTATGCTACTTTATGGGCTGTTAAATAAGTACCGGATTCGGATCTCTGTAAAGGACTAAGGCGTCACTACTGCTTGGAACATGTCTCGGCGGCATGAAAACAAAATAATAATAATAATAATAATAATAATAATAATAATAATAATAATAATAATAATAAAGAACATAATCATATGTGTCAAACCTATGTATGTATGTATGTATGTATATATGTATGTATGTATATGTGGGTTTTGATTTATAATTAGTTAATAAGCAGTCACCCATATTTGTTAACAAAGCATTATATATATGTAAATATATAATTGCTAGTTCTAGAAAAATTGCTACCTATTTGTCCCTAATTAATGAAAAGTTGTGGTAATCTCATGACATATAGCATTCCTTGGTTCCTCGTTCCTTACCTCATGCCGTGCTTGGGATGGCATCGCACCTGAAGGTTGTGGCTGACGCAGTTGAGATCCCATTGCACTCGAATTTTGCTTCTGCACGGCGTATAGCCAACTGTAGCAATCAATGAATCGATAATGCTTGCATTTATGGTTAATATAGACTTTATTTTTAAAACAATCAAGGCAAATTTTGTAATCGGCCGAGCCTGTTTTATGGAAGCAATCGAAGCAAGTGAAGTAAACTTCAGGAAAGAAATGACCACAGAATTTACAGAAAGGCCTCCCACTCATAATAATATAGTACATGGTCATCACATCATTTCTGCTCAAGGTCTCCTTATTTTTGTTCTCCTTTAGCATCTGAAAAAAGCCGTGGTAACTCAGTAGAGGATATTGCTTCTCGGTAAACTTGAGGAATTGAGATTCCCCAATCGTGCCGCTGCACTCAGACATCATCGATTCATAGAAATTGTCGGCGTCCATCTGGACATCCTTTGGAACAGAATCATAGTAGGCCTTTGCAATGCTGCGAATTGTCTCCATTTTTACTTGATAGTTTTTTTTGTGAAGAGTGAAGGAAATTATATGTAAGTGCTTGCAGGCAGTTCAGATGTCGCTGTCTATATATAGGCTTTTCCATTGTTAATTCCTTGTTTCGCAAAGATAAAAAATAAATCAAAGGGCTCTATCAACGGTTCTTAGGGCGTGATGTATGCATTAATGCATGATTTTAAACCAGTCAGACACCGTGGAATTCTCAAGGACCACAACAATTGGCCTAATTACACAGAAGTTTTCTGGCAATGAAAGTGATCACACACAGAAGGAAAATGGTAACCTCCTATTTGTGTTGTCAACAAGGACTCACCTAGTATATAAAGTACTTCCTGACTTAATATGGGAATAGGAAAAAGTTGACGTATATGTACGCATCTCTTACTATTTGTGTTGTCTTTGAAAAAAAAATTCTTTTTCTCTACCCAAAAATGTTCACTTGCGAGATAAGCTCATAATGGGAGAAAATGGATTTTTTTTTTTTTTTTTGAAGGTTAAAAAGAAGCCAATTTTTGTGGTACTTGAGAATTCCAAATGTGTCTGGCTGTAGTTAAAGACAACAGGACTATAACTAGTCAAGGAAGCATGGAACCTTCTTTGTTGTATGCCCTGAAGCCGCAGTTTGTGATCATACAACCATGAAGGGATACGATATTACCTAACACTCTTACTTAATGTTGGTGTTTGTGGGTAGATAGGAATACGTTATTTTTGTTGAAGGGATGCCACAGTTTGTGATCATATAACAATGAAGGGATACATCATATTTAGTTTATGAAAACAAAGATTAATATATATATATATATATATATATATATATATATATATATATGGGGGATCAAAATGAGCTAAATTTCTACACTTTATTTTTTTGAAGGGATACAAGAAAGGAACAAAAACTTTGTCTTGATCCATTTTGAGAATTTTCTCCTTTCATCATGTTTTTAGTCTATGTTATCTTGTCACTTTTGTCTAACACTTCATGGTTAAAATTAATATTATTCTGTCACGCCCCGATCCTTAGATCAAACACGCGACAACTGTCGCGTTACTCCAAAATATAGGTAAACCCAACCCGTACACCGAGATATCGCAAAACATTCATCGATATCCATCCATTCTCTCAAATAATTTAGCAAATCAAAAACAAACCAGCATGCATTTATTTCACAATCAAGGACCTTCCCAGTCCATCTCTACTCAAAACATACATGCATCAGCCAACCCGACCATTCAAATTCAAATCCACAAATCTATAAATTTTAAAATAAGTCCATATTCAAGGGATCCATACTAAATTTCCACCAAGAGAAATAATTCCAAAAAAAAAAAAAAAATTCAAGGTCCTCAATTTCAATACGCAAAATCATGTTCAAATCACAAATCAAATGAACATAGTGCAAAATGAATTTCTAAAATAGTTACAAGGTTTGCCTCCATTTGGATCCATTAATACCTTAACCTAAAAGGGTGTCTAGTACCCAAAGAATCCAACCGACTAGACTTCTTCAAATCCGGTGTTAAGCAACCTCAAATCTCAACTAGATTTTCACTGTAAAATGAAAATAGGAGGGGCGAGTATAATTTATATTCAATGAGTGTATAATATGTTATGATAATAAATGAGAGATGACTGTAAACATGTCAGATAATTATCTTAAAATCATACAATCGTAATCCATGGAGAAACAGAATTGATAATCAAATATCAACTTTAAACAAGATTTCAACAATTCATATTACAAAAGTCAAATGCATCCAATTATTACAACTTGATTTCTAAAAATCATGGAGTTACCAAAAATCTTTCCACCAAAAGTTTGGCTCTAACCAGTGATGGAACAGTTAAACGGTTTTCATTTTCATCAGTTGTAACATTACTCCTATCCTTGACTTTAGTTCGGGTCTCCCCTGGGGTGCAATCAGGTTAGTCTGAAGGGAGAGTTTCTGAGGCACCTCATGAGTGCAGCTACCTCCTCAGTCAAATAAATGTCCAACCATGTCACCCCGTTGAATCGCTCCGTGGAGGGAATGACTATAATCATTTATGGTACACAAGCACCATTTCACAATCACTATGACACATGACCAATGTGTCAACAGCGATTCAAACTTCTCAATTCATGAGTTCAATCCAATAATATTTAGCATAAATGAATGAACATGGTACATCATCTTTATTTCAAACCATTTTTCAATTCAAATTTTCTTTAGAGACATTTCACAATCATAAAACAATTCAAAAACTAGTTTTAAATGCATTTATAAAATCAATATAAATCATTTTCCCAGTTAAAATCATAAACATGCATCCACTCACTTTTTGGGAGAATGAACACTCCCAATTCCACAATCAATCCCAATATAATCCCTCCTTGAGTTTTCGATTGTTTATCATTATACAATAATAATAATTTTATTGTCAAATCATATTAATTTTTAGAATTTATAAATTTTTTTTCTAAATTAACACAAACCCTAATTTTTCTCAAATTCAAGAATGTGCATCTAATTCCACCATCTATAAGTTATTTACACTCATATACAAATTTTCATTAAATTTTCCCCCAATTTTTATCATATACAAACCTAGGGTTTTGATCTCCAAATAAAACTTCCTCCAATCTCAATAATAAAATCTCAATCTATTTATGAGAAAGCTAAATTCAAAATTAGGGAAGAGAAATTACCTTTATTTTGAGATTGGATTGAGTTTTTTGAAGATTAGGTTTCAAAAGCCTAATTTTCCTTCACATAGAGCAAAACTCTAAATTTTTCCTTTAATCCTCCTTTCCTTGAGTTTAATTAAGGTTTTGGATATTTGGTGGAGTGATTTAATGAAGGAGAAATGGACTTCTAGAGAGAGAAATCAAAAATGAGGGAGAGAGAGTGTGTGAGAGTGTAGGAAGAGGAGAAAGTGTCGAGAGAGAGATGAGAGAAGAGCAATTGTATGAATGAGGTGTGTTTGTTCAAGTCCCATTTATTGAGGAACTGAATTTATCATTTTGTCCTTCATGAATTTTAGGTTGCATTCAAGTTTGGAAGGCTTTTAGGTCATTTTCACAACTTTTTCTAGGTGCACAAGTTGATTCATTGCCTTGCAAGTCTTGTGTGCGTAGAGTGTTCAAGGGCCAAGGCGACTTGAGTTGGAACAAGGTGCCTCGCTAGTACAAGAATCAATTAGGCAAGGCGACTCATGGGGCTGCAAGTCAACTCAACATTCTTGGTTTTCTAGGCCTTGAGTTGCCTCAAGGCAGGGGGCAAGGCGTCTCACCGATCGCACATCTCAAAGCCCCTTTCTGAAATCCCTTCAAGTCGCCTCCTCCATAACACAAAGCGACTTGTTCTTTCCGATCCACATGCATAAGGCACCTTATTGATGTGTGCAATGTGACTCATCAACATCAATTCTCAGTTTCAAGATCTACAGGCCATCCAAGGCACCTCCCTGAATGCACAAGGCACCTCATCACCATCGAGGTCGTCTCATCAAGGGACATAAGTTGTCCTATGCTCATGTAAACTTCTCATGAGGCGACCTAATATTGCACAAGAGGTTTTGTTCTCCCATTCTACATGCATAAGGCGACTTCTCTCATGGCATTAGACGTCTCACACCTCACATTCCATACCCACAAGTCTACTTGACCATCTACAAGGCCACTTGCCTCTCACATAACCCACATACACAAGGCTATTTTACTCACCCCCAAGGCTACTTACCACTCACATACTTGGATGCACAAATCAACCCAAATTTCCACAAGTCACCTTACTCCTCACAAGTCTCATGCTCACAAGTCGTCCTACCAAGCCACAAGAAGACTTATTCCCTCTAAGTCCATAATTCCACCATAATTTCCTCATCTTTGCATTCCCTTGGATTGAACCCAAGTCCCGCAAGTTCTCCAAAAAGATTTCATCCTCCACTCAATTTATACCTTATGATTAACATAGCAACTCTAATTGAAAATCCAACTTTGGTAATTATGTGAGGAAAATAAAAATTGAGAAATTCAAATATTAAATTTTTTTCGAAGTTACGTCCAAAACTCAAGATCAATTATAATCCAATTTCTCTCGATATTTTACAAGAAAAATTTAATAATTAGATAAAAATTTCTAATATCGAATTTTTGGTGTTACATTGTCCATGGATTAAGAACTAAAACTTTGTTTACAAGGTTTGATTCTGGTTCTTTATTTGAAGAATCGAGAACGATCGAGTCAAATTGATACTTACACTTTTTTAAGGAAAAAAAAATATTACTTTCAAAAATTATAAAATTGACGGTGCTTTAGGTATGCTTTGGAACTTTATTCATAACTAATAACTACTTTTTAGATTTATGACATAGATGGAGAAAATTTTGACATTTTGGATTCCTCGAAAGATCGGAAATATTAATTTCTAATCTCTTCATTAATTGTTAAAAAAATTCTGGTTATTGCGGTAAGTAATGTTGTTGTAGAGCAATCATACTGTTGGTAGCTTAATATTAAACCCATAGTGCTCTAACCTTACACCGGCAAATTTGAAAGCCGAAACATGTGTCCAAAATTAATTTAGAACAAAGTATCAAGAACAAGAAAATGTTCTCTTTGAATTCGAAGCAACAATGAACACTAGTGTAGAAAAGAGAACAACCGTTAGGCCAGTGAGATAAGGGAGTACAAATGTAAACGAATTACATGGCTTTTGATTCCTTTATATCCAGTGAACATAAGTAAACAGTTTAATTTTTGAAAATAAAAATTGAGTTCAAGTTCTTTCTTCCTTTCTTTTATTTTTATTTATTTTTATTTTGTTATTTTTTAATTTCGATTCAAGAATCAAAATTGAAACCATTGGAAATCAGAATTGTTTAGAACCAAAACCGAAATTCCAGAGTCAGAGCCATGTCTAGCTTACCGCTCGAAGTATCGGCACCTTAGGATGTTGGGGGTAAAGTATTCTCACTCAAAAGAATCTTCACCGAAATCATACACGTTTATTGATGGGATGAGGGTGATATTAGCATAGAGGCATGAAACGTCATGCAAAGTATGGGAGACTTCATTATACGATTTTCAAAGAAGCAAATAAATAAGGCAAGTAAAAGGACTACAAGAAAAATATTTAAAATGTCTAATCCTAAGCAGATCAACTAAGTGCTAGTAATTTGGTCATAATTTTCTTGTCACCTCAACCAAGAATTTACATCATGGTTGAACTTAGTAAATCGAGGAGTTACTCATGCCACCTAACCACACTCTTGATTTGTTTACGAGGATTCACTGAACTCAAAACAAATATTTTGCTACAATTTAGTACAAAATCTCGATACTAAAAATGATCCTTACAATGGAGAAACCATTGACAACCCTCAAGAATAACGTGTTTCATATGTCTCTTTCTTTTTCCCCTTGCTTAGGTTGATCGATGTACTAAGTTCTAGGGTTCGGTCACTGATCCATCTGCTAGCGAAGGGAGACTAGTGGAAATTAGAGAACGTGCATCTCCTTGAGAGCATGTGGAACCAATGGGGAGTCAGTCGGATGCTTTGGTGACGGTTGTTTGTACATCAGCCAGGGGCAATAAGGAGGATGCCTTGAATAAGGAGTTCCTAAGGCGACAGAAGGTGCTCCACCTCCAAATCTGTTACCGCAGGGAGAAACTTCGATGGGGTCAGATGTTTCTGCCCCTGTTCTAGGGGAGGCGTCCAAACAATCTCCTCAAGTCTCCCAGTTCTCCTTGCATGATGGGGGAGATGAGGCTGACCATCCGCCTCCTATTTTTGTTGAGTCGTTTGACCGATAGGAGGACGATCCAGAAGAGGGATTGGTAGTGGTTTGTGTGGGAGACCGTCAATATAACTATATCAATCTGAGAGATGTGCTACAATTGGCCAAACGATTTGAGTTTTGCTCTGAACTCGTACTCCATACAATGTCTTTGGATCATATTTACAAGGATCTTCACTCTTTCTGTCTGATGGTAAGTGTCTTTTATCCGAACTCTGTTTACATTCGTTATTACATAACTCTAACTATCAATTGCACTTCTGTCCAGACTGCGGCTTTAATCAAATTCCAAAAACAACGGAGGAAACAGTTTGAGGAATGCCATATTCATTTGGCCAACCATGTACTGGCGCTAAAAGATATTCTTGAGAATAAGCAAAAAGACATTGAAGGGGAAAAAGACAAGCATATTGAACATTTGCAGTAAGACTTGGCCTTGTCCCAAGAGCTTTGTGAAAAACTGGAAGTCGAGGCACACATTCTTGATGTGAGATTAGTAGCCGCCGAGATGTTAGCTCATATTTGGGAGAAATTTCTTAAGAATATTGGGCGAGAGATGGCTGACCTCAGAGTGTCTATTACCAAGGATGTTAACAACTTCCAGTTAATAAAAATACAAAATTATATTTAATAAAAATACAAAATTATATTTAATAAAAACAAAAATTTATATTTAATAAAAAAATAAAATTATATTTAATAAAAACACAAAATGATATTTAATAAAAATATAAAATTATATTTAATAAAAACACAAAATTATATTTAATAAAAACAAAAAATTATATTTAATAAAAATAGAAAATTATATTTAATAAAAACAAAAAATTATATTCAATAAAAATAAAAAATTATATTCAATAAAAAGAAAAAATTATATTTAATAAAAATACAAAATTATATTTAATAAAAAAATAATATTTAATGAAAACAAAAAATTATATTTAATAAAAAGATAAAATTATATTTAATAAAAACATAAAATTATATTTAATAAAAACACAAAATTATATTTAATGAAAATACAAAATTATATTTAATAAAAACAAAAAAAAATTATATTTAATAAAAATACAAAATTATATTTAATAAAAAGATAAAATTATATTTAACAAAAATACAAAAAAATTATATTTAACAAAAACAATTTTTTTTTCAAGTTTTAACTACGGAAAAATTAGCGACGGATTTTTTCGTCGGTAATCTGTCTGGGAAGGTTTTAGTGATGGATTAGCGATAAATTTAGTGACGAAAAAATTAGCAAAGGATTTTTCCGTCACTAAATTCGTTGCTAATCTGTTTAGAAAAGTTTTAGCAACGGATTAACGAGGGAAAATTTTTGTCACTCATTTTAGCGACGGATTTAGCAACGGAACAATTAGCGACGGATTTTTCCGTCACTAAATTCGTTGCTGATTTTTCTGTGACTAATCCGTCGTAAATCCGTCACTAATAGCGATGGATTTTATCCGTCGATAATTTCCGTCGCCGAAGAACTGTTTTCTGGTAGTGTGCAATCCTGATTTCAATATAAATTTCTATTGCTTCATCTTGTGGCATGTGTAACTCATTCAATAATTTTCTAAACCAGATAGCGTGGCATGCATAGGAAATTAAGGCCACATACTCAGATTCACAAGATAAATAAGTAATAACGGATTGCTTGTTTGAACTCTATGAACAGCATAATCATCCATAAAAACATAAAACTAGTAATATTTTTCCTATCATCAATGTCTCCCGCAAAATCACTGTCACAAAATCCAACAAACTTATAATCAGATGATGAAAAATAATACGACCCATAGTCAATTGTATCTTTAATATATCGAAGAATTCTTTTTGTGGGTTTCATATGAAAAGAAGTTGGAGTTTCCATGAAATGGCTTACTACTCCTACTGCAAAAAGAATTTCTAGTCATGTACAAGTCAAGTATCTCAAACTACCCACAAGACTTTGTGACCACCATCGAACTTTGACAACTTTACTCTACATTCCATAGGTGTTCTCACTAGATTGCAATCAAGCATCTTAAAACTCTACAATACTTTTATTGCATAACCTTCCTATGAAATAAAAATTCCATCTTCTATTTGCTTTACTTCCAATCCCAAATACTACGACATAAGCCCCATGTTTATCATCTTGAACTCTTATGACATAACTTTCTTAAAGTCTTTGTCCAACCTTGAATTATTGCTAGTAAAGGTAAGATCATCCACATATAAACAAACAAATAGTACATCTTCATTTTCATACTTGTTGGCAAAAAGAGCATACTCATAAGGACAACAAAAAAAGCCCATTGTCTTGGAAATATTTGTCGAAGCTAGTATTTTAAGTTCTTGGTGCCTGTTTCGAGCCATACAAAACTTTCTTCAATTTCAACACCTTATCTTCATGCCCTTTGATCACATAACTTACTAGTTGCTCAACATAAACTTCTTCTTCTTCAAGATAGCTATTTAGAAAGACTGATTTTATATTAAGTTGATAAATTTTCCGTTTCTTTTGAGCTATCGAGGAAATCATCAACCGAGTTGTCTTCATTCAAGCAACAGGTGTAAAAACTTTATCATAGTCCACTCCATAATTCTGCTTGTAACCTTTTTCAACAAACCTTGCTTTGTGCCTCATCACCTCTCCATTCATGTTCTTCTTTATTTTGTAGATCTATTTGAGTCCAATAGCTTCATGTCCCTTAGGAAGAGTTAACAACTCCCAAGTATTAGTTTTTTCAATGGCATCGATTTCTTCCTTCATAGCCCTCCTCTACCTTTCATCTTGTACTGCTTCTTTAAAATTTAAAGGCTCACTGTCCACAAGTAAACAAAACAAATCAATATTAACTTCATTTTTGTGGTCATAAATATTAGCCAAACTCCTCATCTTTTATGCTCTCCCACTAATACTTTCTTCATATGTTGGAGAAACAGAAGATTAAGATGAACTTGATGGAGAAGAGTGAGCAGGTGTTGATGGAGAAGAAGGTGATGTTATATCATGACTTGATGTTACGTCTTCATTTTCTTCAAAGTATAGAAAGAAATCATAAGGAGCTTTCTTCTTTTATCTCCCACTCTCAAATTGTTTCTTCATCAAACTGAACATCTCTACTCACCACAATCTTTCCACCATTTGGGTGGTACAACTTGTAGCCTTTTGAGTTCTGATCATAACCAATGAAAACATGCTTGATGTTTCGATCACCTAACTTGGATCTTTGATGTTCCATCATATGAACATAGACAATGCTACCAAAGATTCACAAGTGAGAGACTCTGGTCTTCTTTTTACTCCATACCTCTTGTGGTGTTTGGTTTTTAATATTTTTTTGTTGAAGACCTATTTGATAAATAGACAACATAAGAAATAGCTTCAATCCAAAACTCTTCGCATCTTACGTTTGGTTTTCATCCTACATCGAGCGATGTTGACAATGGTTCTATTCTTTCATTTAGCAACTCCGTTTTGTTGTGGCGATCTAGTCACTATTAAGGGAGATGGAATGCCATGCATTCCACAAAAATTAAAAAATTCTTTTGATCTAAATTTGCCTCCTCGATCAGATCTCAAAGCCTTGATAGTATAGCCATTTTGATTCTCTACAAGATTATTTTCATCATTGATAGAATTAATAACATTTTTTTAACTAAATGGTAACCGATGATGAAAGTAATCGCATCTCCTAACAAATGGTAACCGATGATAAAATCAGTAATTTTTCCTAACTTAATAGTAACCGACGATAAAAATAGTAACATCTCGTAACATATAATAACCGATGATAAAATCAGTAACATTTCCTAATTGAATGGCAACCGATGATAAAAATAGTAACATCTCGTAATATATGAGAACTGATGATAAAATCAGTGATATATCCTAAAACAATGGTAACTGATGATGAAAATTGTAACATCTCATAACATATGATAACCGATGATAAAATCAGTAATTTTTCTTAATACAATAGTAACCGATGATAAAAATAGTAATATTTTGTAACACATGATAACCGATAATAATATTAATGACATTTCCTAACTCAATGGTAACTGACGATAAAATAGTAACATTTCGTAACATACTGATGTCGATCATAAAAAACTTACTTTTTCGTAACACTCTATTAGCTGACGATACAACCATTAATTTTACCAACACTTTTTTACCATCACAATATATACATGGCATGCTATTACGGTAACCCAAACCATCAGGATACACCTATCCTGACCAATGTACACCCAACTGATGGTCCATCCATTGGAGAAAGTTCTGCTCGCAGTTTTAGTGTATTTTGCTAACGGTTTTTCACTGTATGAATGGTACATTTATTTTGTAGTGAAAAAACTAAATTCAAATATCCATGTAAAACTAAATACATTATTTTGCTCTTAAAACATATTCACTATAAGTTTGCTCTCTTTAAAAAAAAAAAAAATCGAATTTAGTTATTCCTTTCTACAATTAATCGCGTTAATTTTCTTTCTCTAAAAAGTTAAAAATTTCTCTCTCTAAAAACTCTAAATCCAATTTTTCCCTCTAAAAGTTAATTTAATTAATATTCCTCTCTATAAACACATTAATTTTAATTTTTCTCTTATCAAAAATATAAATTTAGTTTTTTATTCCCTAATGTAAAGCACATTGATTTAATATATCTAGGGGTGGGGTTATGGTTGACTTGGTGTCTTCTCCGGTCGTTTATTAATATTTTTCCCCTTGTCTAATTAAAGAAAAAATTGTCACATTTATTTATTTTTTTCTCATTTCACACCTACAGATAAACAAATATTCAATTGACCAATACTTTCAGCATTTTCATAGGCCAACATAGTCGGTTAGATTATTGTTCTCCTTCTTTGTGTGTAACCACTGATTTTCTTTTTATTTGACAAGGTCATTCCTCAGTTGGTTGTGCTTTTTTTATTAATGAAAATTGACGGGACGTATTTCATGATCCAATCCAAAAGAGTCAATTCTCAAAGGGTCCACGAAAAAGGGGTCTGCCGATCAATATCCAATGATCGCAATAACAATCTACCGAAAGGCCGTAGTAGTCCCGATCGATCTACGAAAGGGTCTTAGTCGCCCGGATCTACCGAACGATAGGGTCTCAGCCGTCCTGATTAACCGATCGTGATCCATCAACCGAAGATAGTCACCTCGATCAGCCAAACAAATGTTAGCCCTCTAACCGGGCGAGTCTCGAAAGACTCATTATCGGTCGAGCAACCGAACAAGGGACATCATCCCTATCGATTAAAAAAATGAAGGTCAAAACTTCATTCATTTCAGCCTCTTATTTTGTAACAACAATTCCAGAATCTTTCAGATAAGGAAAGTATCTCTCCCGAAGAAAAAGACTTCCCGATATAAAAGGATTGTGATCAATTCGTAATATTGACTTCCGAGATTTCCGGATCAGTTCAATAAAGAAAGTAGGGTAGAAGTCCTTCAGCAGTGCACAACTCTCATAGGTATAAGAGATCTCAGAACCCTCGACATTAGGTATGCTCTCTAGACCTAACACAGGGACACATTGATCACAGGGAATCACCTTTCCTATACTCTCAGTCTGTTTCTTTCAAACGAAAATCGCTCTTTACTGACTTGAGCGTCGGAGTCTCCCCGCCAGAGCACTCTTCGACGATTTTTTCAGGTGAATTTGCCCATCGACGGCTAGCGTTCGAGTCAACAAGGAGTCGGTATCTGTGGAGCCATAACGCACCACCATCAGATTGGCGCAGTCCGTGGGAAACAGACTGATTTTCTGAAATCTTATGGCGATGCCCGCAACGGTCATCTCTGACACAGCACCTGCCAAAAAAAGAAGGCCAATCATAGGTTTTGACGATGATGACCTCCCAGCCGGGCTAAACCCTCTCCGAGACGACCCCATAGTCGTCACCCTTAAAATAGACTCCTACACTGTGAAAAGGATCCTTGTCGATCGGGAGGCTGACTGCGACCTCCTAACTTGGGATGCCTTCTGTAGGGTGGGTTTTAATCCATCTCTGCTGTTGCCATCCACCGGATCTCTCCAAGGGCTTTCGGATGAGCCCACTTATCCTGAATATAACATTTATCTCCCTGTGACCCTAGGGAGACCCCCTAATCATGCAACCGCTTCTGTCCTCTTTCATGTAGTAAAGCTCTACTCTCCCTACAATGCCATACTCGGCAGACCCAGCCTGGATGATTTAGAAGCGCTACTGAGCACGAGACACATGAAAGTGAAATTCAGAACACCGCTGGGGGTAGCAACCATAAGACGCGACTCTGACCCCTATATCCTCTTCGCGACACAAGGCGTTCAAAAAGTTTTCCCAATCAACGCCTTGGAGTCCAGAGAGGACACCGAGTCGAGAGCTAAGCCTAAGCTAGGTGAAGAGACGACCGAAGTCCTTCTGACGAACGACCCCAGTCAAACGGTCAAGATAGGAGCCAACCTATCACCTCTCTTACGAGAAACCTTAGTCGCCTGTCTGCAACGACACTCGAATGTCTTCGCATGGACTCCAAAAGACATGCCTGGCATAGACTCGTCGGTTATAGCCCATAAACTAACCGTTAATCCCGATTTCAAACCGATTAAGCAGAAGAATAGGGTATTCACCCTTGAACGCCAACGTGTCATCTAGAAAGAGGTTCAAAAGTTGTTGACAACAGGATATATCCGTGAGGTCAAGTATCCCGAATGGTTGGCTAACGTAGTCCTGGTGAAAAAAGCTAGTGGCAAGTGGAGGATGTGTGTAGATTTTACCGATCTCAACAAAGCATGCCCGAAGGATAGTTATCCGCTTCCCAACATTGACAAGCTTGTAGACAATTTCTCAGGACACAAACTTTTGAGTTTTATGGACACTTACTCCGGCTATAACCGGATCAGAATGGCACCAGAAGAGGAAAAGAAAACCAGCTTCATCACTGAGTTCGGTACATATTGCTATCGGGTCATGCCTTTTGGCTTGAAGAACGCCGGGGCAACTTTCCAACGACTGGTCAATGCAGTTTTCAAAGACCAATTGGGCAAGAACGTCGAAACTTATGTCGACGACATGCTCGTGAAGAGTGTTACAGCAGAAGCTCACATTGCAGATCTTGAAGAGACATTCTAGACTTTAGAACAGTACAATATGCAGTTAAATCTGGAAAAATGCATATTTGGAATTGCTTTCGGGAAGTTCCTAGATTTCATGATCACCGATCGAGAGATAGAGGTCAACCCTGAAAAGAAACAAATAATAGTAGATATGACTCCCCCCAGACACTCAAGGAAGTGTAACGCCTGACTGGTCGAATAGCAGCCTTAAGCCGATTCATGTCCAGAGTTGGCGAAAAGTATAAGCCCATATTTGACGCGTTGAAGAGGTCTCGGCCGTTCAAGTGGACACTCGAATGTCAAGCAGCCTTTGAACAACTGAAAGAATACTTGATGCAACCCCTGCTCCTCTCACGACCCGTTCTTGAGGAGGAACTTTACCTGTATTTGACCATTTCCGAACGAGCACTCTGTTCTGTAATGGTGAGATAGGAGTAAGCTACCCAAAAGTCAGTCTATTATATCAGCAGGATACTGAAAGACTTAGAAATTAATTACCGACCGATTGAGAAGATAGCTTAGGCTTTGGTTGTCTCAACAAGGCGTCTTCGACCATATTTTCAAGCCCATACCATTATGATGCTCACCGATCAGCCGTTGAAGAAAATCCTCCAGAAGAGGGATACGTCAGGACGACTCATCAAGTGGAGTATAGAGTTAGGCGAATTTGATATCCAATACCGAACACGACCCGTTATAAAGGGTCAGGCACTGACAGATTTTATCCTCGAACACACTCTACCTACAATGCCTGAAGAGCAATTTCCCAGCCGTCAAGAAGAATGGACAAACCCCGAATGGACTATCCACGTGGACGGATAGTCAAACTCTTCAGGAAGCGGCGCCGGACTCATATTGATAGGACCAAATGATTTCAAGGTAGAGTATGCCATTCGTTTCGATTTTCAAGCCACCAACAACCAAGCCGAGTATGAAGCTCTGTTAACGAGCCTCTGGATCGCCATTAGTATGGGAGCACGAAATGTCATGGTGTTTATGGATAGCCAGTTGGTCGTAAAGCAAATCAAAGGGGTTTACGAAACCAGAGACCCGATCATGACGAAATATTTAAGTAAGTTGGGTGAGACGATGGATCGATTAGGCAAAGTAGATATTCAACATATCCCTCGTTCGGAGAATACGAGGGTAGATACCCTGTCGAAGTTGGCTAGCTCCGATTCAGTCGCTTCCAGTCAAAAGTATATATTGAAAGCCTGCCGTATCCCAACATCGACGAGCCTAAGGAGATCCTCCCAGTCGATCAGCCGCCTAGTTGGAAGGACCCTAGAGAAGACTATCTGATACACGATCATCTACCGAAATCCCCAGGGGAAGCAATAAAGCTGAAATGGAAGGCCGCACATTACGCCATAATCGACGGGGTTCTCTACTGTAAGTCATTCACTCACCCGTATCTGCGATGCCTGACCCCCGAAGAAGGGAATTACGTCCTTCAAGAGATTCACGAAAGAGTCTGTGGCAATCATCTGGGTGCCTGAAACCTAGTCTATAAAGCCCTTCGACAGGGATATTACTGGCCAACCATGAGGGTCGATTCCGACGACTATGTCAAAAGGTGCGACAGATGTTAGCGCTTCTCATCGGTTTCTCGGTCACCCTCTACCGAGCTTAATCCAATATCAAGCCCTTGGCCGTTTGCTCAATGGGGCATGGACATCCTCGGACCATTTCCTCTAGCCACGGGACAACGAAAATTCTTGATCGTGACGATCGACTACTTTACGAAGTTGGTGGAAGCTGAGCCTTTAGCCACACGGCCGCTGAAGTCTAATCCTTCGTATGGACTCACATTATCACCCGATTCGGTATACCATACGTCCTTATCACGGATAACGAAAAACAATTCGACAACCAGCGTTTTAGAAAGTTTTGCAAAAAATTGGAGATCCAACATAGTTTCTCATCAGTCGCTTATCCGCAAACTAACGGATTGGCCGAAGTAACCAACCGAACGATTCTATAGGGACTAAAGACAACGCTGGATGACGCCAAGGGACAATGGATTGAAGTACTTTATGACATCCTCTGGTCGTATCGTACTACCCCTCGAAGGGTAACATGAAAAACACCCTTTAGTCAGACTTACGGAAGTGAAGCAGTCATACCCGTGGAAATAGGCATCCACTCACTCCGAGTAGCTCCCTATGATGCCGGGCAAAATGAACACACCTTACGAGAAAGGTTGGATCTACTTCCAGAATTATAGGAATCTGCATCAACACGGATGGCGGCCTTTTAATAATAAATGACTCAGTATTATAACCGAAGGGTTAGAAGCCGAGCGTTTAAACCCGGAGAATTGGTGCTATGGAAAGTGGAAGCAACCGGCCAACAACAGCTCAGGGGTAAGCTCGCCCCTAATTGGGAAGGTCCGTATCGGGTACGTTCCGTACTCCGACTAGGAATATACAAACTCAACAACCTAGACGGATCAGCGATACCTATAACGTGGAACTCGGAAAACTTGCGCATATACTATTAATGAGCCTCGTCGTTATCCGATAGCCGGGAGATCTTTCCTAAGCACAACTTAAAATTTTCCAACCGGAGGGCTTCAGTCGCTCAGACTCTACCGATCGTACGCATTCTCAATAGGGGATGTAACTCCCCAGACGGGTGGACGCGACCCATAACTTAAAATTTTCTCTATCGCTCGGAGGGCCTCAGTCGCCCAGACTCTACCGATCGTACGTGTCGTCAATAGGGGATGTAACTCCCCAGACGGACGGACGCGGCCCACAACTTAAAATTTTCTCTATAGCTCAGAGGGTCTCAATTGCCCAGATTCTACCGATCGTACGCGTCGTCAATAAGGGATGTAACTCCCCAGACGGGCGGACACAGTCCACAACTTAAAATTTTCTCTATCACTCGAAGGGCCTCAGTTGCCCAGACTCTACCGATCGTATGCGTCGTCAATAGGGATATAACTCCCCAGACGGGTGGATACGACCCACAACTTAAAACTTTCTCTATCGCTCAAAGGGCCTCAGTCGCCTAGACTCTACCGATCATACGCGTCGTCAATAGAGGATGTAACTCTCTAGACGGGTGGATGCGGCCCACAACTTAAAATTTTCTCTATCGCTAGGGAGGCCTCAGTCGTCCAGCACCTGCCAATCCACTTTGACGAAGATTGAAGAAAGACATGCAACTGGACGAGAAAAAGAAGAGATAGAACTCAAGTAAGTAAAACATAACTTTTTCATTCACATACGTGCAAACGAGACATTCGGTTACAAAGAGACATATACAAGCCACCAAGATGGGCTGGTTACACTATGAAGGATACACGGAGATGTCCTTACAAAAGCAATTCTCAGCAATTGTTATGAACCAAGGAAAATATACATAAAGATCCACCTCATCAGGCTGCTGACTCACCTGAAGAGGAAGAACACAATCCCTACACTAGAGAGTATAAAAATGTAGTGCTAGGGACAAGAAAGGATGAGCCCAGGTCTTGCCACCCCTAATGCAGTCCGGGCTCGACTTACCCATCTAAAGACGGTGAGAGAGACATCCCCACCGCATCTGGATGGCGAGGACAGACCGAAGGAGACCATGCAAGGTGGTACAAGATGCACCCCCTCGGTGGCAAGGGATCAGATCAGGCCAACCAAAGAACGGTCAACATAAAGAGATCCCACTCCAGTAGTCCTCTTTTTTAATGAGATCCCATTCCAGCAGAAGTCACCTCAGCCAAGAAACGTCGCACATTACAGTATCCCGAAAACCGGCTCTCAGAAAAAATCATTCTCCGCCAAGCCACCAAGAAGGAGGAATACCGATCCTCCGTAAAAGGAAATGAATACGCATTAAGGCTTCTTATAGCTGTAAGAAGGAGAAGCCTCAATTAATTTGAGGAAGATGAAACGGATCAACACAAACGTAAGTCATAAATGCCAAGAGTAAATTGTCTTAAATTTCCAATGGAGAAGATCGTATATGAAGAGACAAGTTAGCGTTCCTGACATACAAGGCGCACGAATCAGAATGGATCAAGTGTCCCTACGCATTCCTAGCACATGAGACACGCTTCACTTATGACTTTTCTTTTCTAAGAAAACCATAAGTCGAGGGAAAATGATGGGACGTATTTCAAGTCTCAATTCAAAAGAGTCAATTTCTAAAGAACCCACGAAAAAAAGGTCTGCCGATCAATATCCAACGACCGCCACAGCAATCTACCGAAGGGCCGTAGTTACCCCGATCGATCTACTGAAGGGTCTTAGTCGTCCGGATCTACCGAACGATAGGGTCTCAGCTGCCTTGATTAACCAACCGTGACCCATCAAATGGAGATAGTCACCTCAATCAGCCAAACAAATGTCATCCCTCTAATCGGGTGAGTCTTGAAAGACCGATTATCGGTCAAGCAACCGAACGAGGAACAACATCCCTATCGATTAAAAAAGGAAGATCAGAATTTCTTTCATTTCAGTATCTTATTTTGTAACAACGATTCTGGAATCTCTCAGATAAGGAAAGCATCCCTCCCGAAGAAGAAGGCTTCCCGATATAAAAGGATCGTGATCAATTCGTAATATTGACTTCCGAGATTCTCGGATCAGTTCAATAAGGAAAGTAGATTGGAAATCCAACAACGACGCACAATTCTCACAGGTATAAGAGATTTCAGAACTCTCGACATCAGGTACGCTCTCTAGGACTAACATAGGGGCACATTGATCACAGGAAACTACCTTTCCTCTATTCCCATTCTATTTCTTTCAAACGAAAACCGCTCTTTATTGACTTGAACGTCGGAGTCTCCCCGCCAGAGTACTTTTCAACGGCTTTTTCAGGTGAATCCGCCCATCGACGGCTATCGTTCGAGTCAATAAGGAGTCAGTATCTGTGGAGCCATAACCCACCTCCATAAAAAAATGAAAGATTTTCGAATTAGAGTATGTTATATATCTATTGTGACTATATATATATATATATGTATCTATTTGTCGCAGAGAAGTTGCACCGAAGCTTCCAAGTTCGTCGCTCCAAAGCTGAAATTCAATTTTGAATTGGCTTTCTTATATCACTTTCATTGCAAACTTCTCTGTCTTAGGGCTAATTGCAATGAAAAAACTAAATTCAAGTTTCCATGTAAAACTAAATACATTATTTTGCTCTTTAAACATATTCACTATAAGTCTGTTCTCTTTAAAAAAAAAAATTCAAATTTAGTTATTTCTTTCTATAGTTAATCACGTCAATTTTCAAATTTAGTTATTTCTTTCTACAGTTAATCACATCAATTTTCTTTCTCTAAAAAGTTAAAAATTTCTCTCTCTAAAAACTCTAAATCTAATTTTTCTTTCTAAAAATCAATTTAATTTATATTCCTCTCTATAAACATATTAATTTTAATTTTTTTCTTATAAAAAATATAAGTTTAGTTTTTTGTTCCCTAATATAAAGCACATTAATTTAATATATGTTGGGGTGGGGGTTATGGTTGACTTGGGGTCTTCTCCGGTCGTTTATTAATATTTTTCCCCTTGTCTAATTAAAGAAAAAATTGTCACATTTATTTATTTTTTTCTCATTTCACACCAACAGATAAACAAACGTTTAATAATTGACCAATACTTTCAGCATTTTCATTGACGAAAACAGTCTGTTGGATTATTATTCTCCTTCTTTGTTTGTAACCACTGATTTTCTTTTATTTGACGAGGTCATTCCTTGGTCGGTAGATAGTGCCTTTTTTATTAATGAAAATGAAAGATTTTGGAATTAGAGAATATTATATATTCATTGTAACTCTATGAAGTTACACCGAAGCTTCCAAGTTCGTCGCTCCAAAGCTGGAATTCAATTTGGAATTGGCTTTCTTATTTGGATTAAGACAAAATATACAGCGCACAATCATTGTAACTCTGAGAAGTTACACCGAAGCTTCCAAGTTCGTCGCTCCAAAGCTGGAATTCAATTTGGAATTGGCTTTCATATTTGGATTAAGACAAAATATACAGCGCACAATCATTGACCGTATCTTCTCCGGTAGTTTATTAATATTTTCCACTTTATGTGTAATCATTCTCCATAGACCAAAACAAAAGGTTAGGTTATTATTTTCCTTCTTTATGTGGAATCATTGGCTTTCTTATATTTGACTAAGGTCATTTGTCGGTGATAGTAGTCTTTTTCTTTTTTTAAACAAAAATGAAAGATTTTGGAATTGGAGTACCCTATATATCTATTGAGGCTATCCATGCAACGCCATTTTATATCTAGCACTTATATGTAATTTCCTTCAGTCTTAACAAAAGCAGTTTTGAGTCAAAATGGAGACCGTTCGAAGTATTGCAAAGGCCTACTATGATGCTGCTCCTGTTGAAGTCCGGAAGCTGGTTGACGATTTCTATGAATTGATGAAGACTGAGTGCCGCGGCACGATTGGGGAATCCCAATTCCTTGAGTTTACCAAGGAGCCACTTCCTCTAATGAGTAACCATGGCTTTTTTCAGATGCTAAAAAAGCATAAAAATGAGGAGACCTTGGGCAAAAATGATGCGATGACCATGTTCTATATTATTAGGAGTGGAAGGCCTTTTTGTAAACTCTGTGGTTATTTCATCCCTGGAGTTTACTTCACTTGCCTCGCTTGCTTCCATGAAACAGGCTCGGCCTCTTACACAATTTGCCTTGCTTGTTTTAAAGATAAAATATATATTAATCGTAAATGCAAGCATTATAAATTCATCGACAGCTACAGTTGGTTATACAGCATGCAGGAACAACAACATTCGAGTTCAATCGCATCTCAAACTCTCGCATTGCGACACCAACAAGGTTCAATTTCATTGCGACGACAACCCTCAAGTTCAATCGCATCTCAAGCTCTCGCATTGCAACAGCAACAAAGTTCAATTTCATTGCGACGACAACCTTCAAATTCAATCGCATCTCAAGCTCGGCGACAGCAGCCAGATTCAAATTCAATAAGACAGCAACGACAGCAGTCAGATTCAAATTCAATAAGACAGCAACGACAGCAGTCAGATTCAAATTCAATAAGACAGCAACGACAGCAGCCAGATTCAAATTCAATAAGACAGCAACGACAGCAGCCACAATCTTCAGGTGCGATGACATCCCAAGTGCAGCACGAGGTAAGGAATGAAAAACGAAGGAATGTTATTTGTCATGATATCACCACAAATTTTCATTAAGTAGGGAACAAATTGGAAGCAATTTTTATAGAACCAGCGATTTACATATATATATATATATATATATATATATATTTAGTGCTTTGTTAACAAAAGATTGGTGACTAACTAACATTTTATTGATCTAGTAGGAAGGATACTAGAAACTCATATCAAGTGTTTGGATTTGAGTATTGATAGAGACAAAAAAGTAAAGTGTACTAAAATCTCATACCAAGTGCTTAGGTTTACGAGGTTCGCTAATGAAAAAAAATGATATTATGAGAGTCCTGTCTGAATGAGAGCCCGATTATGATTTGACCTAAATTAGTTAGAATGAACTCTAGATGATAAGTGGTGGATCAAGTTGAGAATTAAAAAAAAAAAAAACAAACAAACAAATATTGGTGACTGCTTTTTAACTAGTTATAAATCAAACACACATATAAGGTTTGATACCTGTGTATACTGTTCTTTATATTATTTTTCTTTTTGGTTCTGATGCCGCAGAGACATGTTCCGAATCTTGTACCTATTTAACAGCCCATGAAGTAGCGTAGCCTATTTTTTCCTTTTTGCTTTATTTTGCTTTATTTTGTTTTTTTATTTTGAAAATGGTTGTACTTTTCTTGCCAGTCAAACAATCAGCCAACGCTTGCAATAGTTCCAGCACGACGACAACTCGTATGAATTTCTGTCCTTTCTTAGTAACATTTCATAAAAAAAAAAAAAAAAAAAAAAAAAAAAAAACTACTTCTTCTTTCCCATCTCTCTCTCTCTCTCTCTCTCTCTCTATATATATATATATATATATTGACATTTTTATTGCAATGAGTTATCTTTTATGGCCTTTATAAATAAATTTCAATAATTTACACATTTTTAATTATTTATTTTGTGATCATCTCTGACAGAATAATGTGATGAAGATGTTTGGACTTGTTAATGCCGCACTAACCACTGCAAGTCTGGTTACTGGTCTTTGCACTATTCTCTGAGAGCATGCAAAATGCTTCGTTATGATCCAAACCCTGCACCAACCTCAACAGAACAGTCAAAGATTACTCTCTCTCTCTCTCGCGCGCGCGTCAACAAAATTTTTGAGATTTGGATAATAGATATATTTGTTTCGATTGTACTAAAAATGTGAGAGTAGGATGATTTGCTGTAGCTTGTACTTTGGCTTTTTTCGGTTCCAGGATTGGACTACAGTTGATGACAACTTTTTTAAGGTTTAAATAATGTCTTCCATTATATGAATAAATATTACCTTTCCGAGGAAGTCTTCCAGAATTTGTGATATATATATATATATATATATATATATATATATATATATATGTATATATGTATGTATATATGTATATATGTATGTATGTATGTATGTATGTATGTATGTATGTATATATGTATATATGTATGTATGTATGTATGTATGTATGTATATATGTATATATGTATGTATATTTACTAATTAAATTTGGCTATATATTGTAATTAAATTAGGACCCTATGAACTTGCCTGGCGAGGTTTCATAGTTCAGACTCTTCATCTTTTCTTATTTATCCAACTATTGATTAAGAATAGATATTTGTCTATCATATTGGATATAATATGAAAGGAGGAGTTTTAAGGTTCCTTAGCTCTAAATTAATGAAATGTTGAAAATTAATTTGAAATTATTATTGTGTTTAAATCCAATAATTATTGTGGTGCATGTCAAGAGTTTAAAGTTGTCGTGGTGTATGTTGTTAAAATTTATTTGGTCAATATCAAGAATCATATATTTATTACATTTCTTGAATGTTGATTATCAAAGGGTCATCTATAATTAAATATATACCCTTTGAACAAAGGTGTGGGTGTGAAATGAATAAAGCATAAACATTCTCTTAAAATTCTCATCTCCTATCAGCACTCTCTTCCCATAGAATTATTCTCTGTTTACTAACAGAGTGGTATTAGAGTGTGGTCTTTTAGATATGGAAAGCAATAGTGGAGTTTAGATATTTCAATTTATTCACCTCACAAATGTCAATTATGATACATGTCGTCTTCATATGAAAGCCGTTCTTGGCTCATAAGATGTGTGGGGGATTGTAGATAAGAGTTTTGAGCGGTCAAGAAAATGAAAAGGCTCTACTTCAACACCAGAAGGATACTTTGGCACACCTAAGGAGGAAGAATCAACAAACTCTCACCCTCATCCATCAATATTTGAATGATTCAATGTTTGAAAATTTTGGTAATGCGATCACTACGAAGGAAGCTTGAGAGATTTTGTAGAATTCCTTTCAAGGAACTGATAAAGTAAAGAAGATACACATCTAATCATTGCGAGGTGAGTTTGAATCTACAAACATGAAGGAATCTGAGTCAATTTTGGATTATTGCACAAGTCGAAAGCTATTGTCAATCAAATGAGGAGATATGGAGAGCAAATTGAAGATGTTCATATGGTAGAAAAGGTTCTTTGTTCTTTGATTCCACAATTTGATTATGTGGTATGTTCCATTGAGGAGTCTAAAGACTTAGACTCCATGACCCTTGAACAACTGGAGGGGTCGTTGCTTACCCATTAAGGGAAGATCAAAAAGGCGGAAAAGAATAACCTTTAGATCAAGCTCTCACATTGAATGTTTCTTTAAAAGATGATAATGGAGAAAATTGCCAAAGAGGATGAGGATGAGGACAAGGACGAGGACGTGGTCAAGAAGGAAGAGGTAGAAGTGATTACTCTGAATTCAATAGGAGCAATCAATTTTATAGAGGTTGAGGAAGAGCCGCAGGAAGAGCAAAAGGAAGCGGTGACAATTTTGGATCAAGTGAGAAGAGTTATGACAAATCAAAAGTTGAGTGTTTCAAGCTGTCATAAACTTGGGCATTACTCTTGCACATTGATGAGCAAGCTAACTTTGTTGAAAATAAGTATGAAGCTGAGAAGTCCATACTATTTCTATCTCACATTGCTGATGAAAGTACTAAAATCAGCTCTGGTATTTGGATAATGGAGAAAGTAATCACATGTGCGGTGATAAAAAAGCAATTCATGACTCTTGATTAAAAGGTACAAGGCAATATTTCCTTTGGAGATTCTTCAAAAATTCTGATTTGTAGAAAAGGCATAATTCTAATCTCTTCAAAAGATAGAAGCCATAAACTTGTCACTGATGTATATTATGTGCCTAAATTGAAAAACAATATTTTAAGTTTGGGGTAACTCCTTGAGAAAGGATATGAAATTCATATAAAGAATCGTTGTTTGTAGCTTAAAGACCAACATGCTAACCTGATTGCTAAGGTGCTTATGTCAAAGAACAAAATGATTTTGTTGAATCTTAAAATTCTTGAAGCAAAATGTTTGAAAGTTGATGCAAAACTTGAAGCATGGAGTTGGCATATGACATTCGGAGACTTAAACTTTGGAGCACCTAAACTGATGGGAGACAAACACATGGTAAATTAATTATCACATATTAATCACTCACATCACCTATGTGAAGCATGTTTACTCAACAAGCATTCAAAGAGGAGTTTTCCAAAAGAATCAATGTTAAGAGCAACTACGCCACTTGAACTCATTCATACCGGTGTTTGTGGGCCAATCAATCCATCTTCGTTTGGTAAAAACAAATACTTCTTACTTTTATTGATGATTTTAGTCACAAGACCTTAGAAATTAGATGCTTTTGAAGCATTCAAGCCTTGATAGTATTACTTTCATCATTGATTACTCAATTACTATTTAGTTAGGAAATGTTACTGATTTTATTATAGTTTACTGTATGTTACGAAATGTTATTACTTTCATCATCGGTTACTATTGAATTAGGAAATATTACTAATTTTATTATCGATTACCATGTGTTACGAGATCCTATTACTTTCATCATCGGTTACTATTGAATTAGGAAATGTTGATTTTATCATCGGTTACCATGTGTTATGATATGAGATTTTTCTACTTTTATCATCAGTTACTAAGATGCAGGTGCCTATGATCTGTGGGGGCGGGCGCAAGGCTAGTCTCCATATATTACCACATGTTACATATCATCGGTTACTATATGTTATTATATGTTACAATATGTGTTACATGTTACCATATCGTCAGTTACCACAATATTACTATTAACATCATCGGTTACTACATGTTATCATATGTTTATGTCTTGTATACAAGTGTTAGTATAAATTACTACTGTATCATCGGTTACTACAAGTGCTAAGAAATGTTATTATCTTTTATGGCGCCCTATCACAAATATTAAGAAAAGTTACTATCTTTTATTGTTGGATTACCACTTGTGTTAATATAAATTACTACCTTATATCACATGTTAATACAATGTTATTGCTTGTTACTACAATATTATTGCATGCACAAAATTGTTACCATCTCAAATCAAAATGTTCACTTTAAAGACAATATTATTCTCACTCGAAGGCACAATCCTAATATCAAAACTAGATAATTTCAAAATTACATAGATAGTGATCACATATCTTTTATTTCAATCTTCATAAAAATCAAAATTAATATCATTGCATAGTAGTAAAATGAATATAAGTACAAACTAACATTGTAAATAATGAATGGTTATATATGAAAATATTATTAATGGGACGGAGTCAGGTGGTGATGATGATGGTTAGGTTCTGCACTCTTAAAATTTGGTATAATATAAATAATTTGGATAATTATTCAAAGACAAAAATAAAATTAGTAAGATTATCCTAAAATCAAAAAAAAAAAAACAGATAAAAGTGAAATTAGTAAGATTATGCACTTTCATTATTTAATTCCCAAAAATATCTTGACAACACATAACCTCTGTATTTCTTAACAATCTGCTCAAAATAAAAATTTAAATACGAATAATTAAAAATTTTCTTTCTCAAATTAAAATGATATGTTTATTTTTAAACCTGGATAATATCTTGGGATGATTGTAGACTGAACTTGTTCTTGGAATGATTGTGATTCTTTGTGGTCAGTTACAATACTCATCCAATTTTTTCAAATATCCAATCAAAACTCCAAAGTGACTTTTTTATCAAAAAAGTGTGATTAATTTTTGATAAAATTTTGCAAAGTGAGTTGGAGGTTTAAATGAGTTAGGGGAGGAGAGCTTTAGAGGGAAGGAGAAATTGAAATTTTAATGGTAAAATTTTTCGTAGATGATTTACAATATATCATTTTCAAAAAACAAATTTCAAAGATGTCCATTTTACACTTTTTCCCACTTCTTTTTCATTGCTTGTATACTTTTTTTTCACACCTCTTTTTTCATTACCCATATTGTTCTTAGTTCCTCATTTTTTTAAAACTTTTAGTTAATAATGTCACGTGTCTTTCAATATATCTTATGTTGTTGAAAAAACCACTTACTACATATAATTTTTACTATTTATTATTTACTTTTACTACTTTCATACAAGCAAATGCCCGTGATCTCTTGCCATAAGCTCCTTAATTATGCTCATTTTATTAATAAAAAATAACCAGTAAAAGTTATTAATAATATTAAATAACTTTATTAATTTAAATAGCATAAAGTTATTAATATTATTAATTTAAATAATATAATGATATAAAATTAGTAATTTATATAATATAGTATTATAATTTGATTTGTTATTAATTATGTTGGTATAATTAATTATATGATATTTAATATTATTTAATTATGTGTATATCATTAATTATGTTTGTACATAAGCATTGTTAGTATATTGAAAATCACAAAGGTAATCTAAATTGATTCCTCTTTCAATCCCATAAACCACATTTCATAACAAACTCTAAAACATTTAAATGAAACAACTAATAGGACTCATTATTTATATTAATAAATAAAATAATATATAGTAATGTAAGATTGATATTATTATATTGTTAGAAAATAATACATTTGTATCTCAAAAGCAATGCCAACGCTAATGGTACGAAACCAATCCCAAATTTTTTGCATGCTTGCTAAAAAATCCAACAGTCTGCTAATGTATTAATTAATATATGTGTATCCTAATGTATATGCTAATAGTTATATAATAGTTATATAATACTAGTATAATATAATAATATATTATAATATATAATAATATATAATATATAGTAATATAGTAACGTGTAGATAGGGCTGGTGCCCCATTCGTGAACGCCCGCGTAAGTGTACAAGTGCGTGGGTTGTGTGGGCGGGCACCCGCGTGGGCGGCCAAACCCCCGTGCACGGCCCCTTTTGCTCATGAGGACGGGCGCCAAACCCGCATGCGCGACACCTACGCATGGGGCGCATGCCCCTTGTAGCCGACTCCTTATAATTAATATTAATTATATAATTATGAAGTTGAGTAAGAATAGAGAAAATAAATTAATTCAAGTAGAATAAGAATAGAGAAAACAAATTAATTCACGTAAATGAATTATAATATAATTCACATTTCATACGCATACTCATCTCATCCTACTCTATCAATTTCATCATTAAAATTTTTTATTAGACAAGAGTGCTAGGCTGAAAATGTGTTTAGTTGAGATTTAGACTTGCAAATTTTTTGTTCAATTAAAATTTCTATTAAGAGAGCTTTGAGGGAAAAGAAAAGCTTGAAGTTAATATAATATATTTGAAATGAGCCAATTTCAAAGCCCTTTTTTTCAATGATTTTTTAACATTATTTACCCAAACTTTTTTCATTACCCACACTTTTTCACACTTCTTTACCCGCTTTTTTATATAACAACTTACCTTTTTTTTAGCAATTACCCGATGTAATTTCATATTTTTTATTTTTTAGTCGGTGGCATGTATTTGATTTTTTACAATTTTTACAATTTGTTACTATATAATTTCATAATTTATGCAATTTTTGCGATTTTTATTAAATTAAGTAACTTAAAATATATAATGCATGTCTTTGATTTTATACAATTTTTACAACTTATTACTATATAATTTCATATAATTTTATGACTTTACTAGATTAAATAACTTAAAATATATATATATATATATATATAGTCACCTTACTTAATTTAAAATTTATTATTAGAATTAGATTATTTAAAAAAATTATCATAAAAACCTAAGTTTTCTCTGATAAGATCCTCTTTATTAATTACAACTTGTTACCGCAATGCATAATAGCTAATAATAAAATAGACATCTCTATGATACAAATTAGTTTTCATGAAAATTGTAGAATATATTTATAACTTATGGATATTAAATACAAATACAAATATAATACATGTTGTCATATTAAATGTAAATGCAAATGCTTCTACACAAGCAAAAGAATAAAATTATTAATTAACTAATTAATTTATGTGACTTTAAATTAAATATCAACTTTGAAATTCAAATAATATTGATAATTCTTTTTCTTTGAAAATTTTGGTTACATATAAAATTATATATTTTTTATTTTTAAATTACTTATTTTAAATATCAACTTTGAAATTCAAATAATATTGATAATTTTTCTTTTTTTTTTTTGAAAATTTTAAATATCAACTTAGGTTTTAAATATTACTCCTATATATGTAGCTCCAATTGGTTAGTAATTGGAATGTGAATGAAATTGTAATTTAGTCATTTTAAATATATAGTAATAGTATAATACTAATATATAATAATATAGTAACTGTAATTGTCACGCCCCGACCCACCTCTGGGCCGGGCACGCAACAATTAAAGCGGCACCTCGATGCACGAGCATAACGTTCCACTATAGAAACACCGTAAGGCTGATAACAACATCCAATCGAATGTATCATAGACCAAAATCAATTCCTAAGTCATCACAAATGTCCCTCAATGCATCAATATCTCAAGTGATCATACGTTCATAACACCATGTTATTTAAAAAGTATTTTAAAACAGGGTTTCCAATTAACAGCAAATGTCAAAATTCCACTCACTGATTAGGGAAGGGTAGCGCACTCCCCAATATATAGATGAATTACTGGATGAGCTTCATGGATCAAAACTATTTTCCAAGATAGACACCGAGCGGATACCACCAAATAAGAGTCAAGCCCCAAGATGTGCATAAGACAGCCTTTCAAACTCACCATGGCCACTTTGAATTCTGAGTTATGCCCTTTGGTCTCACAAATGCTCCGGCAACATTCCATGCATTGATGAACCATCTTTTTCAGTCATATCCTCGGAAAATCGGTCTTTGGTATTCTTTGATAACATTCTAAGATATAGCCCCGATCTTCATTCATATAAAAGACTTGAAAGAGGTACTTAAGTATTAAAACAAAATCAATTAGTGTCCAAGCTATCCAAATGCACTTTTGTTTAGAACCAGGTAGAATATCTAGGCCATATAGTCTATGATGAAGGAGTAAAAATGGATCCTCGAAAAGAGTGCATTTTCTCTTGGCCTACTCCTCTTTCAGCTTAAAGCCCTCGGAAGTTTTTTAAGGGTTAATCAGTTACTAATGATGTTTATCAAAAACTATGGCATTATAACTAAACTTCTCGAATGATCTCCTTAAAAAGATCAATTTCAAGGTGGGAAAGGAAGCGATAAAGCCTTCCTACACTTGAAATCGTGATGACCACAAAGACTCTATGAAACTTCCTGACTTCTCTAAGCCATTTATTGTTGAGACAGATGCTTGCTCTACAGGTTGGGGAGCTGTCTTGATGCAAGAAGGCCAACCTATTGCATTCCTAAGTAAAGTCTTAGGTTCCAGAAACCAAGGACTATCCACATATGAGAAATAACTTCTAGCAGTAGTTATGGCAGTCACCAAATGGAAGTATTATCTGACAGGTTATCATTTCATTATTAAGACAGATCATCAGAGCTTAAAATACTTACTGGAGCAGAAGTTGACTCACTCTTTGCAGCACAAATGGCTCACCAAATTACTAGGACTAGATTATGAGATCCAGTATAAAAAAGGGAAGGAGAACAGAGTTGCAGATGCTTTATCGAGACAAAAAGAAGGATCAGATAACCAGTAGGAGGGAAATATGATGGTTGTGTCTGTAATCTAACCACAATGGTTAAAAGAAGTGATTCAAAGCTATGAAGGTGATGAAACTTGCCAAAATCTAATAGCTCAATTGGTGGTCGATCCAGACAACATGAAGGATTATCAATTTCAAGGACGGGTATTGAAGTATAAAAGGAAAATATATGTGGGAAGTGGTAATCAACTCAGAACTAAAGTCATGCAACACATGCACAACTCAGCTATGGGGGGACACTCTGGACAAAAAAGCACTTAGCGCAAGGTTAAAGCTGTATTTTATTGGCCTTCCTTGAAGACAATAATAACTAAATTTGTGCAGGAATGTGATACATGTCAAAGGAATAAGCATGAGAACAAGCCTTACCCAGGGTTGCTACAACCATTGCCAATCCCTACTCATGGTGGTGATTGATAGGCTAACCAAATTCAGCTATTTCATTGCGCTACAACACCCTTATACAACCTTGAATGTGGCACAGCTGTTTGTAGATGAGGTGTTCAAACTTCATGGTTTACCTAATTCCATTATATCTGATAGAGATAAGGTCTTCACCAGTCTCTTCTGGAAAGAATTGTTCAAATTGGTGGGAATACAACTTAATTTCAGCAGTGCATACCATCCACAATCTGATGGACAAAGTGAGAGATTAAATCAGTGTTTGGAGTGCTATTTGAGATGCATGACAACCGACATACCAGGAAAATGGGCACAATAGTTAAGTCTAGCTGAGTAGTGGTACAACACCAACTTCCATTCGAGTATTAAAATGATCCCTTTTGAAGCATTATATGGTTACCAACCCAGATCCTTACATTTTGGACCATGTCAAGACTCACCTAATCCTACTGCTATGGAGTTCATGAAAAACAGACAAGCTATGCTTCAAATACTCCATGATCATCTCTCAAGAGCTCAAAATAGGACGAAGACGAATGCCGATAAGAAGAGAACCGAAAGGGAGCTGGAAGTGGGAGACTTAGTATACTTGAAGCTCCAAACATACCGTACAACAATCATGGAATTAAGGAGGGAACTCAAGCTATCTTCAAAATTTTATGGTCCATTTCCGTGTAATAGCTAAGGTTGGCAAGGTAGCTTATAAATTGCAACTTTCGGAAGGTTCCAAGATTCATCCAGTCTTCTATGTTTCTATGTTAAAAAGAAATTGGGATCAACTCAAGGAGCTATGCCTACTCTACCAAGAGTGGGGTCGACACACACAAGGCGTGGTGGAACCGAAGCAATTCTCAAGAGGAGAGTGATATTAAGGAACAACACACCAAATATCCAATGGTTGATCAAATGGGTCAATCTCAATCCTGAGGAGTCAACTTGGGAAGACGTGAGTTTTATTAAAACTCAATTTCTTGCATTCAATCCTCGAGGACAAGGATATTCTAAAGAGGGAGGGCATTGTTACATCCTTAGGCGCAGCCTACCAAAAGCTAGCCTCTAATTACAAAGTAATCCATTTAACTGTACAAACTACTAGGCTATAACTAGATTAAAGTATTAGAAGATTAGTTGAGGTTGTTAGTGAAGGTAGTTAAGAAATGATTCTTGATGTACATATAGGGACTAAGAGACAAAAAACAAAAACAATGAAGTTCTTGCTCAATTGCCTCTCAAACTCTCACTCACTCTTCCTCTCCCTTTTCTTCTTCTTCTTCTTCTTCTTCTTCTTCTTCTTCTTCTTCTTCTTCTTCTTCTGCTATTCTCTCCTTTCACTTATATTCTCATCTCCCTTTCCCTTTACTTCAGATTTCTCTTCTCTTATAATTCTTCACCAAAGTTACTCCCATATGAATGTCATTCTCTTTCATTCGATAATCCATAATCCGGCAAGGAATCATGCAGAATTTTGTTTCTCATTCCTGTTTGGCTTATCTATCCTGAAGAGAACATTCAAGTTACTATCATAGAGTTCGGCTCAATTGTTGGTCCATGACACATTTTAAAGTGAAAAGCTAAGAATTTTCACCGAAATCATACTTGGTTGTTGACGAGATGAAGGAGATATTAACGTAAAGGCTTGAAACAACCAGCAAAGTATGATAGACTTCATTATTGCGAATTTCAAGGAAGCAAAATATTTAATTGTCTAATCCTAAGTCGAATGAGTAAGTGCTAGTAATGCGGTCATGACTTTCTCAAGTTGGTTGTCAAATAGACCAACAAGAATTTACATACTGTTCGAACTTTATTCTCCATCTTTTCTTGTGATTAAAAACCATAATTATTCATAACCTAGATGATCCTCTTTGATCTCCCCCGGTTGAAACGAACTTGCAGAATTATTATCTTCAAAGTAGGGTTAAAAATCATAGGAGGACACGCGCAGGTGATCACGAAACTCTATATTTTGTAGGCATTCTCTCTTACTCCGTTTGGGACTCACAATGAACCACCGGCTCTTCGCTGAGCTTTCTAAAGTATCCATCCAAATCCTATCCTTTCTAAGATAATTCCATACCAAGTCTTCTTCCTTAAAAATGGCTTATGCTGGCCGGGTGCAACAATCTAGTCCCAATGTTGTGAACAAATGGTAACAAAATATCAAATCCAAGTAAATACTTTACTTGAATTTAGTACAAAATCTCAACACCGAGAATGATCCTTCCAATGGAGAAGCTAGAGGTATTTATACACCTGAAACAACCCTCCAAGTAGGAAATGTACCATTCATAACTTTACATATTAATCACCACCGGAATACCTCCTTGTTTGAAACTTTGATAGATTAGCTATTCTTAAAAGAATAAACCAAGAGACTATAAACATCTAATTTTAGTCAAGACCGGCTAACTTGAACTTGTTGTTTTCGACTTGATAAGTGCCTTTGGGCTACTTGATTTACAAATTGACTACGGCTTCTATCGCATCATAAGTAACAGTACAAATTATGTTAGTGATGGAATTCAAAGATTACTCTCAAAGTATGGTTCTCCTCAATGATAGATTAGCGTTGCACCGTATAAGTTTCTAGATAAGTAATGGAATGGTCTCATTTAAGAATCATTTTTCTTAGACAAAACTTTTCCAAATATGCAACACTTCTTATACAATGGAAGAGATATATACTAAGAAGAAATCAAGAATAGAAGCTTGGGGAAAGGGAAGAAGAAATTTGGAGAATATTTGAAGAAAACGGTCTAAACTTTTATTTCTCAAAAAACATAATGTATACAAGAAATGTAACATTTGCGTTGGATTTACGAGAAGCCTCAAGCTCCATTTCATAGCCATAACCCTTGCCATCCTTGGGTAAGATTTAGAGAAAGAGAACCCAAACTTTAATGGATGAGTGGTAGGGATGGTACACTTCATTTTAGTCAAGACTTACGGTGTTCAGACCGAATATAGATAGATGGTAAGAAAAATGGGATTTAAAAAAATAGTGGGGATAAACAAAGAGATAGAAAGGGGAGGGCCCTGTGGGAATTAGTCGTTGGACATCCATCCACTAATAGTTGGTAGCTAGCCGTTAAGGCCCCATCGTGACAGCCTAGTGGGCCTCCAAGGCCCCGGATTGGGCAGCTCGCCCGTAATTGTTAAAACTGGATCATATCCTCGTTCTAGGCCGAATTTTGATCCTTTTGGACCGGAATTTTCAATAGTCTTTTTTTTGTTATATCAAAATTTAAATTCTAATATTATCGAAGTTAGAGAGAGAGCTGTGACCACTAGACTATTCCTTCGGGATAAAATTTTCAACAGGTAGTTCATTCCCCGTTTGAAGATATAATTCTCACGGGAAAATGTGCAAATAATTTTTTTTTTTTTGTTCAACTGAATGCAACCAAGTAAAGAAATGGAGATTTTATCACTTCAACCGTCTCGGGACGGAAATGTGCAACTAATGTGTCACGAGAAAGTTGCTGTGGGAATAACATGTTTCTCCTGTTTCTTCTCCTCGCTTAGGTTGATCCAAGTACTAAGCTCTAGTATTCAATAGGCAAAAATATGAGTTTAATCTAAATTAGTACAAACACCCACTTTGAAGCACATTCGCTATCAAGCAAATCCAAGCAATACGGGTTGATTGTTTCGATCCTTCTTATCCTCTATTTTTTTGCCGTTTGAAATAGTTCCAAGTCCCAAGGGTTCAACATCCAAGAAGTTCGAATCGTTGAGTTAGCCCAAAATCGGTGTTTTGAAACCCTGGATCGAGTACAAACCGGTCACGCAGGGTCAATGGGTCACTAGGTCAAATCGGCTTGATCGACGAAAACCCGGATAACGCCATCAGGTATCATAAATAAATTTAAATTATAATATATTAATAATTTAAAAAATCTACATATCTAATTACAAAATATTATCAAATCATATTCAAAATATATAATATTTTTAATAGAAAATATTATTTAAATATATTAAAACTTAATTCAAATAATAGATTAAAATATCAAAATTTAATTTAAACAGTAAGAAAACATCTATGAAGAAAAAATAAATAAAAACCAAGTGAAAACAATTGGAAAAAAAAGAAATGAAGAGGTGAGATAAAATAGAAAAGAAAAGGAAAGGAAAAAAAATGCTAATATAGTACTGTGGTCCGGTGGTTCTCACAACTCAAATAAATCGTTTCACCCCTTGGTGTCCTATTTTGAAGCTCCACAACCGTATTTTTTTTTTCACTAATTAAAAACCGCTTGAACAGACTGGTTCCGTCCAACCAACCGGTCCAACCCGGTTTGACCAGCTGCGAACGGGTTTTTAAAATCCAATTATTTTATAAAACCTGCATCGCTCTGGTTTGATTCCCAATGGACTAATCGATCCAGGTTTTAAACACGCTAAAAACCAAGTTCAAACCAAGTTTTAAAACACTAAAAACCAAGTTCAAACCAAGTTCGGAAATACAATGTTCAAATTTCATACCTTTGAACTTATTTCCTAATATAAACATTTTCTAAACATATTTGTAGTTTTCTCCAAATATACAATGTTCAAAACATTTTCTCTAAATGAAGGTTTTAAATTTATAGTTGTTGGATTGGAATGATAACAAATATATTTGCTAGATTATGAACATATTTATCGATTAATTATTAGGTTATATTTTGTAAATTTATGTAATTGTAATAAGATAAAATGTAAAACATTTGAAATTGACTAACCTAACTATAACAAACAACTTACAGAAACCAAAAATACCACAACAAATCACATGACATTGAAAAAGAAATAACCTAACCCAAATAACATTGCAAAAAGAATGAATAGAAGTTGTCAAACAAAAAGCAAGGAGAGAAAAATCAATAGATACATGAAATTGTAATGAGCACATCATACTTGACACACCTCAAACAGCATGATACAGCATAAATCAAACCCCCCCCCCCAATAAAAAATTACAACATAACAATGTGACACAAACATAAACAAAAATCAAATCAATCTTGAAATGGTAGACTAACATTACTCATCATACCATTTATAATATAAACGTAAAATAATGAAATAATACAGAAAATTTTAAAGAAGATAAACTAAAACAAATTTATGAAACAGACGAAAGTGTTTTATTAATGAACACAAAAATTACCAATTACAATTCCAATTACTCAAAAACATTAAAAGGGAAAAAGAAAAGAACGCACACTCACAACTATTATCTAAGATCCAACAACATGACAATCCGAACAACCATAATGAAAGAGAAATAAAAGAAAAATATATAGATCCACCTGCTTTTTTGAACAAAATAGAGTAAAAAGATGATCAATTGACAAACATGAGCGTAACAACAAATTGGCTTGCTTGAGCCCTAGAAGATTTGGAAACCTGCCCTCCCCCAAAAAAAAAAAACAAAAAAAAAAAGTGATACGTAAAAATAAACAATAGAAAGATAGACGAAGAAAGCTCTCATGACAAACGGAAAGACCAGAAATCAGATTTTGACACTTCTGTGGACGTTGGCACGGAGTTTGGATCACAATGAAGCATTTTGCATAGTCTCACATAATACTGCAACAAAAACCAGGAATCAGATGTGCACAGTTGACTACGGCATTGCAACATCCAATAGCGGCATTGCAACATCCAATAGCATTCCCCACATTATTCTGTATAAGATAATCACAAAATAATTAATTAAAAAATGTGTAAAATATTGAAATTTATTTATAAAAGCCATAAAAGATAACTCATTGCAAATCTAGTACCTAAAAAGAATAAATTAAAAAATTATGTTGAGAGAAGTCTTTCTAAATTAGAATTGATAACTCTCAAATTGAATAAATTAAAATATAATTTTAAATACAAGTTGTCATTTAAAAAGAGAAGAAGTCTTTCATGAAATGACCCTAGGAAAGGGTCGCAATTCATACCCGTTGAAAATTAAAAAATAAATAAATAAATAAATAAATAAATAAAAAGAAGAAGAAAGAAAGAGAGAGAGAAATAAAATCATACCTGTTGTTGTCCTGGTGCTGGAGCTGTTGCAGTTGGTGCCTGATTGTTTGACTGCTAAGAAAGGTACAACCATTTTCAAAATAAATAATTAAAATAAAATAAAATAAAGCAAAGGGGAAAAATAAGGCTATGCGACTTCATGGGCTGTTAAATAAATAACCCGATTCCGATCTCTACAAAGGACTAAGACGTTACCACTGCTTGGAACAACTCTATGCGGCATCCCAAAAATAAAAATAAAATAAAGAACATATACACATATATCAAACCTATATATGTACATATATGTGTGTTTGATTTATAATTAGTTAATAACCGGTCAACAAAATTTGTTAACAAAGCACTCAATATATAACAAATTGCTCCTTCTATAAAATTCGCTACCAATTTGTTACCTAATTAATGAAAAAATTGTGGTGATCTCATGACAAACAGGATTCCTTCATTCCTCATTCCTTACCTCATGCCGCGCTTGGGATGTCATCGCACCTGAACGTTGTGGCTGCCCCACTCGAGATCCCATTGAACTTGAAGAAGGTGGCTGTCGCGCTGAGGATTGAGATCCCATTGAACTTGAAGGAGGTGGCTGTCGCACTGTGGATTGATATCCCATTGAACTTGAAGGAGGTGGCTGTCGCACTGTGGATTGAGATCCCATTGAACTTGAAGGAGGTGGCTTTCGCACTGTGGATTGATATCCCATTGAACTTGAAGGAGGTGGCTGTCGCACTGTGGATCGAGATCCCATTGAACTTGATGGTGGGCGCTGTCGCTCTGTGTGTTGTGGCTGGCACACTGGGGGTCCAGATCCTATTGAACTTGAAGGTGGACGCTGTTGCTCTGTGCGTTTTGGCTCCCACACGCGAGATCCCGTTGAACTTGAAGGTTGTTCCTGTCACACCGTGGATACCATTGCACTCGAATGTTGTCCCTGGATGCTGTATAACCAACTGTTTGTTGATCTGTGGGTGTGAAAAACAAAAATTAAAAAAAAAAAAAATGCAACTTGATAATTTTTTTTTTTTTTAATTAGACAAGTGGGAAAATATTAATAAACTACCGGAGAAGACACAAAGTCAACGACAACCCTTCCCCAATGTTATTAAAGTAATGTGCTTTATATCAGGGAAATAAAAACCAAATTTATATATTTTTAGTAAGAGGAAAATTAAAATTAATGTATTTACATATAGGAATATTAATTAAATTAATTTTGGGGAGAAAAATTGGATTTAGATTTTTTAGAGAGGGAAATTTTAATTTTTTTAAAGAAAGAAAATTGACGTAATTTAATAACTGAATTTGTTTTAAAGAGAGCAAACCTACAATCAATATGTTTAGGGAGCCAAAATGTGAATTAAATAATTTATATTAAGAGTTGAAAATAATATATTTAGTTTTAGAGAGAAATTTAAATTTAGTTTCTTTGGAGTGAGAAAATTAAAAACCAATATGGTTATAGACAAAAATTTAAAAATATTTTTTGAGAAGTGAGAAATAAAATGTTTAGACTTGGATCAAGGAAGTTTCAATTTAGTTTTTTTAGAAAAAATAAATACAGAAAAGAGTATTTTTAAAAGAGAAAACTTAAAATGAATGTGCTTAGAGAGGAAAACATTTGTTAAATTGATTTCTAGGGAGAAAAATTAATATTTTTAACTTTAGAGAAGGAAAATTTAAAATCAATATGTTTAGGAAGGCCAAATTCAAAATTATTGAAAATTTTCAAATGTAGAAAGTTAATATACAATATTTTTTTTTTAAGCGAAAAGGACAAGTAATTAACTTTTTAGTGAGAGAAAAACCAAAATAAATATATTTATGGTGAGAGAAATAAGAATTAAACTGATTTCTTGAAGAGAGAACCATTTAATTTAATTTTAAAGAGGGAAAATTAAATTTAATTTTTTAGAGAGAGAGTCAAAAATTATATATACATATATATAATCATTTTTTAGAGAAAATGAATATATATATATATATATAATAAACTCCAATTCCAAAGTGTTTCATTTTCATTAATAAAAGAGTACTTAACCACTGCCAATGAGAAAAGTGATTATATATATATATATATATATATATATATATATATATATATATATATATATGTATATAATAAACTCCAATTCCAAAGTGTTTCATTTTCATTAATAAAAGAGTACTAACTACCGCCAATGAGCTTTAGTTCAAGCAGCACCTTCCTCTTTCCTCTTGTAATAGAATCGAATTCCATTTCAGTATGTACTATAAAAAAAAAAAAAAAAAAAAAAAAAAGGAGTAATACCTAGTCAAATATAAGAAAATCAGTGATTACAAGCCAAGAAGGAGAATAATAAACAAACCATCTGTTTTGGTCTATGGAAATCCTGAAAGTATTGGTCAATTGTATATTTTTTGATCCGTAGGTATGAAATATAATTAAAAGAAATGAAAAAAAAAGGAACGTGATATTTTTTTTTTAATTAGACAAGTGGAAAAAATTTTTAAAACTATTGGAGAAGACACAATGTCAACAATAACCCCTCCTAAAAATAATTAAATTAATGTGTTTTAGTTTAGAAAATAAAAAATTAAATTTATATTTTTAGTTGAAAAATTAAAATTAGTGTGTTTAGAGAGAAAATTGGATTTAGATTTTTTAGAGAGAGAAAATTTTAATTTTTAGGAAAAGATAATTCATGTGCTTAACTGTAGAAAGAAGTAACTAAATTTTATTTTTTTATTAAGAGAGCAAACTTACAATCAATATGTTCACAGGGTGAAAATGTGAATTAAATAATTTATATTGAGAGTCAAAAATAATGTATTTACTTTTAGAGAGAAATTTGAATTTAATTTTTTTTGAATGAGAAAATTAAAAACCAATATAGTTAGGAAGTCAAACTTTAAAATATTTTTTTAGATGTTAAAAATAAAATGTTTAGATTTAGAGAAAGAAAAATTAAATTTATTTTTTAGAAAAAATAAAGAGAGAAAAAATTATTGTCTGAAGAGAAAACTTAAAATGAATGTGTTTAGTGAGAAAAAATATATGTTAAATTAATTTTTAAAGAGAAAAAAATTAATATATTTAATTTTAGAGATGGAAAATTTAAAAATAATATGTCTAGGAAGACCAAATTTAAAATTATTGAAACCTTTCAAAGATATAAAGTTAATATACATAGTTTTAAAGAAAGGAAAACTAATTAACTTTTTAGTGAGAGAAAATTCAAAATAAATATACTTATGGGAAAGAAAAATAAGAATTAAACTGATTTCTGGAGAGAAAATTAGTTAATTTAGTTTTAAATAGAGAAAAATTGAATTTAATTTTTTAAGGAGGGATTCGACGACTTGTGCAATTATAGCTTAAGAGGTGGAAGCACATCTTAGCAAACAGCCCTATAAAAATATAAAAAACAATGTGTCTAGGGAAAAATATGAGTAAATTAATTTTTTGAAAAAGAAAAATTAATGTATTATTTATGTAAATTCAATTTGTTAAAAAAAATAAAGGTGAAATTAAAGAGAGGTAAAGATTATTCAAATAATAATATTTATATCAAAAAATTCAGTATAGGAAAACCCCCACCTCTCTCGAACATGAAGGAGAGCATTTAGCGTTTTTTTTTAATTACTCGTTATCATATTTGATTCAATTAAATTTGATTTAAATCAATTTAAAATTTAAATGATAAAACTGTTTCAATATCTATTTTCTCTATATACAAAATCGAATTCAAAACTTTATTTAAAAAAAAAAATCAGTATGCAACCACTGTTCCAATTAAACAACGGTAAAGAGCAGTTACCTTTGTATGAGAGATGGAGTAATTATTCCACTGGTTTTCTGAATAGTCTGCTTGCATATCTCGTACAAAATTTATATAAATATATATATATCTTGTGATTAGTTAGATCTCAGAATAAGAAGAAAAATGTGAGACTAACATATGAACAAGTGTCATTTTAGAAACCAATATTTGAACTAAGCGTATCTATCTATTGTATACCATCTTCTTCATAATCAAAACTTACAAGGGTGGGGATTAATTAAAAAGATTTTAAGAGTAATAACTATGAGACCAACCATGCAAAGTCATGGGTCTTTTCATATTATTATTTCTAGACAAGCCTCCTGCAACCCTTTTGAATAAAATGCCAAAAAAAAAAAAAAAAAACTCACAAAATTATTATTTCTAGACCCCATTTCGCAAGTCAATCACAATGAATACCTAATAATTCTTATTTTAAGTACGATGTTACTTAAAAAAATCTAGAATGTGTTGCCGACTGGAAGTGATTTGGTGTACATGAAAAACCTAGAGTCTTACTTAATGTTGGTGTTTGTGGGCAGATAGGGATACGTTATTTTCGTTGAAGACTAATGCTAAAGTTATTTTTGAATTCTTTTTTAGCTATTGAGATAATTATCAACTTTAAAAATACTCCTTTATCGATCACTATTAGTTAAAATATTCAATAGTAATATTTGGAGTGATATTTTATACAGATCAATATACATCATGTTTAGTTTATGAAAACAAAGATAAAAAAGAAATTTTTTAAGATTTATGATTTTTTGTTTTTCGTATACAAAAAGACTCAAATCGAGAGTTTTACAAAAGAAAAATGTCTAATCAAATGATTCTGAATTCTTTGAATTCGAGGCAACAACCAACATTGGTGTTGAGTCGTTGAGATAAGGGGGACAAAAAGGTAAGCAAATTATGTTACTTTTGATTCCTCTATTTTCTAAGGATACGTAGGCAAAACAAAAATTGGGATGGTTAAGGGATGAAAATGTCTTTACCTATCTACATCACCATCTGTTGGTAGAACTAGAATTCTTCAATCTGAAACTATAGTCATGTCTAGGTCACTGCTCGGAGAATCCAGCAACATTTTAAAGCCAAAAACTAAGAATTTTCATCAAAATCATACCTGTTTGTTGATGGGAAGAAGGAGATATTAACACAGAGGCTTGAAACATCCAGCAAAAAAAAAAAAATTAATAGGCAGTTGATTTAATGGAAAAGATGATAAATCTTTTAACCAAAATTCAGGTTTAAATTTTTTGAATAGAAAGAATTATATTGGAAGAACTTCTCGCTATAAAAAGGTCCTGGATAAGAATTTGAGCAAAACTGATTTCGAATACTAATTGATTAAGTCATAAAAAAAAATCCTGCAAAAGTATGATAGACTTCATTATTACAAATTTAAAGGACCAAATAAATTAGGTAAGTAAAAGGACTACATGAAAAATATTTAATTGTCTAATTCCAAGCAGATTGACTAAGTGTTCGTTTGACAGAGTTTTTTTTTTGCTTTTCTTCTCCTTTTATAGAGAAACCCTGTCAAATACTATTTTAGAGAAGTTCTTAAAAAAAAAAAAAAAAAAAAAAAAAGAACAACAACAACAACAATTTTTTTTTTTTTTTGATGAAGGAAGTAGAGTTTTAGCAAAAACTCCTTTGAGAAGCTTTTGTTTTTCCTTGTTTTGATGTTCTAGCTTTTTTATTTTTTTTATTTCATTTATACCCTCACACAATTATTTTTATTCCATTAATATTCTCACTTAAATGATATAAAATTTCAAATATGTCTATTAATTTTTAACTTTTAACTTTATTTCAAAGTAAAAAAATAAAAAACAAATTAACTTTTAACTTTTAACTTCATTTTAAAAATAAAAAAGTCAAACAACTTCTAACATTTTTTAAAAAAAAACACTTATTTTTTACTTCTCCTTAAAAATAGAAGATGAAGAGAAAAAAAACTCTCCCAAATATGTTCTAAGTGCTACTAATTTGGTTATAGCTTTCTAAAGTTGGTTGTCAAAACTAGACTAACGAGAATTTAGCATCATGGTTGAACTTCATCTCCATCTTTTCTTGTGATTAAAAACAATGATTATTCATAACCTAGATGACCCTCTTTGCTTTTTACACTGGTGAAAAGAACTTGGAAAATTATTAGCTTCAGAAAGGAGGGTTAAAAAAATCATAAGAGGACAGCATAGGTAATCAACGAAAATCTATATTCTCAAGGGTATTTTCTCTTATTCTGTTTGGGACTTCTAATGAACCACCAGCTCTTCACTTGAGCATTCTAAAGCGTCCATCCAAAATCCTATCCTTTCTAAGATAATTCCATACCAAGTCTCCTTCCTTGAAAATGGTTTAAGCCGGGCCGGGTGCAACAAATACCCCAATGTTGCGAATAAATGGTAACAAAATATCAAATCCAAGTATGTGTAAGTGTATGTGTGTGTGTGTGTGTGTGTGTGTATTGGTGATACTGGGGAGATTAAACACATAGCCCAAGCAAAGTACACTGTGACCCGGAAACCGACAAATTTCAAGCCTAAGTGCAAGATCTCCACCTCTAAATTTCCCAACGCCTTTCTCTCGTCTTTCCACGAGCAACTTGTCTAACGTCCGAGGGGAGACATCTAAAATCGTTGTGCCCGAAGATGCCTACCTCACGAATCCTAGCCGTAAAGTCAGCGCATCTATTTGATTCCCGATAAATATGGCACACTCCATTAACTCCCAATTCCCCTTAAGCTCATTATCCAAGCATAATTATATGTAGAGGGTGCTTTGTGGTCCTCTTCATCAGTCTACCTCAGATGAATTAGATCCATGCAAGCCTACTTCCACAAGATACAGTTTCTTTATTTGCAAATCTTTCACCATACGTACACTCCTCCCTTAAACCCAAAAGTTCTATGTTAGTCGGCGTCTCCGTTTCCCTAATGTTGGGATAACATATCCCTTATCCAATTTCCTTCCTCATTTCTAAATGAATCACCAAAGAAACTTTCTTAGATGCCGTAGCATCGCACTATCCAAATTAAGTTTCACTTTTTCCTCTCATGGAGGCTGACTTCACCCACATACTTCCACCTCTCATCGTTATTTGCCTTACCAAATGCTTCTAATTAATCTTGCTCATGTAATGAATTCTCTTCGTAGTTTGTCAGGTTATCCTCCCTTGTATTCTCTATCGCCATCTTGCATCTCCTTTTCCACACGGTCTAAATAACTCGAAGTGGAACGCAGGCAAATCATCGTGCCTAGCTTTCACTTTCTCCTAAACCTTTCCATCCACTTTGCCTCCCCCCCAGAAGTCCTCTTTATCCTCAATTCCCGGTCTAACTAGCTTCCACACTTCTCTTGGCTTGCTTATAGCCTCTAAGCACAAGCAAGAAGGGGACTCAATCCCCCAAATTTGGGACATTTATTATCTTTCTCGTGAGGCCTCTTTTCCTTCTCTCTTCATTGGTCAAACATTTTCCTTTCACCGCAATCCACAAGAAACTTAACTTCTAAGGGCTTTTGGTTCTCCAAATACCTCTCCAAACTTCCTCCTGGACGATCTTTCATTATCCGCGCTTCTCAAGGGATTTGTAGGCAGTTGTCACTGTGGAACATACCATTATTGAGTGCTTCCACATATAATGTAATCCTCCGCTCTATTTCTTTTCTCAAAGACCATGATACCTCTTTAATGATCTCTACCTTATCAAGAGCAATCCATTCACTTAGCTCTCAACCTTCCACCACAAACATCACATGAAATCCATCAATTAAGTCAGGAGCCGACTTTGGGGAAGAATTGCGCAACAAAGAACCTTATCATTCCTAGCCCATCTATCCCATCAAAAATCAATAGATCTCTCATTCCCACTCTCCACTTCACCATTCTCCAAGCATTCGCAGCCTCTTAAGGATGCCTTGCTAAACACTTTAACTCCTAACTCCTTTCCCGTAATCAAAGACGCCGCCATTCTGGGCGTACTTTGCTCTCAAAACTTGACACCAGATGATTTTCTCCCTCAAGTAACATCCATCCCAACTTGGCCAAGATACAATATCATGGACTCCCTTATCTTTCGAATACCCATCACCCCTCCCAAATTCTTCGTTTATAACAGTCTCTTACTTTACCAAATGAATTTTCCTTACTCCATCCTTGCTTCCTGCCAAAAAGGTCCCGTTGATTCTATCCAACTTATTGCAAGTCTCCGTTGACAACCAAGCTGTTTGCATAGTGTATATTGGATATGGCGATGTTAACCATTCTGGATAAGAACCCTTCTCCCAAAGATACTCAACATATTAACTTTCCAATCGCTCATTCTACCCCCGCACTCTTCTTCCATAATGTGGTTTTAAAAGTATTTCCTTACTCTTTTGTGGATGGTTGGTACTCCTAGATATCTTTCCAATTCTTCAGATGGGTAAACTTACTCACTGCCAACAAAGAGTTTTAATGGTCCAAGTGGGTCCTAGGAGAGAACCAAATTGATTTCACTAGATTCACCTCCAACTGCTTCTCGGCAGAGAATTCTTCGTGCACTCCAAAATGGCACTTAAATTCAGCATCTCCGCTTCAACAAAGAGGGAGTTAAGTCATCGCAAAGAAAAAAGGTCAAGATTGAGGCCCTCTTTCGAAGTTTTGATTGGTTTCCATCTCTCTTTCCTGATCTTTTTCTTTAATCATGTAGCTAAGGCGTTCCATAACAAGGATAAACAAATACAGAGATAGTGGATTGCCTTGCCGGAGGCCCTTTCCTGTCTCCATCGGCGAAAGCACTTCCCTGTTCCAACGAGTGGAAACTCTCCCACAGTGATCATGAACATAATTAGTTTCACTAAAGGGGAGGAGGAAAATTGATATCTATCAAGACTTTGCCTATATATCTCCAACTTACATTATCGTAAGCTCTTCTCAAATCTACCTTTATAATCATATCATGCTTCTTGCTTCTGGATCTACTAAGTGAGTGTATTACCTCTTGCATTACCACTACATTGCCTGCGCTTCCTCTTTCCTTTCAAGAAGCTACTTGTGTTTAGGTTGATCAACTCGTGAGGAGAGGTCTTAATCTCTAAACAAGGATCTAGAAAAAAACCTAATAGGAGGAATTAAGAAGGTTCATTGGCCTAAAATCATTGACTATTTTCGGGTTTTCATTTTTGGGAATCAAGACCATGTAAGCATTAGCTAACTCCGAACAAAAGAAACCATCCGTTATGGTCGAATCAACAAAACCTAAGGTAGAGCATCGATCAGTCCATTGCTTCAAAGAAAAATAAGCTAGATGTCATCCGGTGACTCCGACATCTCCAAACCTTGCATCAAAAATTACTTGCTTCACTTCTTCTTCATTTGCCGCCTTAATAAGCTCCCTCTTGTCGGTCCTCTCCAATTCTTTGGACACTCATTTGAACCTTTCACCGGCAACCTAACGTTTAGGAAATAATTTCTAACATGGTCTTTAGTTTCTCTTGCTTTAAAGGCACCACTTACCATCAATTTGGAGGGCAACAATTCAGCCTTCTGCTTTCCGATCTTGGTGATAATATGTAAGAATTCCGATATTTCGTCACCCTTGTTGACCCAATTCAAGCTTGATTTTGTACTAGAACATCTTTTCTTTGCCCGAGGACTCTATCGTACTCGCAACATCTCAATACCGAGAACGATCCTTCCAATGGAGAAACAAGGGTATTCATATTCTTTACATATTAATCACCACCGGCAGTAATACCTCCTCGTTTAAAAACTTTGATAGCATTAGCTATGCGCGAAAAGAATAAACCAAGTGACTATAAACATCTAATTTTAGTCAAGACATACTACCGACTTGAACTTATTGTTTTCTCGACTTGATAAATGCCTTTGGGCTATTTGATCTCCAAGTCGACTATAGTTTCTACCGCATCATAACTAACTCCACACATTATGGTCGCGAGGAAATTCAAAGATTACCTCAAAGTATGGATATCCTCGACGCATAGATTAGTGTTGCACTAGGTAGTAGTTTGTGGATAAGTGGTGGAATCATAATGGTCTCATGGAAGAATCACTTTTCTAGGACAAAACTTTTCAAACAAACAACACTTCTCCCAGACAGAGGAGATAAAAACCGAGAAGAAATCAAGAAAAGAAGTTTGGGGAAAAGGAAGAAGGAATTTGAAGAATATTTGAAGAAAACGATCTAAACTTTTATTTCTCAAAAAATTGTCCACAAGAAATGTCACATTTGTTAGATTTACAAGAAGACTCAAGCTCCATTTCATAGCCAAAACCCTTTGCCATCCTGGGCGTGGGTGGGAGAAAGAGAGAAAAAATAAAAAATAAAAAACCCGAATCTCGGATGAGCCATAGCGCATGACACCCGCACTCACTTAACAATAAGTTTTTGGTTGAATCAAGGGGAAGAAGAATTGAAAATTAAGAGAGCAATTTATCCACAAGATGCGATCGAATATCGATTGGTGATAAGAAAATCCATTTATAAAAAAAAAAATCAAATAGTTGTTAGAAAATCCAGTTTTAAGAAAAAAAAAAAAAGAAAAAAAAAGGAAAAACAAAGCGATAGAAAAGAGAGTGGGCCCCACTCCCTCCAGTGGAAATAAGCTGTTGGACATCTGTCATCTAGCAGTTGGTAGCTAGCCGTTAAGGCCCCATCCTGGACAACCTTGGTGGGCCTTCAAGGCCCTGGATTGGGCAGCCCCTACCCAGAACAGGGTCAAGAATGGATCCATCCCAACTTGGCCAGAATTCTGATCCCTTTGGATCGGAATTTTCAACATTCGTTCCCAGGTTCGAAAAT